>CM070040.1:73087816-73098560 GCA_036250615.1 Ptychadena robeensis | reverse complement strand
AATTTTTACTTGACTTTGAATTTAATTTGTGCAAAAACTATTTGTGTTAGAGACACGCTTCCTTTTTTTAAGTATACCCCCAACCCTACTCTACATCTCGCACGTTTGGTGTTGATATCATGTTCAGGGGCTTTGCAATTAACTCAAAACCGTCAAATTTTTTATAAACAATTCGCCCATCTCTAACCCTGAAGAAGCCCGTTGGGGTGAAACGCGTCGGCCCACTTACTGAAAAATCTCCCGCCCTGACTTTTTTGCTATTTTGTCGTATTTTATTTATTTTCTCTTATACAAATTTGATTATCTTGGAGTTGAATGTACTGGAAATCAGTTACTTTACTGTGCATCTACTTGCCGATTATTAAGAATATGTATTTTTTTAATGTCTGCATTTGGGAATAGGTAGACTTAAATGTCCCAAAACATCTAATTAAAAGCTGAAGAGGTAGCAAGTTTGTGAGAAATTATCCACTAAACCCACGTTGGCTACATTGCAGACCCCCCAATCTGGATTGCTGTGGTGTATTGTTAGCAGAGTGCTTTTAAGAAGTTTTTTTCCCAATTTAACTGACAACGCTGTTGTTTTCCTTCAAATCTTAAAACACAAAGGTAAAACATTACAAGCGCTATTGAGCCGTACCCGTAAAACCTTGCTGCTTTCCACATTATATCTGACATTTCAGGATAATGAGCCCTTTGGTGGGCCGCCTGATGAATGAAACAGACAGTGATTCTGAGAATGTGAATCATAAAATCTTGAATTAAATCAGCCTGAAACAGCATTTGCAAAGTTATTACATGATTCCTGGTTTTCTTGTGTTATAATTTGGCATTGTACGGGTTCTGTTGTATTGTCGGAATAGCTGAACAAAGAAGACAATTGAATGTTGAGTAGATATTTGTTTCTGCAAATGACATTGCCTTTCCCTGTAGTTTACACTCACATCAAGGTCTTCATTTATCCTCACAACAGGTAAAGTCCATCATTAAATCGTTTCAACGCAACTAGAAACCATTCAACTGATTTTTCTGAACATCATCCCTTCAATCAGTTTCTTTTTCAGTGTTTTGGGGTAGGTCTAAAGATACTTGGACATTATAGACCAGGGGTGGGCAAACTAAGGCCCGGGGGCCAGATCCAGCCCTTTTAGCTTTCTTTTCCGGCCCTTTGTCACCTTGTTGTAAAGATGCTCCCCTCCACTTGTTCTCTGCAATGAGTGCACATAATGCCTAGAGGTGTCTACATGTTGCCTTGGGGATGGTGCAGTGACGTGATCATGGTGCATCCTCATGGTGACAACAGGCAATCTCTAGGAATTATCTCTGCTCATTGCAATGATTGAGCAAGTGTAGTGATAACGTCCTTGTCACATGTCACCTATTACACATCATTAGTGATGGTGGCGCACCTATGGCGGGTCGGCCATTACAGGCTCTTGGTCCGGCCCCTTTATCAAATTTATGAAGCCAATATGGCCCATGAGTCAAAAAGTTTGCCCACCTGTTATAGACTCTAGGCCCATGACTCTAGGACCATAAATCTAGAACTATAGACTTTCTTACCATGATTCTACTACCATGACTCTAGGGCTACAGTTTCTAGGACTATTACTCTAGGACTATAGACTCTAGAACCATTAATATAGTACTATAGACTTTTTTACCATGACTCTGTGACTATATACTCCAGTAACATGTATCTAGGACTATAGACTCTATAACCATGAATCTAGGACCATGAATCTATGATTATAGACTCTAGTACCATAGACTTTAGGACTATGACTCTAGAAATATAGACTCTAGGACTATAACTTTAGAACTTAAACCCCAGTGCTATAGATTCTAGGACCATGACTCCAGGACTACGACTCTAGGACTAAAGACTCTAGGACCATGACTCTAGGGCTACATACTCTAGTACTATAGACTCTAGGAGCATGATTCTAGGGCTATAGACTCTATTACCATGATTCTAGGACCATGCCACTAGGACTATAGTCTCTAGGGCCATGACTGTAGGATTAAAGATTCTTGGACCATGACACTAGGACTATAGTCTCAAGGGCCATGACTGTAGGATTATAGATTCTAGGGCCATGACTCTAGGATTATAAATTCTAGGGCCATAACTCTAGGATTATAAACTCAAGGGCCATGAATCTAGGATTATTGATTCTAGGACTCTAGGACTATAAACTACAGGAAACGTTTGGTTGAGGTTACTGCTGCCAAAGGAGGGTCAACCAGTTATTAAGTTCAAAGGTTCACATACTTTTTCCACCCTGCACTGTGAATGTTTACATGTTATGTCTAATAAAAACATGAAAACATATTATGTTTGTGTAGTATTATTTAAGCAGGCTGTTTTTTTCTATGTGCGTGAGATGAAGATCAGAGCACATTTAATGACCAATTCATGCCACACTCCAAAGGGTTCACATACTTTTTTTGGCAACTGTACATGCCATGCACACTACTGTGAGTTTCAGGTTCTTCAAGGAAAGGTTCTACAAGAGAGCCTTTGGAGAAGCACTTACTCAACTTGGTCAGTAGGTTGTGTTGATCTTTTGTCATGGTCAGTAGGTTGTGTTGATCAGTTTGTCATGATTATTTGATTATGTCTATTTAATTAAGAAAATTAATTAGCATGAGTATGTTAGTCACTTATGTAACGTCCATTCAAATCCCCATCTAACAATACCATCTTCATGTAGGTGGCTAGCATCCTCATTCAAAGAAACAGTGAAATTAGTGCACCCCCACAAAGGCAGGATGTGTGTTATGTAGTAGACGAAAATAGCGCAAATAAGAAAGCTAATGTGGACACCAATCTCTAAAGCAAAACTATTGTCCACCATTGTTCCCCCTTTAATCCTAGTTATGGTGTAACAAACTTTTTGCAGCAAAGTTTTTTTAGCACTGAATATGGTGGCTCTCAAAAAAAACTAATATCTGCCTAGAGCAGTGTTTTTCAACCTTTTTTGGGCAAAGGCACATTTGTTTCATGAAAAAAATCGGAGGGCACAGACGATACGCATAATTGCGGCGCACTTCCGGTCCCCGCCGGAAGTACGTCATCAGCAGGTGCCCTTATAGTATATCTTATAGTATACTATAAGAGGCAGCTAGATAGGAGGGCCGAGGGTGGGGTCAAAAACCCACGGCACAGCAGGCACTAGTGTGCTGCGGAACAGTGGTTGAAAAACACTGGCCTAGAGTATGATTATAAAGGTCTCCTGCTAGACGCTGTAGTTTCCTTAGATTCACGATCCAAAGCTAATTTTTTCTATATATTTCTAATGTTTAGATGTATATGTCCGCAATGCCCAGTTTTTTCTTTCTTACTTCTTCTCTACCTCTTTCTTAATAAAAATCATTGAAACAAAAAAGTTTGCCCACCCCTGAACTAGATGAACAATTAAAAGATGTATTTTGATGTAAAAGGAGCAGAGTAGATATATGGATAGTATTGTTTGTAACCGATAGGTGATACTGCAGCAAGGAATGTAGTTAGAATCAGCCATAGATGAACTCCTAGCTTTTTTTTTATCTTCCATCATGTTCTTTTTCTTCCGTTTGTGTGTGAGGCCCTCCTAAAATAGCATTTAGTGACGAGCAGCACAGGCGATATTTTCACCTAATATTTACAATAAATTTGTAAATTCGAGAATTTTTGATCTCTAGTCACCACTTGTACATGCATATATTGCTTATGCAATGCACGATAGTTCCAGGTACTGGTGTTAAAAAATCTTAAATTTAAAAAATAAAAATAAAAATATCTAAGGACTGGTAAGATGGTTTATATAAAGTTTTCTTCTGAGGTATAGATATACTTTTAAATAGAAAGAAACGTATTTACCTGCAAAGGATCGTTAAGCATCACCCATCCTTCCTCTGTGGGTATGGAGTCTGGAAGTGCAATGACTGGTTGACAACATCATGGTAATTAATGTTCAGTCTCATCATAGCTCTACTTTTAAAGTCAACTTAATTATTCCTTAATTACAGCCAAAGTTTAAGAAATTAAATGTGATGCTGCATTCTCTGGTTGTCGAAGACCCTAAAGGGTGCTCTGCAGGGTTCCTGATGTCTCTAGCTCTGAATTTGTCATCTCATTGAGCGTATTGTGGGTGAGGTAAGGGCAATACATACAATGAACATACAAGAAAAAGGACATGAATCCCTGTGCATTTGGGATATAAGCCCAGAACGTTTTTGTGAGGCTGTTGAGAGCCAAACTGCTAAGCTGAATACTGAGGATAACTCTGGAGCAGAGTGCTGATCCTGCAAAAAAAAAAAAATGGACTCCCTTTGTAATGGCTGAGAGTCTGAAGACTTAAGGCTCAATCAGTTAGCCTGGCCAAAGTTGGGCATACACGTTTCAATTGTTCTATTAGTTTTAAGTTAATTGATTTAAAACTGATTCCTTTTTAGCTGAATCGATCGACCACAAGTGATGCAAGTTGAAAAAATTGGATGGAGCAGTGATCGGACATGGTGGTAAATTTCAGTGGATAGTACAAGTATGTGTTTTCTTGGTATTTCGAACAATGGTACTACGGAGGATGCACACAGAATTAAGGAAAGGAGTTAAATAGATTTGCACGGTTGTAAATCACTCACATTATGTTTTTTCAGCTGATCATTTTAAAACATTTATGGTCGATCTAATGGAAAATCTAATGAAAAATCGAGCCGTGTATGCCCAGCCTGCTGCATAAAACTTTGAGGCACTGGAAGGAGGTGTGTGGCAATTCAGGAGTGCTGAGAGAGTAGAGAAGAACTTTAGAGACAAGAGGGAGACCAGGAAGGCCTAGTGATGTCCCCAGAAGGCCGGGTGATGTCCCCAAAAGGCTCAGTGATGACCCAAGAAGGCCCGGTCATGTCTCAAGAAGGCCTGGTGATGTCCCAAGAAGGCCTACTGATGACTCAAGAAGGCCTAGTAATGACCTAAGAATGACCTAAGGCCTGGTGATGTCTGAACAAAACCCAGTGATGACCCATGAAGGCCTGGTGATATCCTCAAAAGGCCCAGTGTCCTAAGAAGGCCTGTGTTACAAGAAGGCCTGGTGATGTCCTTAGAAAGCCTGGTGATGTCCTAAGAAGGTAGGCTGATGTCCTAAGACAGGCTTAGTAATGTGCTAAGAAGGCCTAGTGATGTACAAGACCTTGGAAAAGCCATGCCACTGCCAGGATAATGAATGATGGGCAAATATGCCCCTGCTAATGTTTGAAACAAAAGCTCTGAGCTTTCTTTTCAAAAACGAAATTGCAATTTACACTATTTCTTTGTACAAATTGACTTTGATTTTGCCTCTAGACCAATACCATCTAGAATGCAGATACCACTATTCATGGGAGTAGTCACATGTCAGCTTATCATTGTAGGATTTTTGTCTTTGGCCAGTCAGACAGATTTACTGGTTATCAGTAGAGAGGATCAATAAGATGCCAAAATTGCAACATTGGCATGCAAATTGTATGCAGCCAATTAAGCACCGGTGCTGCAGATTTTCAGAATTTTCAGTCTGCATACCATTTGACTGTTAATGTCGAAATTTCGGCATCTCATTGATCATCTCTAGTGATCAGATGATAAGTTATCTCAACATAATGTGCTTTCCATTGCATTTTAAATAAAATAAAAACATGTTCCCCAGAAAAAAAGCCATCTGCCTATTATTTTAGAAAACAAGGCGGAAAAGAAGTATTAAGGTAAAACAAATATTTAATAATTTATGAGGGAAAATTTGTATTCTGAATAGGAGAAATAGGAACAGAATTTTTTTAGAGCAGTATGTTTACAGTTTCACATTACATTTCCATTCCTCTTACCTGTGAGAGGGCGTCAAGAGAAGATACAGCTTAGTGCCAAGTACATGCCCAATTCTTCTCCCCAAAATGTATCTATAGGTCACATGAACATTGCTTTTTGTGACAACTGCAAATCCCAGGCCCCCGTCGTCAGGAAAGTGGCTTGTACTTCTCAAATCTACCAGGTTACATCTCTCTTTTGCTGGGCATAGACGGGTCATTTTCGATTGCTCAGCCCACCGACCGGGCGTGATGAGATCATCACGCACAGCCGCTTGTGCCGAGACTCGGCAGGGCACCCTTTGTGTGCCAGACATTACTTCAGATGGGGGTGATTGGCTCTGAATTTACTGGCATGATCACCGTGCTATCCCACATGTGGCAGATTCCTGGTCAATATGACCAGAGGGTACACCCGATTCTCTTCTTACCCAACCGCCGCTCGATTGCGAATCGGGCAGTCTATGCCCAGCTTAAAGTTTGAATATTTGAATCTGACCAAAGCAATAGCATACAGGATGGGTTTTACTTGAACGAGGTTTGATAGCTCAAGTTGGGTTTCGTTCAATTCCCGATCGATCTCCGTGAACACACCCTGTGGTCTATCTTTCAGAAAACAAATGAAAGATCGACCCATGTATGGCTGGCGTTAGCTTCAACTAGTCAAAGTCTATAGTGCTATAGAGACTACCATTCGGTGAATGTCAATGGGGATTGCCTGCTCATTGGTGGGCAAGGCATTTAGGTCACATGATTGCCATACCAGGTATCTTTTTCCGACTACTGGCATTGCAAAAAAAAAAGAAAAATGAAGCATATCCTGCAGAGGACAGCACTACATTATTATCCAGTAATGAAGACCTGTTAACCAAGAGAAAGAGATCATAAGGAATAAAACAGTTCTGGGGGACAGAGACTTTGGGGATGTAGTAGTTGAGTGTAAATGGTTACTAACTCCTGAACAAATACTCTATCCCCAAGAAGTGCCCATAATAAGAAAAAAGTGGGGCATACACTTACCTGATCAAGGATGAGGGGAAGGTAAGTTTATGCTTCTAGGTTTGGGGAGTAGTTTGCCCACATGAAGACTACTGAAAGGTTGTTTTATCAACAATAAAGAACCACTCCCCAAAATAATACTTCAAAGATCAAGAGCCCTCTTCTGCTTCTGCGGTGGCTGCCTGGAACAGCAACTATAGGGTTCCTCTGGTAGCCACCATAGTGCGCACGCTCCCTCGCAGATCGTCCCTCCACTGTGTTCATGCTCTCATCAGACCCACCAGTCTGCGCATGCCAAATGACAAGTGTTCAGAATTTAAAGTTCTCAACGGTGGAAACCATGAAGGTGAAAATTATTTCTTTTTTGGAAGTTACTGGTTTATCATTAACTACATTTGTTAAGGGGTTAAGAAACATTTAGGCCACAGACAACAGTCAAGAGGCCAGCTTTAGAAGTTTTTCACCTTTTACATGCTAAGCTGAGTAACGTGAAAGCGATTGCCGCCAAATGAAGACCACAGCTTCAAAATAAGAAAAAAAAAGGATGTGTCTCCATACAATGATGTCAATATCTGACCTAAAATGAGGAACATTTGTGGAGGAAAAGAAACAGAGGGTCCAAAAAATGAAGAGTTGGGAGCCAAGCCTGATTGCGGGCTTATGGGGATTTTATTTTTCAGCAGAATTGAACCTTTCCATGAGTTCCTCTGTATCTGGGTTGTTCGCTCTCTTTTCAGTCACAGATACTCAACCTCTTCAAAAGTGTGTTTGTCTTCTTTCCTGCTGCTGCACCTAAAAACTTATCTCCGGAGTTTTTTTTCTTTTAGTATAAATGTAATAAAGTTTCTGGGAACATGCAGGCTTTGCCTTGCCCCTTCCCTTCCCTGTTTGGAGCCCATGAGAATAGATTTCTGCCTTTCTCAGATTCGGCTCCTCCTCGCTTCCCCCACAGAGAACTGACTAACATGCTGGGGCTCTAGTTGCTAGCTCAGCTGGAAAGGAATTTAACCACTTCGACCCTTTAAAAAAGCAAAAGCGACTGCAGGAAAGGCCGAGTCAGGGAGCCTCTCTTGGCTGGGAGGGGTTGATGGAAATAGTTCACAGTGAAATCTCCTCTCTGCTTGTAAATGCCAAATAGACTATTTTTCTATCTCTTTCTGCATGAGCAGATGTTTATAGGCTGGAGAGGTAGAGCGCGCGAGCGCCTTGTACAGGGAATGCGTATTGATCTCGACAAATCTTTATGGATTTTAACATGGCTCGCAACTTGGTCCTGGTGCCAGAGTATCGGTCAATACATACTAAAAGTCTTCTTCTGGGCTGGCATGGTCTCCTTCTGGATGTTTAGATATAAAAATATGAAGACAGACTTTTTCAATGCAGCAGTGGTATACAGCGCATCCGGAAAGTATTCACAGCACGCCACATTTTGTTCCTACTGTTTGCTCCTACTCTCTGGAACTCTCTCCCTCTCCCCATTAGACTTGCTCCTACCTTTGGCACTTTAAAAAAATCCTTGAAAAACCCCCTTGCCTCAGTCTCGCCCCCCATCTTCTCATTCCTAACATCACAACCATACCAGTCCCACCCACCCCACCTATTGTATACTTTGTTCCCCAACCTATTAGATTGTAAGCCCGTCCGGGCAGGGTCCTCTACTCCTCCTGTGTCATAACCTGTACCTGTGTGTTATCTTGTGTTGTCTCAACTCTAGTTTATTGTACAGCGCTGCGTAATATGTTGGCGCTATAGAAATGAATGATAATAATTCTACACACAACATCCCATAATGAAGTTTACTTGAGGTTTTGGTAAATTTAATAAAAATAAACGTACATGCACATAAGTATTCACAGCCTTTGCTCAATATTTTGACGATGCCCCTTTGGCAGCAATTACAAGTCTTTTTGAATGATGCCACAAGCTGGGCCCACCTATCCTCGGCCCAGCCCATTCCCAGGTTGGATGGGAAGCGTTGGTGCAGCCATTTTATGATCTCTCTAGAGATGTTTAATCGTATTCAAGTCTGGGCTCTGGCTGGGCCACTCAAGGACATTCATAACGTTGCCCTGAAGCCACCCCTTTGATATCTTGGCTGTGTGCTTAGGGTCGTTGTCCTGGTGAAGATGAACCGTCCCCTCAGTCTTCAAGAGTTCAAGAGAGCTCTGGAGCAGGTTTTCATCCATGGTTGTCTCTGTACATTGCTGCAGTCATCTTTCCCTTTATCCTGACTAGTCTCCCAGTTCCTGCCGCTGAAATACATCCCCACAGCATGATTCTGCCACCACCATGCTTCACTGTAGGGATGGTATTGGCCTGGTGATGAGGGGTGCCTGGTTTCCTCTAAATGTGACGCCTGCCACTCACAACAAAGAGTTCAATCTTTGTTTCAGCAGACCAGAGAATTTTGTTTCTTATGATCTGAGAGCAGTCAGTCAGAACCAGTCAGATACTTAAACAATGGACTGAAATTTCCAACATGGCCAATCATGGCTCTTTCCATTTCTATTCTATGCCCAATTTCCATCATGTTTCATCAATTGAAACAGTTACAAACAAATACATTTTTCAACTACCGTTTTTAAAGCAAAAATGTAACCGTGAATTGACACCTTGAGGAATAAATCACCTGGTCAGTCGTAAACACACATTTCTGCCACCCCTTCTGGGGCTAAGTTTACCCCACCCTAACTTAAATTACACATTTCCACCAACTGGCTACCTGAAAACCGCCTCTGGGGAAAAGTGGCATTTGGCATTCCCTGATAAATTTTTGGGTGGTTGACCAATAGGATAACATTGAGCCTTACCAAGTGCTAGTACATTGTGCACAACCTCTGTGACTGTCATCCATCCTGAAACCAACCAAGTGATTAAGCCGTAAGACAGATTGAGCAAGACTTTTCAAAGTCCTCTGGGTGGGCTGCAGGTTCTTGAAGGTCATGGTAGGAGCATTCTGTAGGATCAGCAGAGCACATCGTAGAGTGTTCCTAATGGGCTGTAGGATCATATAGTCAGGATAAGGTCTTCTCAGAACACAAAATTATCTACAGTCAACCTTACTCAGTGAGGTGGGCTTGGTACACCAATGTATTTCCGGTCCTTGCAAGGAGGGCTATGACATCTTTATTTTCTAGTATGTTGAATTTTCATTCGATATACAAAACTTGTTCTATTTCTATTTAATGAATCTCTTTCCATATAACAATCTGAGGCTCCAGTGGGGCAGTTTAGGATAGTTCGATCAAAATTGATCAAAAATCAATCGAAAAGTGATCGGATGTCGGAAAATTTTGATCAATCAAGTATACATTGAATGTTATTTTGTTGTGCCCGACTGATTTTTGGTTAGATTTAAATAATAAGCATACTTATACATCCTTTGGCAAACATTTTGGTGTGTTTACGATCAACTTCGATCGATCAAACCAACGTTGATCAAAATTTACGATCGAATCTGACATCAATTGTAGGGAAATCTAAACGTGTTTGGGGGCCTTAAATGACCTATCCATAGTGGCATGTATCTTTGGTGCCCATCTCCATATTTCTAGACACAAAGGGGTTTTGATTTAAAACTTTGAATATACAATTATCCAAATGTATAAAAAATACATAATCATAATTCATAAAATCAATATTTCTTTAATTACATTAAAGAACAGTTTACTCCTGAATACCTTATCATCGGGAGGCCTGTGCACCCCTTATTAAAGCCCCCCATACACCTTAAGATTGATCCATACAATTTCCATTAGGTCTATCTAATGAAATTATATCCTAAAGGCCCCCATATACCTTACAATCTTCCCATACAATTTTTGTACAATCAACTTTTGTTCTACCAAAACCATGTAATATGAAAACCTTTCTAGTGCCTGCCATACACCCACAGACGGGTGCAGACAGACAAGCTCCGATGAGC
>CM070040.1:73031586-73060626 GCA_036250615.1 Ptychadena robeensis | reverse complement strand
ATACCTTCCAATCACTATGTATTCTATCAGGGAGGACCCGGCACTACATAGCAGAGATGATTTTAAAAGGATTATGGACTAATTGAACCTCATTAAACTTTATGTTTTACATTTTCCGATGCCTTAAAAATCCCTTGCCCTCCAATCAGAGAAAAATTGGAACTTCTACATGTTTCTTGTCTGATGCATCTGGTTTTGCTGTTGGCTGAGGAACCTTAATCACAAGACTGTCTGAACAGAATGACAAATCTTTCCAAATGGTGGTAGTGCCCTATCCTATTGACCTTATGGAATGCGGTGCAGATTTCCACTACTCACTCGGCCATTCCTAAAACTCCAGAAATCTTTCTTCTTCTCTCCAGCCACACTTTCCAAGCACTTGGGCTGGATACATTCCATACAGGAGAGGTAAGCAAGTTCAGTAGACCATTCTTCTACCCGAGGAGAATTTAGGGATTTACAATGCCTTGGAAGCACCGAATTTTCTAACCTCTCCTGTAGGGAATGCCTAATTGCCCAAGTTCAAGATAATCACATAGCATATACGGTACTGCTTTTTTGGTTGATTACTTGCCAAATATGCTACTTATTGAAGCCTGACTATGTATTCAATGCTAAAGCTGGTCATACACTCGATTAAGTAATAGATTTGAGCATTGGCGGGCGCTGCTCACAGCACCCGATCTTGCTCGCATCTATTACTAGATGTGACACCCTATATCATATTATAGAAATTATATTGGGTCAGGACTCTTGGGAGAATGAGGTAGTAGGTGGAGCTATGACACCCTGGCCTCACAGGAGGTGGGTTTGCTCTGGAGAAGGGGCAATGATGTCATGGTGAGTGAGTTAATGGTGAATTTCTATGGAGATCATTGCAGTCAGAGACTAGATTAGGGATGGACAAACCTTTTGACCCATGGGCCACAATGGGTTTTTACAGAGCAGCCGGACAATGAACCTGTATTGGCCGCCCCATACCAAGTCTTCCAAGCCTGGGTGGGAAATTCCCATATCTTTTTTTTTCTTTTGTGAAAAAATGTAATAATCATACTGCTAGGGAGGTTTAAAAAAGTATATATTTATATATAAAAGTGGATTGGGTAAGTCAACTTTAACATTCTATTGCAGACAAATGATGGTCATAACAATTACCATCTAGGCATTATCTCTACTTATTTCAGGGAACAAACAGACAGGAGCCAGAGACACTAAAGCTAGGCACACACGGGAAGATCTGTAAAAAAATGCAAAAAAAAATTCAAGTACAATCAATCAACGTGTGCACTCACGGTGCTTGATTGTGCCCTAATCTGTTTACAAAGCTACCCGTGTGTGCCTTCCTTCGAGCGGGATCAATAAAGCCCACTCGAAGAAACTTGATTGAAAAGGGTTCCAACATGTTGGAAAACCCTGTTCAATCTCCATTACTTTGCATGTAGACATAAACCTTAATGCAAAGTATTGGATGTGCTGCGGCTCCTGCCTCCTTCCTGCAAAACCGTCCGCTGTCAGTGTGAAGCGGGCAGAGCCAGCACTCCTCACTCTGAAGCTGCTGCTGTGTGAGTGAGGCTGCTTATCCCCAGCTTGCAGAGTGTTCTGATTCACACATGCTACAAGCTGGGGAGAACGGGTCCTCGGGGTCCCCATTGAATGGGAATCGATGTGCCCACGTGGTGCACATTGATTTCCGTTCAATTGATCCCCGATTAATCACAGCGTTGTGGCGTCACCGCATTGTGATTGATCAGGGGTCGATTGCACCTAGCTTTAAGTGGCAAATTGCAAGATTCAAAGACTAAATGGGCTGGATGTGGCCCTCAGGCCATTGTTTGCCCACATCTGGACTAGGAACTCAAACATTAACATTGGAAATTACGCTAGAATTGTGCTTTTCTTGTAGCCCCACCATATTATTCAGCGTGACTTTATCAATTGAATGCTATATAAACCACTAAAGGTGGTGCCAGATAACACTGATGTACCCGACTACACGGAAAAGTATAAGCATGCATCCATTGCAATAGACTTTGTTGCCTATTGACATATCTCATATAATAAAGTCCAAGTGTCTCTGCATCCAGTCCCTGTGTCCAGGGGATTGCGCTACTGCGCATGTGCCCCATTGACAGCCGTTGGGACTAGGAGCGCAGAGACTTCGGGCGGCCGGTGTTCTGTCGAAATATGCTCCCCCTGTAGCACAGAATGGCCAGCATGGGGAGCACATCTAATGAAATCAGGTAAGTGAGGGGGGAGCTGACACCGAGCTGCGAGTCATCCATAGCAGTGCCTGTGAAGCTGTCACTTAGGGTGGCTGCTGTGTTCGTGACCCCCCGGTCTCCATCGAGATGTGCTCCCCGGGACCCTTAAAAAGCAGTGGCCGCAACTTTGTCACCTATGGCGGCCACTGTGTTCGTGCCCCCCGGTCTCCATGCCCTCCATCCAGATCTACTCCCCCTATAGCAGAAAATGTCATTAGCTACAGGGGGAGCAGATCTGCACTGCTATGGATGACTCCCCGGTCGAAATCAGCTCCCCCTGGAAGTGCTCCCCCTGCTGGCCATTTGACCACATGTGTTCTAGCGCCCGTTAATTTAACGGGCTTAATGTCTAGCTTAATTACTAAACGAGTTGCTTGGATTTAAGAAGATTCCCTTCCTACATGTTCAGTACATGTTACTAAATGAGGTCCGGTATGGAGTCCTTGATTATTCCAGGAGGATTATGGGTTGGAAAGAACAGTTATGGGAGATAAATGGAAATAGGCTGGGGTAGGCTGGTTTGGAGATACGCCTGGAGAGGAGATACTGCTGGGTCACAGACATATGATGTATGGTCCATCGGGAGACACAATACAGACAAAGAATCTGTGCCTATCCCCTCCATATAAACTTCTGTATTAAAAATAAAGCAAATCCAGCATTTTTCTAGGTCAACCATAACAAAGTCAAACACAACACTGGATAAAATTGATTTATTTTGGTCAAGAAATAATTTTAATATCTAGAACTAAAAATCCAGATCCGATGAATCATATTTCGCCAGAATCTATAGCTTGACTCATATCAAATATTTCAAAACAGCAGCTTTGGCCTGAGAGGTCAATGGGTCTTCTTCTGCTGTAAAAACAATTTGCTGTGTGCTTCCGATTAACTAAGCACTTTAATTATGGAGAATTTGTTCCGTCATGTCACAAGCACAACTTTCCTCTAAGCATTTTACTGTGGTGTGTTTTTTTATCTTATCCCAAATTGTATAATTGGGAAGTCAGTGGCTCAGAAAGTCTTAAGCAGGGAACACACGCTCCATATTGAGCCGTTTGAGGTTCCTGGCAGCAGCGTGCTGAAGTCATCGCGCTGCTTCCCAACATCGAAGGAGCTGGAGCCACAGCTCAGAGCTGTTTCTCCAGCTCAGACGATGTTTTGTATGGAGACCTGCAGTCCCCATGCAAAGCAATGGTGGACTACTTTCTTCCTCAACCAAATATTTTCTAAAGTTGACCTGTACTCAAAAATTTTACTTTTCTGTGTAAAAGGAGATAAATAGAAATGTCCATTTTGTGTTAACATTACTTTCGACCTCCTGCCTCCTCTAGCCTTCTAGCTGTATACCTGTAGTGTAAGGTCCTCTAGAGCTTGGTATGCTTGGTCCAATTTCCATTTCAATACCAAATTCTGATTTGATTACCAACTTGCAGGAGAAGTTCTTGGGATGTAATTCAATTGGATGGGTTGTAAACTACTGATACAGCCGAGTATGAGCTGGTGTATGAATGATAAAGTACATCTGATTGACATCAAAACCAGTTTCCTTCCACCACCACCATCGGTAGGACAACATATTGTGAGTGCTCCGGTTTGAATATTGTTAAAATAAAAAAAATTTGCACAATAAAGGTAATGGATCTGCTTGTAAAATTGATCCCTAAAGATCTATTTTGATCTACCAACAGCCACTTGAAGGGCCTCCCTGATTGGATAGGTCCTCATATTTCATAGTTTTGGTAAAACTAACGTTGATTGTACAGCGAGTATGTGTGAGTTTACACAGGCTTGCCAGCCATTTGTGGTAATCATTTGTTTACTGGTCAGTTTTAGGTTGTCTTCTCCGTAGGGTTGCAGAGTTTGCAGAAGCCCCCACCTTCAGGAGTGCCTGGTCAATCAAAAAATTTAAATCAAGCTCATTGTGGCCTCTAGTGTCTGGTTCCATGAGATTTAGGTGAGATTTAGTGATGGTACCATAATTACTGCTGGAAAAGGAGTCATCAGGATCATCTAATAAAGGTTTCTCCAGTTTTTTGTATTATCAATTCCTCAATTGTTGGGTTCAAGTCCTACAGTGTGTAAGCTTAACATGATGGCCAACTTCTCAAAGAAACCAAAAGAATGCATGATTTGGCAATAAAGGAGAAGATCGATATCTTGCCGAGATGAGCTACCTGTCAAATGACATATCAGGTGTGGGGTGATCTCCGATTGTCAGTTTTCTATTGACAGCAACAGAAAATGTGGAGGCATACTTGGGGGGTAGGGGCTTTGAATGAGGGTTAGGAGTTCTAAGGGTTAGGGTGAGGGGTTTTGGTGTTAGCATGAGGGGTTTTGGGGGTTCGGGTGAGGGGTTCTATGAGTTAGAATGAGGGGTTCATGTGATGAGTTCTGAGTTACGGATGCCTGGGGATAAGGGTGAAGGGTAAGGGCTTCGGATGAGGGTTAGGAGTTCTAAGGATTAGGGGTGCGGGTATTAGCGTGAGGGGTTCCTGTAATGGGTTATGAGTTGAGGATTCCTGGGGATTAGGGTGAGGGGTTCGGGGCTAAGGGTTGGGATCCTGACGAGATACCCACAATATATGAGTGGATTGGGTGGTTAAAGCACAAAGTGTGAATGGTGTCAAAAGTATAACATCATTGAGGTCTACAAACTAATATAGAATCATTTATATTTTATAATTTATCTACAGTGCTGCTTGAAAGTAGGTGAACCCTCCAGACCTGTTTTGTGCAAAAAAACTTTAAAGAACCTTTTATACTACATCTAATCCCAATTTGTAAGCACCCTTCCAAATCGTAGACACACACACCAAAAGAATATATTTCCATTATTTACGTAACCAAAGTATGTTTATGTCCCAACAACTGAAATCCTTACATGTTCATAATTGTGAACCCTTGTATTAGTTGCTGTGCTCCTCCCTTTGCAGCCATTACTCCCAACTAAACTCTCCTGTAACACTAACCCGTCTCTCTCCATCGCTTAGGGGATTTTGTCCACCCCTCCTTGCAGAACTCGCCATTGAGGACTTGGAGGACATCTGGCATGTACCAACTTTTTCAGGTCTCTCCACACCATTTCAATTGGGTTAAGTTCCGACTTTGACTGGGCCAATCCAGAGTGCGAATCCCTCTTTCTCTGAAGCCATTCCTTTGTACTCTTGCTGGAATGCTTGGGTCATTGTCTGTTGCATAATCCATCTCCTCTTCGTCCCGCTTCAACTCCCTGACTGATGGCAGGATATTCTGGTCCGATCATCTGTTTGATAACCCCAAGAATTCATGATTCCTTTGACAATATGAGTCGTCCAGCCAGCAGCAAAAACACCCCAGACTTTCACATTCCTTCCACGCCTACTTCACGGTTGGGAGGAGGTTCTTTTCTTCATATGCCGCGTTGATTTTTCCCTCTCCCAACTGTCGGTTTTGATTGTGACCAAATAATTCTATTTTAGACTCGTCTGTCCGAGAATGACTTCCAGAAGGCTCTGTTTGTCCAAGTGCTCTTTGGCAAAGTTGAAACTGTGCATTTTTTTTGTGCTTTTTTTGAGAGCAAGGCTTCCTTCTAGCAACCCTCCCAGAATGTCATGCTATTCAATTTTTCGTCCTGATTTGTACGACGCATGCACATTTTGTCCCAGTGCTGGCCAGATGCCTGCAACTCTCTAGTAGTGATGTGTGGGTTGGCCTTTACCTGATTTATTATTTTTCTCTGGTGCTTCTGGTGTGATATTTTTGATGGGTGTCCACTTCTAGGCAAGTTCTGTCATGTGTATCGGCCCTCCTTTGTAATTTATCTGTCGTACAGGGATGGATGGCGCTTGATCTTTTGGAGATGGTCTTATCCTTTCCCCAGACTGATGGGCTGTCACTACCCTCTTCTTCATGTCCTCTGATATCTCCTTGCTCTTGCATTTTGATTTGTATGGACCACAGGTTCATTTGTTTCCTCTCTTCTTTAATTAGTGCACGCCAAAACATTTTCCAAGATTTCTCCTTTCATGGTCCTGCTTAATGTGATTGATTAAGCACCCAAATGTTGTTTTCGACCTGCTTCTTTTTAGCCTGCTCGCTTGAACCATAGGCCAGCTGGTGGTTCACTTACTTTTGCGACATACCGATAGTCCCATGTTTATGTAGTTTTTGGGCAACTAAACAAAACCTACTAAACAAGTAATGCAAATTGATGAACATATTCTTACATTTCATGAATAACACTTGTGATGATAGAATGCGACAATCATGGTTAACAACAGAAACATCTATTATTATTTTAAACCATTTATTGATATAAGCGCCAGCATATTCCGCATCGCTGTACAATACATTAGAGAGGAGATACACACAGTATAACACCCACGGTACAAGGTAATGACCCAGAGGAGTATAGTACCCTGCCCGGACGGCTTACAAATGGGAACATGAGTGAGGTTTGCGTGACCAGGGCGGAGACAAGTAAGAAGCGGTAGGGGAATAAAAAGCCAGGAAACAAATAAGTGGGGGGGAGGGGAGAATAGAGGATGGATGCTAGATAATGGGGGGGGGCAGATGGGGAGGGTGGGGTGGAAGGGGAAAGCGAGGGCAGAGGGAGGTGGGGCCGTAGAAGTTGGGGAGAAAGGTTTGGGATAGGTTGGGGGCTAGGAGTTGATAGTCCCTTCTGGCCTATGTAAGCTGGGGAGATGCAGGTGCGCCCTGGATGAGAGGTAAGGAGCTATGAGGGAATGTGGGAGGTAGGGGTGGCGGGAGGTCGGGGAGAGGAAGGAAAAGGAGTTGTGGGGACGGAAGGCAGGTGATAGGAGGTGCGGGGGTACAGGGAAGGGTGGGCGGGGGGGAGGATAATGTGGGAAAGTGAGATAATGGAGAGGTTATCGAACGAGGAGGGGGGGGGAGGAGAGATTATGGGAGGGGGGAGTAGATGGGAAGAGGGATTTAGGGAAAAGAGGAGGAGAAGCGAGATGAGAGAGTGAGTGGGGGGGCGGGGGGGGCAACTACTTAGGTTGGTGAACAAGGTATACAAAGGTGGGGGGCGGGTGGGAACTGGGCATGGTGTTATGTTAATACAGATTGGTAGGAGAGGCTGAAGAGGTGGTTTTTTTTAGAGCTTTTTTTGAGGTGCAAGGTATTGGAGCAGTCTGATGGGGCGAGGGAGGGAGTCTCCGAGCGTAGGATCGGCCCTGAGAGTCTTGGAGCCGTGCAAGTGATGAGGTGAGTCGGGATGTCATTTAGTTAAGTCACTGGAGGAGCGAGGGGGCGGTTAGTGTTTATTTGTGTACCAGGTTGGAGATGTTTAAGGTGGACAGATGTGTGGAGTGATTTAAAGCAAGCCACGGACTTTTGATTTGATTCTCTGGACATGGGAAGCCATGGAGAGATTTCGAGAGTAGCAGCAGATAGCGAGGCGGTTTAGAGTAGTAGATGAGTCTGGCAGCGCCATTTCATGATTGGACTGAAGAGTGAAAGTCTATTGCCAGGGGAGACCGAGAGGATGCTTTTTGCAGTTAGTCCAGAAGATAGTGATGAGAGCATTGTACCAGGACTTTGGGGTGGTCTCTGGGGGGAGGAAGGAGCGTATTGTGGGAGATGTTTACGGGAGATGAAGATGGCAGGATCTAGCGATGGTCCTATGTGGGAGTAAGGAGAGTGTCAGAGCTCAAGGTGACCCAAGGCAGCGAGCTTGTGGAATTGGGGAGATGACTGGTTATTTACTGTTATGTGGATTTGGGGGAGGAGGCTTGGAAGGTGATGGGAGGAAGATGTATGCGTTTTCTGTTTTCTCAGATTGATTTAAGGAATCTGTCGCCATCCATGAAGCATGCCGACCTAGGCCGTGAGAGATGTTGTCAAGGACAGAGGGAGTGGAAGGCCGTGGGTGAAAGATAGATTTGGTTTGTTGTCTCACATCATAATGGTTATGCAGACCAAAGGGGAGATGAGTTTGCCAAGGAGGAGGTGTTCGAGGGAGAAAAGAACTGGGGCCAAGGATCGTAGCCTTGTGGGACGCCAACAGGGAGGGGGTTTTTTTCTTTTGTTAGAAGAACTCCCTGTCCTCACTGTGAGCTTTCCCATTGAATGGCGGTTTGGAAAGACTCGGTCAGTCATGTAGGAGAGAACCAGTAAAGAGCAGCATTCCACGAATTCGATCGAGCTCAGGGTCTGTAAAAGAAGAGGGTGGTCACAGTGTCCAAGGCCAGATGAGAGGATCCAACAGCGAATGAGGGAATAGTTGCCTTTGGCCTTGTCAGTGCTTAGTGTCATTGGCACTTTAGTGATGGCTGTTCTCAGTTGAATGAGAGGCCGGAAGCCGGATTGGGGGGGTCAAGAGGGAATTTTTACAGTCGGTAGTTCAGTGGTCTTGTGTCTCAAGGCTGTTTCAAGCAGTTTGGAAGCAAAGAAGAAGAGAGATCGTCGGGTTATAGTTGCGGGAAGAGCAGGTCCAGTGTGGCTTCTTCAGTTGGGCATGATTGTGCATTTTTGAGGATGATGGTGACGATACCAGAGGGAGAGGGAGAGTGTTGAATAGTTCAGTCAGTGCCGGGGCAGGGTGGTGGAATGGGTCCTACGTAAGTCAGTCGGTTATAGGGTCGAGTGGGCATGGTGGTGGAGGGAGAGGCGCTAAGCGGGAGGGTGACTTCCTCCCACTGACAGGGGAAAGTGCTGTGAGGGAGAGTTACAGGAGATGGGGATTTGAAGGAGAAAGGGGTGGTTGTCGGTTGGAAGAAATACTCGATTCGAGTGCTCAATTTTTGTTTTCGTTGGATTATGTGGGCCAGGTCCTTGGGCCAGAGAGGTGGCAGCTGGGAGGAGTAGGTGTTCCGATTGCGCAGAGAGTTGAAGGTGGAGAAGAGGCAGTGAGGGTTGGATGCTTGTGAGTCATGAGGGAGGAGATTCGTCTTGTTTGGCAGCATTAAGCTCCTCATTGAATTGCTGAGTTTGGCTTTGTAGCTAGAACGTCGCTGTTCTGGCCAGACTTTTCTCCATTTGCGCTCTGCCCTGCGAGTTCTTGTTGTAGGGCCGCGAGTGGTGCTCTCCATGCCAGGGACGGGTTTGGTGGGGCAGGGAGAGCGTAGGGTGGCAGGGGCCAGTTTTTTTAGGCCAGATTGATGGTGAGATTATAGTGAGAGCACTTGGCTCAGGGGCTGTGAGATTATTGTAGTGGAGGCATAGTGCAGATAGGAGTCATGAGAATGCTAGTGGTCAAGGTTGTTGGAGGTTCTCTGTGCCAACGTTCAGGTCGGGGATGGCTTGTTGCGGTTGTAACGGGCAAGCTAGTGTTTACATTGACGGTTAGCAGATGGGGGTCCAGAGAGGATGGAACGCTGAGTTGGTCCAGGTGGTTGAGCGGTTGCAAAGTTTGGAAACTACCACGTCAAGTGTGTGTCCAAGCGAGGTGTGTGGGGTGTGATTTGCTGGTTCAGGCCAAGGATTCTGTTTAAGAGAGAGTTTGGCAGAAATGTGGGGTTGCTGGGGCATCCATGGCTACATTGAGTCACCAAGGTAAGAGTGTTAGTCATGGGCAAGAATGTGTGGGCGCCAAGAGTAAGTTGTCGAGGAATTGTGATTGGTCCAGGGGGCGATAGATTAACGCAACGATGAGGGGCAGGGGGGTGAAACAGCGGATGGAGTGGTACCTCCATGAAGAGAAGTGAGTGAGTGTATGTGGGTTGGTATTACAGTGTAGGTGCAGCGAGGAGAGAGAAGCGACTACACCAGCCACCTGGTCCTGTGTCAGGTCTGGGGGTGTGAGTGAAGTGCAGGCCTCCCCTAGTATAGGGAAGCAGCAGCCGTCAATTCATATGAGGAGAGCCAGGTTTCAGTGATAGCCAGGAGGGTGAAGACAGGGAGCATGTATGGAGTTTAGTGGGGGGAGAGGAGGTAGGTATTTGGGGAGGAAGATAAGAACTGAACCTATAGTCAGGAGGGGTGGACAATAGCTAGTGGGGAGAAGGATTCGCGAGATGTGACCGGAGAGATGTGTAGATATAGCAGGGGTGGGAATGCTAGAGGTGGTTATGGTGGGTCAGGAAAGGGATACATTGGTGGGACGCGTAGGTGAGGGGATGGGGGGGGGTGACAGAGCAACCAGGTGCTTTAAGGAAGGCCGGTTACATATGTGGGAGGGGGTGGAGGGGTGGGATGCTAGCACTAGTGTCCGAGAGGTAGGGCTTTGGTAGACCCTCCCTATTTCCTCTCCATGCGTAGATGCTAAGGGGTACCTCCTTCCTCGCATTCTGCGCTACGGGGGTGGGGTGGCGGGGATGGTAGAGAGAGGGTTGGAGAAGCGGGTGGGGAGAAGGTCGACGATCTCTTTTTTGCTCCTTAGCAGGAAGAGATTTTGGCTGAATGGAGACAGTTTTGTTTATCGAACAGATTCTGGCGTTCCAGATTCCACATGAAAAGGGTGTGATATTTTATGGAAGGGGGCCGGAAGGTATCAGGTTATTAGAGGGTTGTTTCCTGTAGAAGCAGAGAAGGGGTAGTACAGGCAATGAGATGTGCAGACCAGGGTTTTGGGGAGAATGTCCCCAAGAGAATTCAGAGAAATCAGGTGGAGGAGTACAGAACTGGTCAGCATGTGGAGGTGTAACAGGAAAGAAGATCATAAGTCAGACTGGGAGGAGGAGAGAGTTAGGGCAACAGGGGAGGAAGGAGGGATGGGATACATATTGAAACGTACCCAATTGAGTGGTTTCCATACTTCAAGGCAGCACTGTATAATATTATAAAATCACGCCCAATATGCCTAATGATGACTTAATATGCCGGTAAGCGTCTGCTATCAATTAACCAGGATTCCTTTCACCCTACTGAAAAGGGAACAATATTTTCAATGCATGTGGGGTGTTCCGCGCCGCCTGCGCTGGATAGAAAGAGACAAGCGGTACAACAATGAGGACAGTGATGAGCCATCCCTATCATTATCAGTGAGAGATCTGCCTGCCTTTGCCTGAGTTTTCTCACATAATTTAGTATAATGAATATGAAACCAATATTGCCATCAATTTCCCCTTAAATTTCTCTTCAGCCACGGATAATTTCTCCGGTCCTTTTCTATCTGCAATACATGCTGATTGTCAGTTTTGATTTCATCTTCATTCTTTCCAGACAACAGTTTTGAATGTTAGGCAAGTACATAGCGCAGGCTCTATAGTTCTGGTAAGCAAAGAATTTAATTAAGTAGCGTACTTACTAGAGCTGACCCCAATATAAGCCAAGGTATAGGCTTTTTGATTCAAGTATAAACCTAAGGTGGAAAATGCAGCATCTCCATCATCACACTGCTTTGCCCCAGAGCTGACGGAGTGACACCTACAGGTAACAGTATGGTGGATAAAGCAGCATGCTGGGTATTATTATTTAGAACAAGTTGTTGTTATTGGCAGGGCTGTATATAAATATTACGCAGCTATGCATGCAGCTGCAGTAGTATCACTAGGCAAATGTGTAATAGCACCTAGGAGGTGGCTGCAGCTATCAGGGCAGCCAAGGAGTCACCAAATGAGAATCACTGTCAGCCATAGAAGGAACCTATAGCATGCAGTGTCCCCTTCCGCCCTATTCCCCCACCCCACCACCAACCCTGATGTGTCAGAAAGTAGCCAGTCATGCAATCTGTACAAGTGTTCACTAGGGACATCTTGTGGCTAAAGATGTATTGCAGGGGATTTTCTTCCCAATTGACAAGATCAAACACATTAAGGGCTTGTGCCCATGGCCGATTCTCCAACCCCCCCCCCCCCCCCCCCCCCCCCCCCCCCCCCCCCCCCCCCCCCTACCTCCCCCCGATATCACGTCCATAGAAAATGAATAGACGTGGCCAAAAATCATTCATGTCAATGGACGCAATCGGTGCGTTTTTCCGGTAGTGGACGCAATCGTGCGCGGCACGTGGTTAAAAAAGCAGTAGGGTAGTGTTCAAGATACCCCTTAAATTGTGTCTGTGCCCAATCGTCCCCATCCACACGCAATTGCATAAATGGAAACTGTGCAGTGATTTTCAATGTGAGCCTTCGGAAACAAGCCCTTGCTCTAAAGCGTATTTCAAAATGGGTATTTCAAATCAGAGGTGGTAGGTCCGCTTTAAATAGCCATACAAGCAACCTGGATTTATCATGTATAGACTATAGTAAAAGTTACATTTTTTTAAATGACCAGAATTCTATCAGTGTATCAGGAGATCTGGGGTTTGCAAGTCAGAGTAGGCATATGTAAGAGTAAAATCTGACAAGAGAAAAGCACTGTGTGACAGCTATAATATAACTATGAAAGGTTGACATTTGGCCTTCAGGTAGTCTGAATGTAGACAATGCTGGGCTTTACATGGGTGTTCACCGGCCACTGCCAGTCACACAGGTTGGCGGGTGCTAGTCTGGAGGGACCCTGACTGAAGTATAAGGGGTGCACTGTAAAGAAATGTAAAAAGGATAGAACAAAGCCTGTGTAGATGGCAGCCATCCCTGGCACTTTTATTTCTGTGTCGAAAAATGTCAGTGCTCGGGTGCTAATAATCCAGTCTATGCTGTGAGTTTCCATAGGAAAGGAAGAGGATCCAGGAAAACTTCAATGGAACGACTAACTTCATCGTCTATTGTAAAGCTGAGTAATGTGTAATAAGTGGGAGCGCCCCAAATATGGTTCTGGTGTTGCTAGATTGAGAGGAAGCGACAGCAAATAAATGTATATATCCTTAACACGCACTTACTGTATAATACACTTACTGTAAAATACACACTTACTGTATAACACACACACTGTATGACACACATTTACTGTATAACACACACTGTATAATACACACACTGTATACCATACGGTTATTGTATAACACACTTACTGTATAATACACTTACTGTAAAATACACACACTGTATGACACACATTTACTGTATAACACACACTGTATAATACACACACTGTATACCATACGGTTACTGTATAACACACTTACTGTATAATACACGGTTACTTTATAGCACAAACTTACTGTATATCACACGGTTACTATATAACACGCACTTACTGTATACTACACGGTTACTGTATAACACTTACTGTATAACACACGGTTACTGTATAATACACACTAACTGTATATCACACGGTTACTGTATAATACACACTGTATGTCACGCGGTTACTGTATAACACACACTGTATAATACACTTACTGTATAACACACACTTACTGTATAATACACACTTACTGTATATTACACACACTGTATAACACACACACTGTATACCATACGGTTACTGTATAATACACACTTACTGTATAATACACACGCACTGTATAATACACACAATGTATACCATACGGTTACTGTATAACGCACACTTACTGTATATCACACGGTTACTATATAACACGCTCTTACTGTATACTACATGGTTACTGTATGTAACTTACTGTATAACACATACTTACTGTATATCACACGGTTACTGTATAACACGCACTTGCTGTATACTACACGGTTACTGTATAACACACAGTTACTGTATAATACACGGTTACTTTATAACACAAACTTACTGTATATCACACGGTTACTATATAACACGCACTTACTGTATACTACATGGTTACTGTATAACACTTACTGTATAACACACACTTACTGTATATCACATGGTTACTGTATAAAACACACTTGCTGTATACTACACGGTTACTGTATAACACACAGTTACTGTATAATACACATTTACTGTATATCACATGGTTACTGTATAATACAAGGTTACTGTATAATACACACTGTATATGACACATTTATACTACATTAAGGCTACAATCTTTCCATACAATTTCTGTACAGTCAACTTGCTCTACCAAAACCATGTAATAGGAGGACCATCCAATCCAATATGTATTCTATCAGGAGGCCACTATACTACATAGTTGTTGATAGATCTAATGGAAATTGCATGGAGTGGTGTGTGTGTGGGGGGGGGGGGGGCTTTACTGTATAACACATGGTTACTGTATAACACACAGTGTATAAGTAGTTTACTAATTCGACTACAACAGGCCAGTTTCTAGCCTTTTGGGGGCCCTATGCAAAGTTATAGCACAGGGCCCACCTGATGTCCGAGTTGTTGAACGTGGGCGTGCTATCATTCGCCTGGCCGAGTTGTTGAACGCGCGGTTGTTATTGTTTCGCTGGTCAAGTTGTTGAGCATGCAAGGGGCTCTATCGGGCTGGGTTGTTGTCATGTGAAATATCTGGGTGGGGTAGACCCTGGGGGTTCCCAGGCCCTATGCACCTGCATACTCCACCTAGCAGCAGAAACGCCCCCTGTACTACAATCATTAAATGTCTGTGAAGGTTCTCATTCATGCAGGTCATTGTATATCTGTTGTGTTTCATTCAAATCAACTGGACTTGCTGTGTTTTGTTCCTTCAAGAAACATACACAGCAAGTCCAGTTGATCTGAATTAAACACAACAGATATACAATCATTAAAGCGGACCTACCACGTTGTAGGTCACTTTGCACTATCGGCATCAGGCTGACAATAGATAGGGCAATCACGGTCCAATAATGCACGCTCTGCTTCTGCTCTGTACGTCACTATCACCGCGATCAGCCCTGTGTCCGGTGTGCTACTCCCCCCTCACCCTTTAGTCCGAGTTCATGGTCTCTGCATGAATGAGAACTGTCCCTGTTGTTCTGTGTCTCCTTCTTCTGTCAGCAACAATCCCCCCCCCCTCCCTTCTCTGTCTCGGAGTTAATGATCTGGATGAAGGAGGAACCTCCCAGACATGAAAGTGTCAGCTGCGAGGTGATTGTGAGGGGAAGGGAAGTGTAGAGGAGGACATGCTGGACTGGCAGCAGAGGAGGGTAATAAGATATTTCAATTACACCAGTAACCCCCGTCATGTCTGTCCTATCCTCCATGCTACAAGGATCTGGAGATATGAGAACCTTTTTCCTGAAATGAAAGTGTTATCTGTGAGGTGAGGTGGGGGACAGTGTAGAGGAGACATTGCTGGGAATGGCAGCAGAGGAAGGTAATAAGAATTTTCAGAACCTCCGCCATACCTGTTGTGCCCAACAAATCCATGTCACCCCCATATCACATTGCACAATGAAACCCCTTCACCACCACTTCAGTATCAATTCTCCGGTAGCCTACAGTGTCCTCCTCAGCTTCATCTGTCGCCTATGCAAAACTGCAGCACAAGATTCTGGGAAGGACCAGACACTGTACTCCCATACCACAAACCCTTTGGGATTGGTAAATATGGTCTGCAGGGGAGGGGGGGCCACCTTAGTAATGTTTCAAAACAGAATGGGCGGGAAGTAGCTTTCAGGTGCCAGCTTTACTTAAGATGGTGCCTTAGGGAATGAGGAAGTCAAGATTGAAGTACTTTTTTTATCGTGTAGCAGTTTTCACAGATGTATTACTGCTGACAGAATATGTCCGTGTAATGTATGTGGGGGATTTTTTTTTTTGAGTTTACTTCCGCTTTAAAAAACAATTATCATTACTAGGAGCAGAGCCGTACAAGATACCATCTATGTTCCCCTTCTTGTTCTTCTGTCCCATATTCCTCCCCTATGGAGTGTAGCAAAGACAAGTTATAAAGTAACAGCTACACCTCCATTGTATTCTGCTGTAGACTGGAACAGGTAGGTATAGTTGTTATTCCACATTTTCTGCATAAGTGTTAGAAAGGAGGGAAGGGCATCATCTTATAGGGGAGCCGTGTTTGAGTAGGGACATGGGGGCATCAAATGCCCTTAGCCTACCGTTGCTAGGGGAAACAGATGATTGCAATACAGAAAGAACTGATGTTTTGCTATGGAGTTAGCTAGACACGTCGCACGTAGAAGCTTTCTAAGGACTGCACAATGATCCGACCACGTGCGCTGAATGCTACAACATGCTATTGCGCGCTGCTCAGATAGCTCACATTACGGGGAGTCATTTATTCCGTCTGTTTAGTAATCAAGTACTACTCCTAGCAATTATTCGCTGGTGATTTCTGTAGAATGACTGAGCTACTAAAAATCTCCTGTGTAGCTCCAGCCTAACGAGGTAACTTCCAGCAAGTGGTTAAATCTCTCAGCAGCGAGCTATTAGAACTGCCGTGTAGCTGAGCTCTGGAAGATGGCGTATTAAGGGAATAATTAGATTCGCTGCACTAAATGAGCCCCAGAGTCTGGAGGAATCCATATACGTTTTGTGGGGGACCCCTGGTTCACTACACAGTTCTGTATTTGGTGGTTGTGACCCCAGACCATGTATCTATGAGAATGGTGGGAATGTAAAGTTCCTATAGAGCCCAAGTAGACTGAGTGTGTGGGGTGATGAGTTGAACCTCGATATGTGTTTTGGGGAAGGACAGTTCCAGAAAGTTCCAGAAAGAGAACAGAAGTCAAAGTTTTGGGGCCTTGAGTGGACTTCCACTTTAGAAACTTTTTCTCATGTTGTGTCTCTAGGACATGACTTGGGCAGAGATGCGCTGTGGAGGAAGCACCGTTGGTGACCCTACCTACCTCCATACCCTAATCAAACATCCCTGCTCAACCAATCCCATATTTAGAACTCCAAAGAAAAACGCAGGACACAAATTGTCAGATTTAAAGTGTGTAAACTTCTGGCAACAGCTTTGTTAATCAACAGTGTAACAGTATTGGTAACTACAATAACAGTAACTACAACAAGTCCAAGACTGTGTACCCGGAACTCCAGATCACTAGTGATGGCCGAACTTCGGCCAGGTCTGTCCTCGAAAGGGCGGATCGGACTTTTGAAGAAGTCCGTCATCCGCCTGTTCGCAGGCAGATTCAAGAGCCGAGAGGCGGGGAATTTGAATGACGTCAGTAATGTCACATCCGGTACCTGGAACGCATAGTTCCTGGTTCTGATTGCCAGATGTGATGTCTCTGACATCAGTTCCGGTTTCAGAGCTGGATTTCACTAGCAGACTGGCTTCTCTACCTGGTCTTCTAGTAAAAAAAGATTCTTCCTCCAGCAGGAGTTTACTACTCCTGATCCTGCCCGAGGAAGAATAGTAAGCTCCTTCTCGCCGGCGAATGGGGCGGGCCGAACACCCGTACTGCTCGCCGGCTAGAAGAAGTGCAAACTTCAATGTTCCTTGCGGACAGTTAGGCCATCACTACAAATCACTGACCTCCTGTACCGGCCACCAGCCATTACCAAGCCAGCTTGTGGGTACTTCCATGACATTGACTCCTTCCAACGTTAACCATTTTAAACGTTCCAAAAACTATGTGGGTCATTGAACCTCAATGTTTCCTCCAGCCTGGTGGCCACCTTACCACCAGCTCTGCACCCCAAAGATTTCCCCCAAACAAAATCTTCCTGGACACTGTCAAGGACCCGCTTGCTGTGACAAAGAGGAAGAAAAAATGGCAACATTCCACATAAAACTGTCCATCACACCACACTCCAGATTCTCCTAAACCAACAATGTCTGCATGCCATGCTCCTGAAAAACAAAAAACAGGGTGAGGGAGGGTGGGGTGGGTGTCTTCTTCCCGACAAAGTGGCCAATCCTCTTCCACCGCCAGGCTTTACCCCTGCGCAGCTCTGCCACTCTTCGCAAAGTCCAAATCCCGTATACCCGATTGGTCCTCCTTCCCGCCCTCCCTATTCAGGTACCCCTGTGCTTACGGTGACTTGGTTAGGGGTGGGAAGGAAATATAATTATCCTTGTACGTGGCGTTTTGTGGTTTATAGTTAAATCCTATTCCCTTTCGTAGAGGCACCAACATCTTTCTTCAAGCACATTGATTGGCCAGACAAGAATAATGCCATTTACAGGTATAAACTTTGATCATTTTTCTTTGTAAAAAGAAACATATGACAAAAATTGCTATGGGTGAGTCTACACGTTTTTTAGCGGCATAAGTTGTGGTTCCGCTGGCTTCCTGTGGACACACTGGAAACACATACTGTGCCCATTGTTTACCATGTGACATGCACAAACCATACCATGCCTGATGCTAATGGAAACTACAGGACCTAAAATCTCTGAAACAGCACCCAAACGGCAGGCAAACTGCGGGTGGCCACTATGGGTCATGTCACGCCTACGTGTTCATAATGCCATCAGTGATTGCTGGGGCTGCCTAGTGTAGACTAGTGTAGTGTAGTGGGAGTCTAAAGGCTCAATTGCGACGGTGTATGATACCGTTTGCAGTTTTCCGGCTATCCGAGTAACTTTAGGGTGCGTACCCCATTTTAGCAATACCATAAATTTTAATGAACAAATTGCTCTTGAAAACAGTCCTGCCTTCAGGTCACATAACGTGTCCTTTGTTTATCAATGTGCGTGATACATGACTGCCATGAACCTGCATGATGCTGACAGAACCACAATGTGTGGCAGGCGTTGCGAATTTGGCGCGTTTGGGACAATGTACCTCAACATGGGTAACAATGAGCCAGTAAAGACTGACACACCATTTCCCATAGGGCAAAGCCAGGGGCTTAGTGTAGACCAGTGGTTCCTGAACTGCGGGTTGCAAAGGTATTCATTCTGAACCTGTGTTTAAATCAGGAGGGGGGGCTTGATAATGTTCCTAAATAGAAAAGGGGGGGCCTGCAAGGAAAGATTGGGAACCACTAGTGTAGACCAAGTTGTAATAATATTTTTTTAGGCTGCATACACACAGGCGATCTTCCGAGTGTCAGCATGGGAGGCGAATGTCAAATATAAAAAAACGCTCCCATATTATCCTATTGAGCAAACGTCTGAAAAGGACCTAATATTGCGTTCTCCGGGCTGCTGGAAAGCCCTGGCTGCTGGAGCTGGGCGATGGAAACTATTTTATTATATATTTTAATATGATGATATATATTTTATATGATTTTAATATGATGTGATGCGTTTTCATGCTCCTTATAAAAAATAGAAGCAAGAGTAGAATGTTGTATCGTGTTAGGCTAGGTTTCCACTGCGTTTTTCAGTCCGTCAAGGTCACTCCTTCAATGCATGCCCCACCCATGATGCGTTGCCACCCAGACCCAGAAGCATCCGTCAGGGCATATGTGAGGGCATGCATAACCTTTTTTTTTTTTTTTTAACTGTTTGTTACTGATGAATACCCATCCATCGGTAATGGTTTGTTTATGGGTGCGTCAGTGCACCCCTCTTGCATTGGTAACGGATGCGTCAAGATCAAGGTAGTGCTCTACATTGATTTTAATGCAATGGGGCACAATGTAGTAGACCAACGCATGTGGAGACCGCCTCATTCACTACGTCATGGGCTACGTCAACATCCTTCCATTTGACGTATGTCAAAGGGAGGGATTTTGATGCAGTGGAAAACTAGCCTTAGCCATTGATGAATATTTTTATTATTATTATCATTTATTTATATAGCACCAACATATTACGCAGCGCTGTACAATACATAGAGTACAATATAGAGTTTGGCGGTGTCTCCACATGTGTCGGGATCTCCTACACTAAGCGCAGTGCAGACGGAGCACATACACTTTAACTGCTCAGCGGATGCTGTGTTCTCATGGCCTTGTAGTGCAGTCCATTAACCCCTACATCGGCGGATGTCTGAACAGAGCATCCACCAGCTAGCTAAAGTGTATGTGAACTGTCGGAACCTCCGCCAAGCACTACACTTAAAGAAGGTGTCCTGACGGAGCACACAAAGCAGTGGAAACCCCCCCCCCCCCCAAGTGATACAATAAACAGTATCAACTCCAAACTCTCTATAAAAAATTAGAAGGAAACATTAAAATAAAATACAGCAAAACAAAGAAAAAAAGAAACAATGTAACAATAACATTGATGATGTTATACGTGTAAGGCCAGGAACGTACAGAACAAAGAGCAGATACTGTGTCTCTGGATGGAAAATAAACTCGAATTTTTGCAGACATTTGAATTTCCCTCACTGACACCTAAAAAGCAGAATATAGGAGGAAAAATAAAAGAGCTGAGATGATGGTGAGAAGAGGGAAGAAAGTCAGCTGTGAAATCCCCCACCCTGCGCAGCTCCCGACCCCCGCAAGCCAGCTGGCTCTCCGCATATCGCTCCCTCCTCCCCTCCCCCACCCATAACTCACAATGCTGTCAGGCTGCTTCCAGACTGCTGGCGCCAGGCTTCTATCCAGGAAAAAATAAAGAGAGAGAGAAAGGCATGCCACAGCAACACAGCCCCACCGCATGCTCTCCAGATCAAACCGTCCTTTATCTCTGTGGAATTTTCCCTGTGTAGCTGAGATTACTGCCGGAGAGCTGAGCACAGACATGGGGGACAATGTATTTATAGAGATGGAAAGTACTGCAGGGGGGTCACACACATACCCGGGTATCAGTCAGATTTGTGTACCCCACACTCAGGGACATTTCTATCTAGGGGCCCCAATACGTTAAGATTTTTTGTTCCAACGACCTATCAATCAATTCGTTTTGTTGACCAGCCAGAAATCTATGACCGTCCACATGGTTCAACCTAGATAGATCAAAGTTGAACAAAAGTCGGAAAAGTTTGATCGGTCGAGTAGCCCTTGAGCATATCTCACATATTGTTTTGTTGTGCCCGACCAATTTTGGTTCTATTAAACTAGTTAGCATACTTACATCTGGTGTCAGAACTTAAATCGATCAAATATCTGTTTCTCTATGTGGGGATATTTCAATGGCAGTACGATCGATCACTGATTCTCAGATCGGAAAACTTTGATCGGGTTAGGGTGATCGAACAAAAAATCTCAATTTGTATGGGGGTCATGACTTCAATGGGAGAGAAAGAAAGGAAAATGGGGGTCAGGATGGCTTGGGGACTCCTCAGATCAGGGTCGGCACCAGAGGGCCAGGAGGGACGATAATTGGGGGGCAGTACTTCTAACAATTAAGTGTAGGTGGGGAGGGACCAATTGACTGGGCAGGCCTGGTCCCCTCATCGCGCCACCCTGCCAGTGGACGCCATGTCTTCATGGCGCGTCAACAGTTGACAATAGACCGGACTCATGAGTACTGTTATCACATATTTATATAGGGCTGAAATACAGAGTCATAGCATAACACCAAGGGCTCGTTTACATGTGTACATGAGCAATTAGCGCAACCGGACAGCGGAAGCAACACGAGGTGTCCGCCGGCCAGTTTTTGGGCCTTCGCCTGATAGACCTGTCATAGGGTCACTACCCATGCTGCTGCGGATGCGCCCTGTCAGTCGGCATCAGCCCAGGAAATTAAAGTGTAAATCTAGCCTAAACCTGGGCATAGACGTTTAGATTTGCGTCCGATTTTGCCACAGATCCTATTACTTTGGATGGGGACACAGAGTATATGCCGGCACACAAAGGGTGCGCGGCCGATTCTCTGCAAGACTGGCCATCGATTTGCTGGAGAATCGGTAAGGAACCAAACCTCTATGCCTAGCTTAACTGTCCCTCAGAGCTCGCAATCTAATTATCACAAGATAATGCCCCCATGACTGCTTTATCTGGAAAAAGCCTAAACACCGCCAGGCCAACACCTCATGTCTCTTCAGATCTGGGTCAGCGTCAGAGGGCCAATAATTGGGGGACACTCCTCCGTCTCACACTTATTAAAGAGTAGGTTGGAGGTTCCAATCAAGGGGGCACACCAGTGTGACTGGGCAGGCTTGGCCCCCCATAGCATCGATCGGTGGACAGCGAGGTGGGAGTGCTGTTGCCATGTCTTCATTGTGTTTCAATTGTTGACAGTGGACCGGAGTGATGAGTACTGTGAACCCATATTTATATAGGGCTGACATGCAGCACAGTACTTAATAGAATACAGATTCATATTACTATTGTCCCTCAGAGCTCACAATCTAATGTCCCCACCATCCGCCGCGATTTCCTGCTCAGCTGGAGGAGGGGTCTCCAGTGACGCCGGACTTACGTTGAAAGAAAGCGACGCCCCTCCAGTTTGACGGAGGTCTATGGTGCCGCCTACCCCCGCCCCCTTCGCGTCACCGGTGACGCGATCGGGGGAGGACCCGGAAGCATCGGCATACATGCCGATGCTCCCAACTGCCGTAGAAAGACGGCGATACCTAGAGCGTGGCTCTAGTTAACTGGGGCTGAGTTTCATGATGCATGAAACTCAGCCCGGAACGCTCAGAAGGTTAATGGCAAAGCCCTTGAACATGGTAACTTACTGGAGATTTAGAGAAGGGTATACTACAAAAAAATAAGTATTGCTGTGACATAAATAGTTTTTGCATAAATTAAGTTCAAAGTCAAGTCAAAATGATTAAAGTCGAAATTTATACAAATTGTTTTTTTTACAATGTTCCCACAACCCTTCTCCACATCTCCAGCTATTTTCGTGATGATACCATGTTGATGTTTGCTCACAAAGTCAGCTAGTTGAAAATTCAACCATCTCTAATAGACAACCTCCAGCAGACTGCATGGAAAAGAAGCAGAATGGAGCATTACAGTGGTGGACAACTTCTTCAGTTTAGAAAGCCTCAAATGAGGTCCTAAAATCAATGCACTGCATATTAGTGTTGATCGCGGATATTCAAATCTCAAATTTTTATTGTGAATATTGTCATTTCTGGATTTCGTGAAGGTTTCTAATACAGTGCTATATCTTCGTTCGCAATATTTGCATGTGCAATAGCCGATTTACTCAATGAATTACTTCTATGAGTGTTGTCTCATGTGGTGATTATACTGCAGCTGCTATTTCACATTCTGCCACTAGATGTCACCATGACAACACACATTGCATTCGCAATATGCACATGTACAAGTGCCTCTGAAAATAACTTGTGTGTTTCTCCCTCTTATATTAGATGCCACATCCCAACTATATAATTTACATGCACCACATTGAAATAGGTTCTACCCAGTCCCACCGGTAAGGACCACTGAGTAGCTTGGGGATTTTTGAGGCATTCAAAATATAGTTCAAACTAAGTAGAGATAAAGTAAAAAATTTTTATAACACTGTTACAGTGGTCATGATGGATAACACAAAGGTCCACATCATAAACATACCGTCAGGTATTAAGGCCCCCATACACGGGTCGGATTCCGGCCGGATTCCGGGCCGATCGATTCCGGGCGCGTGCACGTGAATCGATCGTGCCGGAATCATGTGCAGCCCACCTTGTCCGTCCGATCACGTCCGATCGTTCGGGGGCCCAGAATCGGATCTGTCAGAGAACCAACATGTTGGTCTTTTTGATCCGATTCTGCACACATCAGGGGGAGTTGCCATTTGTGAGGTGGAGTCGGAGGTGGAATCGGAGGTGGAATCGCACACGGAATCGTGCCGGAATCCATTGGACAAGGTGGTATGCAGCGATGGATACTCTTAATTGGCCGATTGATCACACCTGCGATTCCCGCCAGAATCGCCGGAATCGATCGGATGATGAATCGATTGGACATGGAATCCAACACGTGTATGGCTAGCTTTATTGTTTGACACGTCTCGCTGATATAGCTTCTTCAGGAGCACAAGTGCAGATTTTTGCATTGACTAGATTAAATGACAACAATTTGCCATATCTTGCAAATACACATAAACTGCACATATCCAGTGAGTGTGAAAGAGAGGGTTGAGGACTACAAACATTCTACAAGGTATAAAGAATCATGTTGTAGTCAGAGACTGAGAACTGAGAACATGATATAAGTGTTGTTGGAGGCTGGTGGCATTTTCAGAATTCAAGTGCTGGGCTGAGCATCAGGCATCTGTAGGGCACTCCATGCATTTTCATACCTATGGTGACTTATGTGTTCCTGCTAAGAAGGTTGTAGATATGAAAAGTCACAGACACTTTACAATATTCATGACATTTTAATTTTTGGACAGGAAAATCTATATCCATACTGAACACAATATCCAAATAGGGAATGTAAACAAAAGGAACAGGATCTCAAATTAGCAGAAGAAACGTTTAAAACTAAAATTAAAGTGGATCTACCACCTGCATATCTACTATTATCAGCACTTCTGGTGAAGAGAACAGGTTAAAAAAAAAACCTTGGTGACAATTCAGACACTGGGCGCAAGGGGACTTGAGATGGTAGACATCACCAGTGATGTATATCTTCCCAAATCTCCTTTTGCACAGCTGCTAGTCAAATCTGAATCCGGTGAGGATCTGCCCCTCCAGCATCACTGGATTCAGATCCGGATTGGTGGAGGGAGAGAGACCTGAAGACTCTCCTCTAGAGCCTGGAGGACCGGACACACCAGGCAATGCGGTGCGGGTAAAGGAAGAGGGGAAGGTAAGTCGGTTTGCCTGGACTAAGACTACATGTAGGTAATTAATGTTTATTTGTTTTTTAGTTTAAAACCACTATAAAAAGTATCAAATTGTAACAGACTTCTAGTAGGGGTTGTGCTTCAGTCCACATAGACAAGTGGTCTTCTGCCATCACTCTTCTATGTTTCTGTGTTTCCATATTACTGGGGGTAAAAATTGGTTCACCAAACAAAGGATCCATCCCTACAAATAATGTCAGGATGACAACATACTGTAGCTGTTTACATTGAGGGCCCACCGGGCAGGTAAAGTGTATGTGATCCTTCGGGACCCCCGCGCTTAACGTTGGGGTCCCGACGGATCACAAAATGCTGTGGGGACAGCCTTTAAGCTAGCCATACACGTGTCGGATTCCATGGCCAATTGATCACTCACCTGATCGATTCCGGCGATTCTGCCGGGAATCGCAGGTGTGATCAATCGGCCAATTAAGAGTATCCATCGCTGCATACCACCTTGTCCAACGGATTCCGGGATGATTCCGTGTCCGATTGTCCACCTCACAAATGGCAACTCCCCCTGATCTGGGCAGAATCAATCTGATGGAACCAACATGTTGGTTCTCTGTCGGATCCGATTCTGGGCCCCTGAACGATCGGACCTGATCGATTGGACAAGGTGGGCTGCATGCGATTCCGGCACGATCGTTTGGCGTGCACGCGCCCGGAATGGATCATGCCGGAATCCGGTGGGAATCCGACATGTGTATGGGGGCCTTAAGGCTGCCACACACGCACCGAGCGGCACTCCATCGCTGATTTGTCGGCCCCCACTCGGCACGTGTGTGGGGGCCTTTACAGTGAAGAAAGAAATTCTTAGGCAATGTTTGATGTGTTTTGATCTGTCAAACATCACTACAAAGTGGAGGAAGTAAATAAATAATCAACCACTAGCTCTACGCTCTTTACCTTATGATCAAGGCTCCATGTTGTTGTAGTAATCATAGGATATTTTCTGTGCTAGCAATAGGCTGCAGAGGTGAGCAATGCAAGGGGGTGCAGAAGTGAGTTTGTAGAGTAAACGGTGTTCCAGAGGGGTTCTGACGTAAGTGGATGGCAAGGTGGATGTGCTGGTGTTGAAGGCAAGGCTGGGCTAAGCAAAATGGGTGCAAAAGTAAGTGGGCCAAGGTGGATATACTGGTGATGGAGGCAGGGCAAAGCTTAGCAAGAAGGATGCAGAAGTAAGTGGGCCAAGGTGGATGTACTGGTGATGGAGGTAGGGCTAAGCTAAGCAAGAGGGGTGCAGAGGTAAGTGGGCCAAGGTGTGTGTACTGTGATGGAGACAGGGCTATGCTTAGCAAGAAGAATGCACATGTAAGTGGGCCAAGGTGGGTGTACTTGTTAGCAAGAGGGGTGCATAGGTGAGCAACTCAATGTTGGGATCAGGGCCGAGAGGACAGCCCAGTGCGTACTTTTCCTCAGGCAGCAAACAATCAAGTTAGGAACAATAAAAAAGCCTGATGGTTTTCACTCTTCCCCACTTCTACTAAGATTTAAAAAAATCTGACTGCAGAATTACTTAAAATTTGTGGTTTTAAGAAAAAATTAATTCCTAGAAGTCTAAATTTAATTTTGCTCTCAGGGTGACCATACACAAACAGATCTGTCACCAGAAATGTTAAGTGGTGAGAGATTTATACCACCTCTCTATATACACAGACTACCCCGACCAGCTGGGATCTGTCTATCCAACCATCCTATAGACTTGCTGCAGGTACAGGGGAAAGTTTTTTCTATTTCCTTTGATAAAACCTAGAAATAGTCGATAGAAAATTTGCTGTGAAATTTCTGTATGTTGATGGTTTTTATTATCCCTTTGTAACTCTGCATGGGCCAGTTATCACTAGGGCTGCTTGAAGATTATTATGAGTTGTCCAACTGAAGAAGGTTGTGCATAGTCCTCCAGAACATGATACTTTGGTTTAGTGAAGTGCAATGGGTTGAACCTCCTACTGATGGACTATAGCCACCAGACCCCCTCCCAAAGTTTCTGCTGGATTTCTAAGGTGTTTCTAAGACTGGGTTTACACCTATCTGTAATAACGTACATTGGGCAACCCAATGGGCCTGTTCACATAAAAAGCTCATGTCAACACATGTAAAGCATATAGATGGGAACTAGACTAGACATTTAGAGTCATTGAGTCATCAACCAGACCACCCAACCAAGAGGGTGAAACTTCTTTCTCTGCTAGAGTTAAAGAATGGATTACTGTATTTTTTGGACTAAAGGATGCATGTTTTAGCATTAAAATGAATGGTAAAATGTCCCTATGTCTTATGGTCCGAATATGTTATAAAATATTTTCTATTTTCTTTGGAAAAAGGCTGTAACATAACAAAATGTGGTGTGAGTATAGTTCCAAATGTACTGTACATACAACGCTTGTTCTGTTCCATTGGCATGGTCATCAACCACCATAGTGTTCTTACACCGAAGAATTCCTTGGCCACTGAAAATCCTGCCATTGGTAGTCTTGCTATAATTCCTGAGAAGATCAGTTTGTGCGGAATGTCACAAGTGCTGGGGCTGTACATGTCCGGAATACCTCTTACTCAATAGATGAATGTGACTATTTTACAAGGAGCTCCAACCTTCCCCTTGTTCCAACACGTTCCACTATTTGACTAAGTGAGCGTGACCCTACCCCTGTTGTGCTAAAATGAATAGGGGCATAAGCTCAGGTTCCTACAGGCCTGAAAGACGTACAAGAGGAAGGGAGAAGAAAAGGATGTAATAAGAGAGTGAAAAGCGTGCCCAGGTCTGAGGCAGACAAGCTGTGACACACAGAGGAACTATGCCCCGCACCAGAAAGATTCCCCGAGCTTCTAATGGAAGACGCAGAAGGAAAAAAAATACTCTCCTTCTTTCAAGTTCTTCTTTGTAGGAAACCTAGAGAACTCAGGTCTAAGTGAGAAAAAGGCTTTAAATAAGAAGTAGTTACAGGCCATGACGCCCAAGTAGTTATCATGTGTGCCTTAAAGTTTGGGGGTTCTGCGATTAATTCCTTAAATGACTTCTGCAAAACTGAGCCGATCTATCATATTGATTGAGAAAATTGGAAATGAGTTTATAGTATCTGTAACAATGGTCATAAGTAAATAACATTCAACAAACATAAATAAAATTAAATATATTTATAAACTAAATCCACCACCATTTAATTGCAGATGTATATCATTTACTTACATCACCATCTGTAGACAACTAGGCAACCTTTAAACCAGTTCAGTCAGTATTAGTCAGGGGTGCACATAAGCCATACTCTGGTACTCAAAAGGGGCCAAAACCTAGCTCTGCGTACCTGCATTATTGTTACACAGCTCATATGCGTACTAACAACTTGGAGGCGCTCCGTGTCTGGGCAGCCACAGCTAAATTTTCAATGTATACAACTTATATCACTTGGATAACTGCAGGGAAACATAAATAACTATGAAAGGTTGCATTAGAGGAGTGAAATTGGGAATGTAAATGAATAATCCAAAAAAAAGATTGGACTTCTAAGGGTGTTGGGGATCTGGCGGTGAAAGTCAGAGTAGGCACATGTAAGGGTAAAATCTGACAAGAGAAACGCACTGAGAGACAGCTGGAATATGACTATGAAAGGATGACATTTGTCTCAGGGGTAAGTTACTAAATAAAAACATTTCAGGGTTGTAGTACTGAGGTATGAGATCTGAGGAATTAAAGCCAGTAGGTGATATGTGCATGGAGACAGCTAATCAGAGGATCAATCAGGAACAGAGAGGTCCATCTGCAGCAGAATCTACCATGCCATCTACCAGGAGGCCGACACAGAGGACAGTGAGGGAGACAGTGAGGAAGACCACCCTACATATAGGGTGAGTACCACATACCATCTCCTGGTACCTATCTGAGGAGCTCAGGAGCAAAAAGTTATGTGCACCCCTGTCTATAAGCTGTCCAATGGCCAAATCACCATGTGCGACACTGTGGCCACCAAATTCTCAATTATAAATGGCCCACTACAAAATTTCCCCTGCTCAACGCTAAAGACTGTATAAAGGTGGACAAAGATGGTTCGATTTTTTTTAGTTCAATCGACGTAAAAAATTATCGTTCTAAAATCAATTCCTTTTTAGCTGAATCGATTGGCCAAAATTGATCTAAATCAATTGTTTGTGAGATTGTTTTTTAACTTCCTGGATGCTTTGCACATTTTTAAAAAAAAGCGCAATATGGGCGATCGCTGCGGATCACAATAAAGTCCACCGTGATTTCTTGCCCTCCAGGAGATCCTGAACACATCCTGGACATGTTCTCTAAAAAGTGACTCCACCTCCATAACATGGAGGTCAATGGTACCGCCTGCCCCCCGGGCCATCCGGCATCATATCTATAGTCATTGGGGCAGACCCGGAAGCATCGGAGGGTCCACTGATATGCTGAATCGTCGGGGGATTTCGTCAGGTGAATTTGCCCTTACAGGGAGTGCAGAGTTATTAGGCAAATGAGTATTTTGACCACATCATCCTCTTTAT
>CM070040.1:73016162-73031486 GCA_036250615.1 Ptychadena robeensis | reverse complement strand
ATAATAAAATTATTCCTCAAAAATACTACTTGCCTAATAATTCTGCACTCCCTGTAGTTAACTCGGAGTGAGTTTTATTAGTTGAGAAACTCAACCCAAGTTAACTCGGCCAGAATGGCCAGGATGTTAAGTCGATCGAATGGAAGATCAAGCCATGTATGAGCCATGTATGCCCAACTTAAGGTTGGGTTCACATGAAGTTCAATGCGTCCATGTTGGACTATGGATAGGAAAGCAAAGTGTTCCCAAGTGAAATTGTTTTAACCCTACAAAGCCAAACCAAAGTGAAAGATCCCATTTGGAGCCTCCCCCTCCCAACGCATTTCGGATCCAACACATGTGCTCAGTCAGAATAATATACCAATATGTCATTGAATAAAATCATTGGTGCCTGTTTATGGCTTCAATCTGAAATGTCCCTCCTACTACAACTGACAGCCCAGTTGCACATACCATAGCACTGATAGCTGGCATTGCATCGTGGGAGTCGAACATTTTTCTTAGGTCAGATCTACTCAGCTGTGACAAACCGTTTAAGTGGCGATGAATATAGGACTGCGAACAGTGCCACTGACATTTTCACATATTCCTTCTGATACAATCTTTGTCACTCTGCAATTAAAGAAAACCCCCTATATGCAGAGCGGCAGACGGCAGTGCGTCCACGTCTCATGACGGTGACATACACCTGAAATGCTACGTGACAGTTCAGCCAATTATGCACGATTTGCAGCTTCATTCTGAGATGCGCTGATGTGGAACAGCCGTCTTAATTGGGTTAATAGCTGAAATCTGACGAGATCACATACAATATGGGAATGGAACAATAGAAACAATATAATGCATGCAATCAGAGCTTCGAATATAAGTGCACAAGATCAAGGGGCGATTTACCAAAAGGATCGGTGATCTAGAAAACTGGAATTTGTAGTAAACAGTAAGCTAAAGTTAAATGTGGACTCCAGGCAGTAATACAAAACACCATAGAATCTGAATATATGAGCACAGCTAGTATGTGTATGGGAATATACCTTTATATATGCGTTCTGGGGGGAGAGAGGGGTGCGCTGTGAACCATTCTAGCACTGGTGCATTATACACATGTCATGCTAACATGGGGAGAGCAGAGTGATGACCTCACCAATGAGGTAATAAATCTATATCACCTAATCAACTTGAAGCATACTGTTATCCCTATGGGCAACTGCCTAGAAAGATTTCCCGTTCATGGTTCTCAGGCAAGTGATAAACAATAGTGATGAACGGCATAGGCAATATTTGAATTAGCAATATTTCGTGAATAATTTTACCTATAATTTTACCTACCTTCCCCGTGCATAATATTGCGATAATTTTGCGAATTCTAGAATAGCCGATAGTCGACGAATATATTCCCAATTCGAATATTGGAGTTCAACACTAATAAACAACTTGTTTCAATGGAGCCTTAGATCTTCCAAGAATGACATAGTGCAAGGGTCTCAGAATGACTGGATAGTTAAGAAAGGAATTCATATTACAAGGTTTCAGTAAAACTAAAGTTGATAAAATTGTAATGGTGACTCTTTTGGGGCAAATAAGGCAAATCAAATATTTGTAGTCATCCCATATGTTTTGCTGTTTATATAGAGCAGTGATGAGCAAACTATGGGTTCCCACACACGTAAAGAGCGACAAAATCGGCCGCGGGTCGCGGGTGCCCCCAAAGTTTGGTCAACCAAGGAACGGACATGTCTGTAAATCTGTGGCGATGCCATTTGTTTGAATGGGGACTGTGCAGGCTGTAGCCTTTCAATCCGGCTCCTGCCATGCTACCCTACATTCCCCTCTACTTGTTCCCTTCAAAGTTGTGGGAACTCCATTAAAGTGAATTCGCTGAGGGCAGGGCAGCACAGTCCTGGATTAAAAACCTATGGGCCGTAGATGACATATGACCCGTAGTTTGCATAGATGAACAGCTAAGCATGTAAGTGAACTGCAATATTTGAATTGACCCAAAGGATTTGTAAGATTTGTAAGAGTCACCATTCCAAATATTTTTTATCAACGTTAAAAGTCAACAAATACAAATAATTGTTTTATAACCTCTCTATCTTATAGAACATAGACCTGCTACTGTGTATTAGTTCTATACATATATTAAAAGCAATTCCCCCCACTGAGGAACTACCTGTTCACCTCCGGTTCCAGAAACACATCAGGAAGCCAGTGAAATTTTTTCCAAGTCCATGAAAATCTGTCCCTAATGAGCTGGCCATACACCTTCAGATTTCTCTGTCAGATTTCCTTCAGATCAGATCAGATCTACCAACAACCATGTAGTATAGTGTCCTCCCTGATAGAATACATAGTGATTGGAAGGTGTAGAAAGGTCCTCATATTACATGGTTTTGGTAAAACAAAATCTGATCTGAAGGAAATCTGACAGAGAAATCTGAAGGTGTATGGCCAGCTTTAGACATTTGTCATGGATCAGGTTTCTTCATTGGAAGGCTTAGGGCTCATTAAAAATGGTAAACAAGCAAAAATCGCAACTGACTGGCAAACGCAACATTAGGAGTCCGCTGGTCGGTTTTCAGGCTTTAGCCCAATAGACCTATAATGGGGTCGTTTTTATAAATGACCCCTGAGCGCTTGCACAATTTTGCAGACGCCCATGCAGGTCGTTTCCCAGGGTGCTGCGGACTGAAAGTAAAAGTAAATTTAGCCTTAAGCAGGGTACAGACGGCTCGATATTCGAGCCGTCCCATGTACCCTGCAGCAGCGTGATGAGAGCTGGGGAGACAACTCTGCTCACTCCAGCTCACCCCAAACTTTGCCTGGAGACCCGCGTTCTCTAGGCAAAGCAACGGTCATGTCCGATATGGCTGTTTCGCGCGTGATTGATCTGTCCCACTCGAAAACAGGGATGGCCGCATATGATATGGGCCAGATAGATGGCCGTGAGCGTGCACGGCACTCGAAGCGGCCATTGACAGATCAATCAACATGTTGGTTCTCTGTCGGATCCAATTCTGATCCAATTCTGAGCCCCAGATCAATTGGACGTGATCACTTGGACAAGGTGGTGTGCAGCGATCGGATACTCTTAATTGGCAGATTGATCGCAGCTCCCATTCCCACTGAGATCGCCGGAATCAATTGGGTGAGTGATCAATTGGCCATGGAATCCTACACGTGTATGGCTAGCTTAAAAGTGTATTTGTTTTTCATATAAGATTGTTATTATAATGTTCAAGCCTGGTGCACACCTATTTCCTTTACTTCCATTGACATGTATTTCATTCGCTTTGAAATTTTTGAACTTTGTGGATATTTTTGACGTAGGTTCTCCAACGCTCATGAAGGCATTTAGGTGTGAAGCAGGCTTTGGTTGGGCAACACAAGTTAACATACTGTATATGAGCTGACCAATTGGTTGAGCAACAGATGAATACAAACATAAAACATAAAAATATGTTAACAGCCCTATTGAATATAAAATGAACTTTTTAGATATTTTTGACATGCATTTCCCAACTCTCAAAATATCTGATAGGTGTGAACCAGACCTTGGTTCACCTTTTGGATATGTGTTCTCTACCCATCATTAAACCAGTTAGGTCTTGTCTACACTACGCTTTCTTTACCAAACTCAAGGTTAAAAAGGAAAGTGCAGATGAAGCTTGTTGTTGTCCACAAAAGTGCCTCATAGCCTTTGTCCGGCCAATCACAACACAAGGCCCTGCATCTTCATTGAACGTCAATAGACATGCCATAGTGAGGCGTCTTTCTATTTGAATTTAATAGGACATGTTTTTGGTGCATTAATAAACAATTTAGCACTAATATACCCTTAACACAGGCCCATGCCCAGGCATAGGCATCATAGACACTTAACGCTGATGCACAAATGGCACCCTAAAAAAAAAGTAGTGTGGTTCTAGCCTTATTTTTTACATTGGTTCACCAACGTTCAAAGAAGCAGATACTGTAGTTGTGAACCAGACCTTGGATGGGCAACGCATGTTAACATTTATGTAACCATTAAATATAATGGGAACTTTTTGGATCCCTTCTCCAATGCTCATAAAAGCAGATTGGTGAGCAGGCTGATTGAATATAATGTGAACTTTATGGATATTTTTAACATGCATTCCCCAACATGGCCCATGACATGCCTGTCTACAGGCTCTGGATCATACAAAAAAAATGACAGGGGGTGGGATGTGAACATCACCATCCACAGTCCAAAATGTCCTCTGAGGGCACAGAGGCTAGGGGACTTATTATAACTTACTATAACTTATTTTGGGATGCCGGCCACCTTTTCAATGTGAGATAGAGACCTTCAATATTATTACAGGCTCTGGATCATCACTGAATGCCAATGGACGCGCCAGTGTGACATGTCTAAAACATGCCCAATATTGCAATTGAAAAGGGCACATTATCACTGTATTAACAATAATATGGCGTAAATACCCCCTAAATGCGAGTAAATAGGGTGCGTAACCCCGGCACCTCCATGACACCCTAAAATTTTTTTTAACCCTAGCCTTATTTTTGACATGCGTTCCCGAACTCTCATGAAAACAGATATGTGTGGACCAGACATTGGGTGGGCAATGTATGTTAATATATGTGAACAGACCCATTGGATATAATGGGGCATATGTTAGCATTTTTCTCTACATACACTAAAGCAGATATGTGTGAACAATTCCTAGAGCATTCCAACTCTTAAATCATTATCTGGTTTTATAAAAACATAGCAAAAATAATTTTGGGGCTAAATGTTTCAATAATAGCTGAAAATATGCAGTTACTGAAACACACTACAGTCATCCTTGATGTTAAACATAAACACATTTGAAGAACCAGAAGAGAGATGGAGCCTCATCATTTCTTTTTTCTACACTTCCTTTTCTGTGCACGTCTGGAATGGTGTCATTTCCGCTAAGCACTTCTGCAGACATTTTAATGTCTGACAATGATGGATGGCGGCTTTAAATGGAAACAGACCATCATGAGCATTGCAAAGCCCTCTTCTGGCTGCAGAATGTATCATACGGCACCTAACAGTAGCAGAATATAATATATTGCAGAGCCGGGATCTTACTTATTTACATTTAGGGCTCAGACATCATGCTGTTGCTCTGTCTGCCTCACAGTTTTCATAGTAATAATGAATGGCTGAAAAGTATATCACTGAAGGTGTCATGAACCTAGATCCCGAATGATCCCGTATGACTTTATAAGAATTATATGTACAAATACGTCAATGAATAAACTTACTGAATTTCTCAAGTCATTAACACTTTCATTAAAATTTAAAACCTCATTTGGGTGCTACCATTGTGGGTTTTGTTTTCCAAGTTCCTAACTTAAGTCTTGACCGTCATAACACTTTAAAATATTAATTTAAAAAAGATTATACAAATCAAAGGCCAGAACACATATACTTCATGTAGAGTACAATTAATAAAATCAAAGGCAACAACACTAAAATTACTAAAAATAATAGTGTTATACAAATGGAGAAAGAGAGAGAATGGGACAGGGGAGCCAGGGACAGTATAGGGCAGAGGTGGGAAAACTATGGCCTGTGGGCCATATTCAGCCCTTTGAGTATTTGTCATCTTGGTGTCAAAACACTTTGGTTCCGCTATACTCATTCCCTGCAATAAGATGAGACAATGCCTAGAAGGTGATTGGTATGGACGATAGTTTGCTCATGTCTGGAATAGAATGTTAAAATTAACTATCCAAAGCCTTTTGTAATGAATGTATCAATGTTGTTTTCTTTTTTTAAGAAGTTCAGAAAATCTATCAATTTATTAATATAATATGTTTAAATTTCCCACCCAGGTTGGGAGGACTTGGGACCGGGTGACCGTTATAGTTTCTTTATGCAGCCCCTTTGTCACATGTGATGTGGTGTTGGGTCTATTACTGAATGAGTGTGGACTCTTATCCACCATTATGTGGAGGAACAACCATCAGCCAGTGATGTCATCCTCTGCTTTCCAGCCATATCTTTTCCTTCTCAAGTGTATTATTACACTAAAGCATAGGTCAGTAAAATCGATGACCCGCTTGAGCGCAGCGTGGTAACGTCACATTGATCGTTCATCGATTTAACAGGAATCTATGCACACCACTTTGTGCAATAGATTCCCGTTCGGTTCTTTGGATGGGGACATTCGTTCCCCACCCAAAGCAATGGAGATCAAAAAGGGGTTCACCAACATGTTCAAACTTTTGACTGCTATTTAGTTAACAACACCAAATTAGTGACATTCATTCAATAAGAGGTTCTTAATTTTTGCCTTGGTAATCAGAAAAAAAAAATAACTGCTGTGTGTCATACTACATTCCTAAGATCTGAAAATGGTCACCCTTTTGATATGTCATTGATCGTGTGTTTATATATATATTTACAAAAGATGAGTATTTATGCCCTAGTAAATCTGGAGATTGACTGGACCTTCAAGGACAAGCTGCAGAAATCATATGGCCATCTTGGAGTTAGAACAAATAACCAGCATTAATTGCATTAATTGCAGATTCCAAGAGAAGTTAGGGATCTTCCAATCCCATTTTGTCATAGTTTAGTAAAGGTTTATTTAAAAGCAACCTATTTTATAAACGAAATAGAGAGCAAATCACAGAAAAGCAAAGTACCTCCACATCCAAATGTCTACACTAGGGTTATCCAACACCATGGCTAGGATTTGGTATACAGAGTCATTGCATGCAATCTTGTAAACCACATGCTACAGCTTTCTGTTAGGGAACTACTAAAACACTTACGCTTGAGAAAGGCATGATAAGCATGAATGCATGTCAATATATTATGGGGTCCTCAATTACTGTTGTGCTTGGAGACCACCTTATCAACACATGGCACCCAACTTGGGACCTGCTCTCTCCTGAAGAGGCCAACATGGCCGAAACGCGTTGAGGGAAATTCCTTAAAAGGAATTACTTGTGCAGTATCCCCTCTCAATTTGTATGGTTTATGTATAATTGGTACTTGATGGCTACTCATGCCAAAGTCATTGCTTAGCTTTATCTTTGTATGGTCGCTTTCATTGGCAAATTGTAAGTGGATCCTAAGTCCTTTTAACCTTTATCTCCACCCAATAAAGAGAAGGGTTTATCCATATTTGTGTGTACCCACATTGACCTTTTTGCCATGTTAAAATCCTCTGGGGCTAGCAAACCCATCTGGTCCGGCTTTCGCTGAATCATTGTTTTTGTTGTATTGCATGTCAGAAAGTGAAATGGAGATAGGTGTACCAGGTCTTATTCAATATTTTGGGACTACTGTAATCTATGTTGCTCCTGAAGGCAAAATTCCACTTGGAACATGAAAGCTGATGGCTGTACCAGCAATCAGGAACAAGGATAACGCCCAGCCACCGACATTTCCGGCTGGTACCTTGCGAGGCTCATTCATATATATCTTATACATTTCTGCTTTATGTTTAAGGCAGGTACATAGGTAAGGTACGGTACATTTTGATATTCTCCATAGCTTCCTTTCTCAAACTCCAAATAGTCATAAGAAACTAATAAAAAAAAGTTCAATGCTAGAGATGGTCAACTATTTTGTTGTTGAAACTTTGACTAGATGACTTTGGGAGACTATTGCAATTGGGATATATAGAAATCTATTGCTAAAGCACATGTAGCTTTTGCATAAATTAAGTCAGAATGTCAACTTAAACTTACACATGCTAGGGCAATACTTTTTTATGTTCCCATAACCATTCTGTACATCATCAGCAATTAAGGTGAGGATACCATGTTCAGGGGCTTTGACATTAACTCACAAATCAACTTGTTGACCATCTCTAGCTGTCATCATGAGTTGCATTGACTTCCTATTTCCTGCCTATAGAGTGGGAGGTTTTGTCTGCTAAAATCACATGATCAGTCCTAGTTGTGAATAGAAAAGCAGTGAGCCAATTGGTCGAGCAGGAAATCGCATTACGCCTGTGGTTTTCCTCAATATCCATTGCTTAGACAACCTCATTTGTTGCCTTGGCTACAAGGAGGCGCTTTTCTTAAATTTTCGCCAGATTTAGAAAATGATATCTGGCACCACAGATAGATTTTTTACAAAACTACACGTGTAGCAATTACATGCTGCCTTGATTTTTTTCTTTACAAAACTGTGTGAGGTCAGAAACTGAACACCACATCAGCCGATTCCCAGGACCTTATGAAATACATCAACAATGGCCAAGTTTTGAAACCCTCTGTGTATGCTGAACAGTAATAAGCTATTCAAATGTGTAACTCAATGCTGTTGAGCAAGACGTGATTTCACCAGAACAGATTACTCATGAGCTTCTTTTCCTACTGAAACAGAGAGCCGCACGCTGTTTACTTGGAAACACACCTTCTCATTGTCTTCATAAGCCGCTGAGGTGCACCTCCTGACTTTGGCATTTCATTATTTAAGACTGACTCAGTAGGTCCTCAAATAAAGTTCTAGCAATGCACAAATAAACATATTCTATTTAACTTCCTCATATGTTTCCTTGATTGTGTAGATAAGAACACAAGAACATTCCTTAATGTATATATGGTCTATCCAGCATGACACATGTTATGGGTAAGCTAATTAATGTATTGTCCAAAGTTTGCCAATATTAAAGAAGACTACCAACTTTAACAACTTACTGTATATTATAGGAAAAAGTATTTACAGGTAATAGCAAAATAATCATAACCAAAAGAGCATAAGCAGGTGACAATATATCTCAATATGTTCTGAAAATGATATGTTGGCCTTAAGGTCCCCATACACGTGTCGGATTCCCACCGGATTCCGGCATGACCGATTCCGGGCGCGTGCACGCGAAACGATCGTGCCGGAATCGCATGCAGCCCACCTTGTCCAATCGATCAGGTCCGATCGTTCAGGGGCCCAGAATCGGATCCGACAGAGAACCAACATGTTGGTCTTTCTGATCCGATTCTGCCCAGATCAGGTGGAGTTGCCATTGTGAGGTGGACAATCGGACACGGAATCGTCCCGGAATCCGTTGGATTAAGGTGGTATGCAGCGATGGATACTCTTAATTGGCCGATTGATCACACCTGCGATTCCCGGCAGAATCGCCGGAATCGATCGGGGGAGTGATCAATTGGCCATGGAATCCTACACGTGTATGGCTAGCTTTACTCCCATCTAGCCGGGCACCTTAGTGATCCATTAAAGTAGAGCTTTCCAACCTTGAATTCTTGAATTTATGAATTTATTATGAATATATTATTATGAAAATTCAAGCATTTTTTTTGCAAATAGGAATATTGCCTATGCCACTCATTACTAGTTGTAAATAAGAGTATTTCCTGTAAGAAATAATCAAGATACCGTACCCATAACACATTCTAACCCTCCCAAAGCCCTCCTTACCTCACCTTCTTATAATAAGAAAGTGTTGTATAATATGTGTAATTTACCAGAAACACCAATAATTTTCCTGGTGTTCCCACCAAAAAGTTAAAATGCGGCGAGCCTACTAGGAACCAAAAATGTGTAATATTCGTGGTGACATGTGTGTCTTTCAGGAAGAGAGGATGAATGGAAGGTGGTTATTGTCGGAAAGGAGAGTCCCCATCCATAAGAACATCAGGAATCTGGGGGTGTTCTTTCTTTCTCTCTTTGGAAAAGTCTGTAGACTTTTTTAGATTGGTGAGATGGTCCATTATGACACGCTGTACTTATTAGTGACATCAGTCACATGATCATCACTGTTTCTCTCCCTTCCTTCTGTCTTTTTGATTTTCATTTTGATGATCTGTCTGAAATTAAGTCTTCAATGTGTGTCTGGGCTCAGAGTGCAGCTTACAAATCCTTCTCTGACATCCTAGGTCTTTGTTTACAACCGAACAAGCAGAAACACGTTTTGTCCTCGGCCATAATTCTGGTTGTAAGTTAAGATTTTGGTTCCAAAACTAAAATTTTGGTTGTTAGTCAAGATGATCGTAAGTCAAGCAGGCTGTAACTCAAGCCGGGAACAGGCAGATCGGACTTTAAAAAAAGCATTATGTCTGCTTGTTCGCGGCTTGAGTTACAACCTGCTTGACTTATGATAATCTTGAAAAACAACCAAAATTTTTGTTTTGGAACCAAAGTCTTGACTTGGATGGACCCGGCAGACGTTCAGCCATCACTAGTGAGCACACAAGGTTAAATTGTTCCATTCAATTGACCTAAAAACTTATCTTCAGTGGATAGTGCAAATATCTGACAGGATCTCTAGATATTTGGATGGATTTGTATCCGATGGTACAATGGAGCATGTGCAGGGCTAAGGGATGAAGTCAAAAGGTTTTGAATCAATCACATTATATGGTGGAGAAAGCAATCAAAATTTAAAACAATCAACCGCAAGTTGAAAAATTCAGCCACGTATGCCCAGTTTTCAGAGTTTAGTTGAACTCCTCCATTACAAAGGAAACTACTGTATATTCCAGACCATAAGACACAGTTTTTAGAACAGGAAAACAGTTCAAATCAACTGGGAAAAAAAAATCCCCATGCAATACCAACTTCAGCCACTAGTGAACAGTTGGCGTCAATATACAGTTTACATCTTTCTCAGACATCAGGGTAGAGGGGGGTGCTGCGTGATGCAGATCTTTTCCCTCTATCCTTCTATGGCTGACAGCGTTTCAAACAAAGCCATAACAAGCTGAGGCCCCTTAGCCGTATGGCAGGGACACCAAGCAAATATCCTTTTACCACACCTTCAGACCATAAGATACACCCTAATATTTCTCCCACTGGGGAAAATAAGTGGGTCTTATGGTCCAAAGTAATAAGCCCCTGAAACATGTTGGTTACATAAATTTTCAGAATAAAAATTAAAACATTTAATTGGACTTTATTTGAGTTTATTGAAACTTGTTGTGTAAGGCCACCATACACCTTACAATCTTTCCATCCAATTTCTGTACAATCAAACTTTGTTCTACCAAATCCATGTAATATGAGGAGCTTTCTAATCTTTGCAATCACTATGTATTCCATCAGGGAGGACCCGGCACTACATAGCAGTGATATATACCTTCCAATCACTATGTATTCTATAAGGGAGGACCCGGCACTACATAGCAGTGATATATACCTTCCAATCACTATGTATTCTATCAGGGAGGACCCGGCACTACATAGCAGTGATATATACCTTCCAATCACTATGTATTCTATCAGGGAGGACCCAGCACTACATAGCAGTGATATACACCTTCCAATCACCATGTATTCTATCAGGGAGGCCAATATACTACACAGTTGTTGGTAGATCTAATGGAGATTGTATGGATCGATCTTAAGGTGTATGGGGGGCTTTAGATATCAGATTTTATTTTTTTAGTTTATTTTTTAAATCCATGGAAATGTGTCTATATTTTCCTGATGTTTCTGTTTATTTAAATGTTGGGAAGGCAAAGACTTCTGTGAGACTATAGTTAAACTCTGATAAACCACCATTTTCTTTTTTTTCTTTCTCTCAACCGCATAATACAAATCGTAGGAATAATCTAATATAAGGAAAATAATCATCCATCTAAGGTTGGGATTTACATACCTAGTGGAGACCCTTCACACACAGCCTCTAATGCTGGAAAATAAATGCCCGTATCGTGTGACATTTACATTTTTAGAATGCAATATTACATACATTCTCCATATAACGAAATTTCCAGGCATAAGATATACATTATTGGCTTGCCTTCCCCTTATAGTTCGGAGGATTCTTTCTTGGGTGTCTCATAATTTATGGCCGTACTCTCAATATGCTTGTGCTGGATGTTAGATTAATATTCGTATTCGCAGATTTCAGTATCCCTATGAATCAAAAGCCTCTCAGGATTCTATAATATGTTGGTGCAGAAGCCACAGTGGAAACTTTAGGATTTTGGGAAAATCCATGAAGCCTATCGTGGAAATATTTTTGTATCGTAAAAAATCTATAGGGGATGAGCAGGATTACAAAAGATATACTGTGTTGTTTAATATAGTGTCTTATATAAATTTTTGCTCCCAAAGATGCCCTACGTCTTATTTTCGGGGGATGTCTTATTTTTCCATGATGAAGAATACGGCACTGGGGTATCAGGGTGGGTGGGGGGGGGGGGGATCACTTAAAATGACGCAGGGGGAACCAGAGGGGGAAATCAAAATGGCACAGGAGACTTAGAGGGGGGATTAAAATTTTAGTAACCCCTTCTGATCCTCCTGTGTCATTGTGATTGCCCCCTCTGATCCCCCCTGTCCAGAGTTACAGTACCGTAACTTCGGCGGTGCTTTATTTTTGGGGGGATGCCTTATATTTCAGCATGAGGCAAAAAAATTTTAGGGTGCCTTTTTTCGGTGAAACAGGGTACTTAGCAAAGTGACTTTTCAATGAAATTATTTAAAATAAATGTAATCTCAAATAAAATTACACCTGACATAATTATTATATAATATACCTTGTATTAAAATAATATACATACATTTCAGGTATAGGGCTTGCTGTTAAGGCCTTGTTTCCACTAAAGCAAACTCCTGTGATTATAATCGCGGCGCAGAAATCGAGGTCATGAATTTGATGAGGCTCATCTCTACATCTGCAGTCAGTCAGAACAGTTTTGGATGATGTTTTGGATTGTGGGCCACGGGTGGTAGTGGCCGATCGCCCCTGACATAATTATTTTAATATTACTATCATTTATTGATATAGCACCAACATATTACGCAGCGCTGTACAATGCATTAGAGTGGAGATACAACACAGGTTAGTTCACACAGGAACAGGTTATGACACAGGAGGAGAAGAGGACCCTGCCCGGACGGGCTTACAATCTAATACACAGGTGCCCAACCTGCGCATCTCAATCCATTGATTTTCAACCGCGTCCATTGATTCTCTATGGGCGCAAACACGCCGGGTGGGGCAAAATGTCCCACCCCACTTCCTGCCTGTAGGTGCCAGCGATCTCCGCCTTGAGATTGGAATCACGGCAGATGGTTATAGTAGAAACATGCCCTAAAGGATGCAGAGAGGACAATGAATGGGACAGTTGAGGCAGCTATCTGCTTTCTGAAGTTTTCTTTGATATGTGGAGTACATAACATTAGCTCCCTTCAATGAAGGACTGATTGTAGCTGACAGCTACACTAATGCTGTTTTTATCTGACATAAGCTTAGCGTACTGTATGGGGATGGGTAAGAGGGTGTAATGGTGGCTGCCCTCCTACTTTCCATTGCAGTTCTGGGCTCCATGTTAAACGGTGATTCCTCCCAGCTATGGTCACATCATGCTGTTGGTTCTGCTGTACTTCCTAAAGGACCAGCGTGTATCACTTCCTGGGTTTTGGGGAATGGTCATGTGTCCTACCTAAACAATAGTGCTCCTCCTGAACTTATATAGAGGACCCAGGCCTTCCTGCTTTGCCTCAGTATTAGGGTCTGTATATGCTAAAGTGATGATTTCCATTGGTGTTCCTGGGCTATATATTCCTGCTTGTGTTCTGAGACTCTGTTACTCGTTAATCCATACCTGTCTGCCAGACTTGTTCCACCGTCTTGCTGACAACGCCTGTGCCTCAAGTGCCTTCCCTACTGTCCTCTGGACCAACTGCCTTGTGTGCCTACCCTCCCTCAAGTGGTAGCGACCTGGTGTTCCCCTCGAGAAAGTCTATCCCCACCATCAAGGGTATTGTGAAGAAGTGGGTTCACTTAGACAACGCCTTAGAACTCGTGGCACAGTGGGTCAGTGACAGAGGTAATGCTCTTAGATAAAGCCAGGTAGTATAACTATATGGACAAGAAGTAGGGAGACAGGATTTATATTGGGGTGGCATTACATACAACTAAGTATGTTATGCCACTCCAATATAAATACCATTGGACTTAATACATCTCATATATCATTTAATAAATGCTAAAGAAATATTTTATTTATCATAAATATAAATTTCAAATAAGCCCAAATACACATCACATTAGAGTATACAATTGAGAAGAATAAAAACTCTGCTCTACATAGAATTACATTGGAAAACCCCATCATCTTGTTCCCTCGGTTCTCCAACCCCATGTTACAGAGTTGGTGTTTCCAACTCATTTCACCTCGGCAGGCTTTATCAAGGTGTGTCCACAGAGTCCCTTAACTATATCTCACTAATACAAAGCATATGATATACAAATATATCAAAACATCATAATATATTAACAACTTCAAGATCATCCATTTATAGTTAATTTATGTAAAATTTATCATAACTACATTTTCAATTATCCAAAATACACATAGCATTAGAGTATACAATTGAGTTTAAGAAAATATCAATGATTAAAATCCCTGTACCATCTATTTTTACATAAAAGGGATTTGGTAAAAAAAAACATCAAATTGTTCCCTCTGTTCTCCAAATACATGTAAACGATTCGGTGTTTCCAACTCATTTCACCTCGCTTTATCAAGGTGTGTCCACAGGGTCAAATCTCAGCTATACATAGCATATAATACACAAATATATCAATATATCATAATATAGTAACAAATATAGAGAAATCATTTATATAATTTATAGTTAACACAATAACTGCTGCTTTGATAAAGCAATATGTCCACTGTTTGAGAAAGACTGCAGCACTCATCCAGCTTATGAAGAGAGAGAGAGAGATGGTCCTCTAAAACAAGCCCAAAATTGGAGAACTGAAGGAACCAGTAAATGGGGTTTTACCAAAGCCCTCCATGTAACAATATCTGAAACAGGGTGTTTTATCACTAAAATAATTGTTACCTCCTTTGTATACTCTAATACTTTGTGTATATGAGCTTATTGAAGGACCACCAACTATAAGTGTGTATGTGATTCCCCCAAAATATTTATTTTAGTTTTTATTGAATGATGTATGAGGTACCTTTGAAGTTCAATGGTTTTCATATTGGTCTAGATTTTTGGGGTGTGGTACCAGTATTGTCTAGGTGTGGTAACATTTTGGTAAGTGTATGTGATGCCATTTCTGATTAACATTTGTGTTGTTATTTTGCGACTCCAAAAACTTTCATGTTAAATGAGGTGAAGCTATGTTTATATCAATCAACCAATCATGTGCTGGCAAAGTCCTCTTTTTCAAATTTCCCTATATAAGCAAAGAGCTTCTTTTAGGAACAGTGACAAAAAGTTATAGTTTTAATTTAAGCCTGGCATACGAAGCTGGAATGTTAAAGCACAATTTAACAGACAGACATATTGTAAAAAGAAAAAAAAAGAAAATCTAGCTAAACAAAAGAAAAACAGTTTATAATCCGGATCGCATCTCA
>CM070040.1:72997585-73009136 GCA_036250615.1 Ptychadena robeensis | reverse complement strand
CAGTTGTTGGTAAATCTAATGGAGATTGTATGGATCAATCTTAAGGTGTATGGGGGGCTTAACTGTGCCTACCTCTTAAAATGGTTGAAAATTTGTCCGAGCAGTTAGTTGGTCCTTCTAAATCATGTTTATGGGCAGCTGCCTGCATACAGCCCTCAAATCACTTTGGTGGTCCCACTTTCCAGTTAGTCATTGCCCATCTGTATTGAGCCTTACTCTGTAACACCCATTGCAGTAATCAAGGGTGTGGCTCGGGGTAGATATTAATTACCAAAAGCGCTAACCCTAACGGGATTGCTAACCTAGTCCAGGTGGTTTCCTCCTGCCATATCCATCCAATGTCTTCTTTCTGGGTCCATGTCCCCAATGTCATTGAGGACGCTAGAGACATGTGGCGTTCACATACCCCTTTGAACAATAATGAATAAATAATGGCACCACCAGGAAGGACACTAGATCATTACATGAGAGCATATTGATATTTACAGGCAGGTACCACTTTTATATTTTGAAAGCCACCTGTTTTATTTCTAGAACTTTCAGTCATTCGGATTGGTTAAAAGCCTCAGAGACCTCTATACTCATTTTATTTTTATGTAAAACATATAACATTGATTGTTTTTATTTTGGAATTAAAAAATTTTTATACATTGAATTCCTGGCAGGTCATGGCAATTTGGTGGACCATGGAAGTAAATATAAAAAAACTGCAGAATCTCTATAGATTACAACCATTGTTCTCTGTTGAAAATTAAAAGGGGACCCCATCCAAAGATTTGGCCAGGGATCAATTGCCAAAGGATGAAAAGTGGTTTGTCCACAGTAAAGCTGGCCATACAGTCCTGGCCAAAAGTTTTGAGAATGACACAAATATTAGTTTTCACAAAGTTTGCTACTAAGCCGCTTTTAGATCTTTGTTGCAGTTGTTTCTGTGATGTACTGAAATATAATTATAAGCACTTTGTACGTTTCGAAGGCTTTTATTGACAATTACATGAGATTTAAGCAAAGAGTCAGTATTTGCAGTGTTGGCCCTTCTTTTTCAGGACCTCTGCAATTTGACTGGGCATGCCTCAAACAAACCGTCGGGGACAAATTGATCTTCTGCAGAAAGTATGGTGAATGGACGGCTGAGGACTGGGGCAAAGTCATATTCTCCGATGAAGCCCCTTTCCCATTGTTTGGGGCATCTGGAAAAGGCATTGTCTGGAGAAGAAAAGGTGAGCGCTCCCATCAGTCCTGTGTCATGCCAACAGTAAAGCATCTTGAGACCATTCATGTGTGGGATGGCTTCTCATCCAGGGGAGTGGGCTCACTCACAATTTTGCCCAAAAACACAGCCATGAATAAAGAATGGTACCAAAACACCCTCCAACAGCAACTTCTTTCAACAATCCAACAACAGCTTGGTGAAGCACAATGCATTTTCCAGCATGATGGAGCACCATGCCATAAGGCAAAAGTGATAACTAAGTGGCTCGGGGACCAAAACATTGAAATTTTGGGTCCATGGCCTGGAAACTCCTCAGATAATAATCCCATTGAGAACTTGTGGTCATTCCTCAAGAGGCGGGTGGACAAACAAAAACCAACAAATTCGGACAAATCTGAAGTGATGATGAAAGAATGGGTTGTATCAGTCAGGATTTGGCCCAAACGTTGATTGAGAGCATGCCCAGTGGAATTGCAGATGTCCTGAAAAAGAAGGGCCAACACTGAAAATACTGACTCTTTGCTTTAATCTCATGTAATTGTCAATAAAAGCCTTTGACACGTATGAAGTGCTTATCATAAAATTTCAGTACATCACAGAAACAACCGCAACAAAGATCTAAAAGCAGTTTAGCAGCAAACTTTATGAAAACTAATATTTGTGTCATTCGGTCCCATGAGAATTGAACTCTAAATCGACCTGTGTATGGTCCACTTACTGCACAGTAATGTTGCGTTGCTTCAGTTTTGTGGCAATTAGTTTTTTCCAACCTCCCGTGTAAATGAGCCCTAACTGTTAAGAGCATTTGAGGACTAGTGATAAGCAGCATAGGCAATATTCGTATTCGCAAAATATATGAAATTGTTCGCCTAATATTCACAATAAATTTGTCAATTTTAGAATTTATAAACTCCAGTCATTACCTTCATTGCGCATACTGCGAACGTAGTACTGGGTACTGATGTAAAAAATCTTGAGTAGCCGCAATAGTGATAGCACTATATTTGAGAGCTTCACAAATTTCTTAAAGTGCTGATATTTGCAATAAAAAAGTGTGATTTGAATATTTATAATCAACACTAGGAAAAAAAACCCATCCCAACATTGAAGCATGATGGTAGAGTTTTTATGATTTTGGGTTGGATTAGCTTGAGGATCTGGACAGCTTGCAGTCATCAAGTCATCATTTCGCACTATATCACAGTGTGGTTGATGAGAATGTGAAGTCATCAGTGCTACAGTTGAAGCCGAAACAGAAAATGGATCTTTCAACACAATCACACTCACAAATCCACAGAAAGACAGCTAAGAAGAAGAAATGGCTGGAAGAAGTGGTGTAGATTGGTCATAGAAAGCCTAAAACATTACTGAAAAAGTTCAGATAATTGTGACTACTACTGGCAATACCATGACCTGAATGAATAAGAATCTACACAGACCATACAATAAATACATTTTGTAAATAGTTTTCATTATTTTTTTTTTGCCTCATTACATGCGTATACGCTGTAAAAGTACAGATTATTCTGAGAGAATTGTTTTTTGTACTTTGCAGTGGTGGTCTGTCAACAGCTCTCTACGCTACAATTGGTGATAGAATGTTCCAAAAGACATAACGTTCTATTATGTCTATTGTTCCCTTTTGGTAACAAAATTTTAATTTTTCACAGTGAGCCCAGTGGATACACAATGGACCATGACAGGCATAAGGTAATGAGATAGATGATAAATATACAATTTACATATGCAGTAATTTAAGGGCCACATCACACTAGAAAGTTATCGCTCCACTACAGTTCTATTGTATAAAACTGTAGACTCTCTATTTGTTTTTAATCCTCTAACTTAACTTAATTTTAATTTGCCACAATAGATACTGTGGTATCTCACGCTCACTCACCTAACATCAGCACAGGTTCATGCTGGAAACTTCTCCAGTATCTTCTTACATCTATTTGGGGTAGGTAGGTTGAGCACCTTAATCACTAAGCTTTCCTAAGTGAACAATCTACCTTATATTAGTAAATCATCTCCATTATATGCAAATTCATCTGAAAGGGAACCGCTGTGTAGGGTGAAGGGTATTGGTTATAGTAAAGCTGGTGCCATTGCTTGCTAGACTATTGCACTAAAACTTTCTAATCTAGTTTGGTTTAGACCAAAAGTCAAGAGTCATTTTGCCCCCTCTTTCACCAAAGAAAAATAGTCTCTCTGTCAGATATCCTTTAGATCTACCAACAACTATGTAGTGCCGGGTCCTCTGCAATTGAACACAGGTAGACTAGATGGTTTAGAAAGTCCCTCATATTACATGGTTTTGGTAAAACAAAAGGAGATCTAAAGGAAATCTGACAGAGAAATCTAAAGGTGTATGGAGGCCCTTACCATTCAATGCAGTGCGTTGATGCATTGCATGCAGCTCCATGCATCTTGTACTGACAGCACAAGAGTTTCCACATACACTTGGTGGGAAGCTCTAACACATGTTTGCAGGTGCATTTGGTGTGTACTGTGCAGTGAATGCTGATGGCTCGGGTCTGGTCTTTCTGGTCCTTCTCTCCTGGCTGCTCCTCTTCCACTAACATCTGTGTCCTTCAGAGAAGGTAAGAGAAGGTCTCTTTCCTACGGTGGGAGAGTCACAAGGAGTCACAACAAGGCAGCTGAAGAGCTGCATGCGACAGAGACTGAGGAAATGGTTCCTGTTATCTGCAGCTCTTGAAAGTTTGGTGAAAGTTTAATTTGCTTTAATTTTGGGACAAAAATGTTACTGTTAATCAGTATGCTGATTTTAGTATCCATGAGCTTCCTCTTCTTTTTGATTTTAGTCCATTTATTTTATTGCCATGAATTATTGTAAGCAATCCTGTCAGTATTATATGGTTTGCCTCAACTTGGTTACCTCAATTTATGTTTAGTCTTTTAAAGAAACCCGAAGGAAATCGTCCATGATCAATAGATAATAAAGAAGGGATAAAACAAAAACTGCTGTGTCAGGCCACATTCACATAAGGGTGCGGAAATGTCTAAAGCGACCTAATGCGAGGTGGTGCAGGGTAAAAATGGGGAGATATTGCTTATTGCTGTTTCGATCTTGTGTCCAAAGCAATATCTTTCCCTATGGGTGTATCAAGGCTGAATATTGCCCAGTATTATAAGATACTTAGTCAATATTCAGCCTTTTCCCTCCTAGCTGGTGGTATTTACCCTGAGTTATAACTCAGCTACAATATATAATAGGTATTAACAGGAACCACTCGAACCTATGCAGATATAACAAAATATATAACATAAAAGGAACCTTTACTTAGTTACAATAAGTATTAACACATACAATATATCATGGTCATATATGTAGACACACAATGTAACTGGCCTATTGATTAACAATATAGACAAGGATACTTACCCACAGATTATATGATGGTCCTCTAGCTCACATCTTCCACCTGCGATCTTATCAGCACCCCGGCAAGTCTCTGAATGAACTCTCTGTTCAAACTTCCTCATCCCATTGTTCCCCTGATGTCCACCAAGGAAGGGGCGGGATCTTGGATATGGGAAGTGATGTCATGTCATGTGGCTTGCTTTAAACTGCCCCCACTTCCTGTGATGTCCATGTGGTCGGTATACACAGGGCTGGATCTCCTGCCCTGTAACACAGAGGCAATTCAACTTTCTGGGCTGCCTACCCCTGGGCACAAAAACATTAAATGGGTTCCACTGCAAGTTACAGTATGTGCACCATGCCAACACCCTACTATTGGGGTGCCATTAAAAATGAGTGACCCCCCTTCATGCAGGCCACATCATATAGGCCATTAGTTTGGCCTATATTTCCAGTTTAATTTCTTTTCTATTTGCAGAATTCCACTCCAGCGACATCAATGAAATTCAGTAAGAATGGCATACAGGGTTCAGTAATCCCTTCAATGGAAACACCTACCAGCCTAATAAGTGTTCTGAATCAGCTTTAAAAAACACAAGCCAGTTGGATAAATAATATTTCATAAATGTACCGTTCCACCTTTGAATGTACGATCTGTCAAAGAGCGAGCTGGGTAGGAGAACATTTACTCCGATGTCTTTCTTATTCACTAGTAAACTTTTTTTCTTGGCAGCGATCTGTGAATTTATTATTTACTTGTTTATAATTCAAGGTACGGTCTCTTACCAAGGGCAAAACTTCTTTAGGTCAGGTTTAAGATCATCTATCAGCAATCTACTCAACAGGGGATCATTCAGAAAGGAGTGTGTGGCTGTGATCCTGGAAACGTTTTCTGCGTTTGGCAAAACTTCCATTATCAGAAACTCAATTACACTTTACAAATGTGTGGTGCGAAGTCCTATCGGTGCCAAATCTTCAGCGTGAAATGCAACCACAGCATGCAATCTCCTCATACTCTGGCAGATGTGTAAATCTGCTCTGCTTTATTTTCAGAGTTTTCAAATGCCAAACTTGTGTACATGAGTCATTTGATGCCAGGAGGAGGCAGATCACCATCGTTTCAACACATTACAAGGAATAAAAGAGAAAACGCACAAGTTGCGATAAGATCAGACTTTCAAGGGTAAAAGATGGCCGGGGAAGATGAGCAAAGCTAAGGGTCCCCATACACCATTAGATCTCTCAGATTTCCTTTAGATCTCCTTTTGTTTTACCAAAACCATGTAATATGAGGGACTTTCTAAACCATCAAGTCTACCTGTGCTCAGTCGCAGAGGACCCGGCACTACATAGTTGCTGGTAGATCTAAAGGATCTGACAGAGAGATCTAAAGGTGTATGGACAGCTTAAGACAATCTTACTTCTGAGGTCCCAGTGAGAAATCAGGTGCTGATTCTGGAGTGGATATGCATGGGTGCTCAATGCTGCAGTCATGGTGCTCCAACATGGCAACCAGTTCTATTGAAGAACCTATACTAGGCAATATCCAACTCCAGTATCCAAGGGCCAGATCCACACACCTATTTATTCCATAATCCAGCCCTGTAGAGCAAACACCGCAGGCCATATCTGGCCCCTTTAGTCTTTTAATCTGGGCCACCGATATTACATTTGATTTAAGCAAAAACTTCTTGTTCTAGAGCTTTTTGTAGTTTTTCAAGAACACTTTTCTACATTTTCTGTTTTGTTGATGATACCATGTTCGTGGCTCACAAAGTCATCTAGTCAAAATGTAATTAAAAAAAAGTTGACCATATCTGATCACATGTAGAAATGGTTATGTTTTGTAGAATTACAACTCCAACCTTGTATAAATACACTCTTATTGCCCCCTCTGCTCTTTTAGTGATCTAATAGTGGCATCCCCACTCATATCACAAACGTGGCTTTAAAACTTCTCTATGGCCACTCTTACTCTCTGGAACTCTCTTACAGTTGGTTTTGCTCCTATTTTTAACACTTTCAAAGACCATATTCAGTCGGGCCACCCCATCTTCTAATTCATTCTCATTCCTAACCTAGCTAGTTCCATTCTGGTTCTATACTGGTTTTGTGCAGTATAAAAATATGACCTACACAGGGCCGTTGCTAGCCTGTGGGGGGCCTTAGGCGAGCGGGGGACGCTAGTGGTGAAGTTGTCGACCAGGGGGGGGGGGGGGAAGAAGAAAAGGAACATGCTGCTCCTACTTCCTTTCCTCCCAGCTACACACACCTCTACAAACCCCCGGGGGCCTCTCAGGGACCAGCTGGGGCCCTATACACATGCATATTCTGCATAGCTGGAGAAACGCCCCTGGACCTACACCCAGAAGGTGCTCCTATTTTTCTAACTGAAATCAAACTCCTCCTCAGGATTCATTAGAAAAGAGGAATGAGGTATTGCCCTTACCATTGGTATATTATTGCTTCCGGAAGTTTTATGTAGGAAAATATTTACCATCAAACGAGTATCCAAGTGGGTTAAAAAAAGCTGGCAGCATGTACGTGGCTTTCTCCTCTCTTTCTTTCACATGCCGATATTGCTTAGCTTAACACATCTTAAAACCCCAAGGTTGACAGCTCCAGCCCCTGCCAGCAGCTTCCTGGCAACTCTATCGCTCTGCTAGCGAACATGAAAGGGCGGGAGTGCAAAACTATATCTGCAGAATGGAGAGCGCAGCTGCCTTCCCGTCTCGGAGGCCAAGGCCTCTACAGCCACACAGATCCGCTCTGAGCTTGGAAATTCAGAATTAGATCTGCAGGGAGGATAACGAAGCAACTGACAAGCACATCAACCATCCAGTGTCCGTGCTTCAAGTCCGACAACTGGAAAGACAAGCCATCGTCGTTACGCTTTTAATTCATTTCTACAGTTCCGGCTCGGTTTACGGAGTGTCACCTAATTATTTCAACATTAGAAAGTGGAGACAGCCTGCTGATATAGATACCATCTATCTCGAATGTGCTAAGAGCAATTAAGAGAGCTGCCCAATTAACACCGCCAAGCTGGAAAGAAAAAAAACGATGACAGATCTGAGTTTATTGGCATCCTGTTTGTTGTTATATAATATGTAAAATGTACATATAGGACCGCGAAGAAAATAATTTAAATGTATTGATCACTAACGAAGAACCCCAAGTGATGAGATGGAGATTTCACTTTAAAATTTACTTTAAATGTAGTTAGCTTTGGAAGCCAATTAACACTTTCAAATTAAAATATGGGCACATAATTCTAAATAAATTTGTGTTTCAGTAAATTTATTTAACAAGAAGCCAGCTCAGTTAAAAGGAAGCTCTGTAAATGTTAACAAGAAGTACAATGGGGAACGACCACTGGAGTTGATTGCCTTTGATCTGGATAAAGCTAACCGCACATGGTTCGGTTTTAGCGTTTTTTGCGTTTTGTTAAATCGTCGATTGAAAAGTGATCGGACAGGTTGGAAAATTTGTCTCGATTGTACAATCATCGAACTACATTCCTTGCAGCTTTTTTTTGGTATATTTTTTGGCTCGATTTGTGTGGCTACTTCCCTTTAACTTCTGATTGAAACTAAAATTGTAAGAGGAATTCAATCGACGATCTTGGATTACTTCGATTACTTTTCAGTCAAAATTGAGCAATAATCGTACTCCCCATTTGGTGTACATCGATTAAATTAAAATCGAGTTTCGATTTTTGTGATCGAACTACAAAATCAAATCGAACCTTGATTGCACGCTAAATTGAACCATGTCTGGCTAGCTTAAGTGGTCACCTAACCACCCTCTTGGGCGAGCAGCACTGATGTCTACATACCAGTAACTCTAGGAGGACTTTTAGAGGAGCTGACTTAGACTTTTCTTCAGGTGGGGTCGCTAGGGGTGCTGGTGAACCCACTGACATCTGCTAACCCCCCGACTGGTGAACTCCTCACCACTTATATGTGCTGGCACCTCTACCAGCACCTGACAGTAGAGGGTTCATTGGAACTGTATAGTCTTTTAATAATGTTACAGGCCTCTGTTCAGTAGTAAAGATACAGATACACGGGATGGGAGTTAGTCATTTAAATGTTATACTGTATTTTTCAGACTATAAGATTCATTTTTACAATTAAAATCAATGAGAAAGTGTCCCTGCATCTTATAGTCCGAATATGTTTTTAGTCCCATTCATCCTGGGAGCAAAAGCTCTACATCCCAGGAGGCAGACATTAGTTTTATTCCCTACAGCCAAGCCAAAAAGCCACTGCCAAGAAGGAGATATTACCTGCTTTAGCACTAGCAGTACCCATTCTCTGAACATGCTGACCAACTTATGGAGAGAGACATTGTACAATTAGGAGCATGAGTTATGTATTAACACTTACATTCTGCATTGCAATAAATACATTTTGTGACAAAGTCTCATATCTCCTCCCATATGTAAATAGCTGCTCATGGGTAAGTTGTTCAGCGCCAGAATGTAAAAATGTGTCTCTTTATAAATTGGTCAGTGTGGTCAGAGAGTGGGTACTGCTAGTGTATAGACACATGGTTAAGTTTCAGCACACTCTGCTGCAGCAAAAACCTCCCTCCTGGCACTGACTTTTGGCTGGAGGAATATGCAGGGAATACTGCGTGGTCCAGTCCTGTCTACTTTGCTGGAACATTTTGTATATTTACTTGAAATAAGAATAGCTGATGCTGTTTTTCCCCCCCTAATTTTCACTTCAAAACTTTGGGTGCGTCTTATAGTCCGAAAAATACGGTATATGGTCCTTGAAGTCCCCCGGGCTAGGCCTGTTTCCAACAGAGACTCCCTTGTAGTCAGTAGTGTTGATCACAAATATTCAAATCGCAAAAATTTTTTTGCAACTATTGGCACTTTGAGAATTTGCAAAAAATCTCAAATATAGTGAAATATCTTCATAAACGTTGCACAATGAAGTTACTTATGACTGAAGATCACAAATTCTCAAATTTATTATGAATTTTAAGTGAAAAAAATGCTATATTTTGCAATTACAAATATTTCCTATGCTGCTCATCACTAATGAGCTGGTCCCAGCTCTCCAGCAGAAGCTTCCATGAAGCAGGGGGCCAAGGACCTTTGGAGCCTCCTATTTACCATATTTGTACCACCACCACCCCTATGGCTAAACTAAGTATGATACAGAAATAAATATTGTTGACCATTGCCATTCCATTAGGCTAAAGTCCCTGTACCCGAAACCCTTACACCCCCAAACTCACTGATTTGACTCTAATTAAATAGAAATAAAGGTAGACTTGTTTGCCACTTTAATATTCGAACCTTGCATTCAGTGCTACACAATGGCAAGTTTAAATGCTTCACACAATACAAGTCTATGAGCCAAATGACTTCTTGAGAACAAAGACCTGTTACAGTAAAAGTCATATTCAAGGTGTCGGTACGCTTTAAGATATTTTTAATAGATTTGACACCTGATTTTATTCAATTTATGAAATTATAAAAAACAAGGTAATTCTTGGATGTAATTGATATATTGTTTGAACAATGACCACCCAGCATGGCAGCCAATGCGCTCCATCTTGGGGAATTGATCCCTGGATGATACTTGATCCCCATCCAACAGGAAAATAGCGACTTGTTGGATCACAGTTCAATCCTTGTTTTGTTCAATTTCGACTCCTTGGGATTGGTTGGCAGCCTTTGACTCTCCCCATTGATCAATTTGGGTGAACGCGCACACCAATTGATCCCAAAGCTAGCCCAAAGCTAGCCATACACGTATAGATTTCTCTTCCATCATTGAACAAATGATCTTTATGTTGTTGCATCACCACTCCAAATGATCGTGCACTGATCAGGGAATCGATGTGCTCCACATTGGGGAATTGATCCCTGGCCAATACTTTGGATGGGGATTGAGGGTCTCCTCCAAAAATAATGGTGATCCAACAGCAAATTACTGACTTGTCAGATGCCTTTTTGATCCATATTTTGTTCGATTTCGAGTCTTTGGGATCGATCATTCAAGGTGGGAGCTTTCGATTCCCCAACGTTCGATCTGCAAAAACGTGCACGCCGATCGGGAAATGAAGGCAAAATCAATACGTGTATAAGAGGGGCTTTACATTCCTGAGTGGTTCCAAGGATACAGGGCTCATAAGATGAAACCATGGTGTGCAAGAAGGGGCAGCTAGCAGACGGTGAGAGAGTGGTGAACTCTAGAACAAAGAGGTAAGTACACAATCTCAGCTACACAATCCAACAGTACAGTTAGGACACAAGTGAGATCTTTCTTGTTTTTTATTTTATCAATGTAAGTACTATTTGTCTTTACCACACTCACAACCACAAAGACAGATGCACGGGAAAAGGGATCAAATTGGTGCACATGTACTTGTCATTATAGGTAAAATGACAGTGCAATGTTGTCTGGTAAATGTCAATATATTACAATGGTGTGCTTGGGTGTAGATTGCTCTTTACTGGTCTGTCTCACAACCCATAGATATGGGCTTTCCAAGCCATTGTAACCAATGCACTCCTGATATAAATAATATTTTAAACTTTGTTTTACTGCACTTTTTAGTAAGACATTGATCAACACTTGATATTCCTCTCCTTGTTCCTTGTGACTTCTCTAAGCAAAGAGGAAAGGTTCAGGATGGTAACAGTACGGCATGTTCCAAGTGGCCGCTCTAATATTTATGACTAGGGATGGTCGAAAAATTCACAGTGCGAATTTTTAAGTAGAAATAGTCGAATTTTAATGGGGTCGTTTCAACTTTTCGCCGGAAAAGTCGAAAATCAGCCTGATATGAAATAGAAATTTCAACATAAAAAATAACTTTGCTTTTGATTTGCCGTGCCGCTATTTCGCGTGCGAGTATCTGAATTTTTAAAAATTTTCGCATGTGGGAGTGATTGGAAAATTCGCATTGGCGAAAATTCGCATGGT
>CM070040.1:72974246-72988623 GCA_036250615.1 Ptychadena robeensis | reverse complement strand
GGGGGGGCTCGATAATGTTCCTAAATAGAAAAGGGGGGCCTTGCAAGGGAAAGTTTGGGAACCACTGGTCTAAGTGATACTCTTTTTTGGCTGAAGTCATTAGTGAAGCAAGCTTTCAGGATGTATCAGATCCCTTCTATTAATATTAAGCCTGAAGAAGAGATCTGAGATATCGGAAAGCTTGCTTCTCTAATGACTTCAGTTAGCCAAAGGAGGGGATCACTCAAACTCCAAACTTTCTGTATTTATCTAGACGTGGTAGAGTCTCCCAACTCCAGCAGCTGCAATTAAGACACCAACTTAGTGACAAACTGCTCAGAGACAGCAACTGACCGCAGACTTTGTTAGCCATGTGGAAGGAAATCCATGGACATTTGCCGGCAACATTTGCTGCACATATACCAATACTCTGTATGCGCTTGGCAAATGGTTAATATTGGGAAATTAGTCAGGTGTTTAAAGTATTACAGGCAGCGGATTTGGTGATATCTCCTCTAAAATCTAAAAACCATCTGGTTCCTTACTCCACCAGACAAGCTACAGAGGCTGGGGCAGCAGATCATTGAGTGGAACCTTCTATACTAGAGACACTGGTAAGAATATCCTGGATTTTCAGTAAGGGCTTCCACAAAAATGAGGTCCCCCCCCCCCCCCGGCAGCGATTAACTATGCCAGTCTCTTGGGTGATATTGACCTGATTGATGGGTTCTGTGCAATTCATCATCCCCACAATTTAGACATGTATGACCATAGAGTTATATAATGGAGGTACATTGCAGGCTTAGCAATGAGTAGTGATCTTGTACAGGGACAGGAGTTGCCTAGTGTGCATGTCTCTTCAGCCATGTGGATAGCAAGATGATGTAACTTCCTGGTTAGGGATTACATCACTTCCTGGTTACATGTGCTGTAGGTACACCAGCAGGGAGAGTGACATTTAAGGCAGCCATACATGCATACATATGTGGACAATCAATGTGCGTGCATTCGAAAAATCGTCCACGGATTGTAGCTGCCCACATAGAGTGACCAAAATCACGATCAGCCAAAGAATGCCAATTCATGTTTTTCTCTAACCAAAGTCCCTTTTCAAAGTATCGGCCGGCACACAAAGGGTGGGAGACCACGGGAGATTGCTAAAGTGGGGACAAGCCCTTACACACAGCAAATGTACTTTTGTTTTGGGATTTTATTATTCCAACTAGCTGATTTGTGAGTTTATTGCAAAGTCTCTGAACATGATATCATCACCAAAAGTGCTGGAGATGTAGGGAAGAGTACAAATAACATATCTAATGGCTGAAATAAATAATTGGGGGGGGGGGGTTGATAACCTTTTAAGATCTCCAACAATTCCTTCTAACTGGTTAGCACAGCTCAATAGAGGTATCATCCGGCATAACCAAGGAGGGACCACGGTGGGTGGATGAGGATTACGATGTGTCTGTGATGACATTGTAGTAATGGGGAGCGCTGTCTGACGAGTGACACAAATCCATTATTGCAGCCGGGATATTTCTGGTCTCAGACACGGCCAGCATATTATTCTTGTCTACAAAACCTGCTCGTCTATTTACTGGTGGCCGTCCTGCTTCAGAGACAATATCAATATATTGTATTCCTAAATCTGAACAGCTTTGCCATTCTAAATTATAGAAACGTTTCTCGCTCACACTGAGGATCTGCATGGGGAAAAGCTTTACAAAGGGCTAATGGATAACCTTGCAACCTTAATTATGTAAATAGTGGTGTCAGGTTTGGTGTCACCTGGTTCTGGAAACACATAGTGTCACCACACAGTGGCATATATGGCGTTTTGCAAATTGTGTCAAAATCGTGTGTACTTGTGTGTTACTATTAGGCTAAAGTTTTTTTGCAGACATTAATCCACCTCTACAACTAAAGGAATACATAAAATATATGGTGCTGCAGGAACAAGCCGAAACCTCAGCACTCAGTACTTTACCATTTACAAGGTGCAGGGCAAGCCAAAGACTGTGCTGCATCTGCCACACTGACATTGCAGCTGTGGTTCTTGAGGAAGATTGGAGTCACCAACCTCAATGTAATTTGAGTTATTATATACTAAGTCTATATTCTAATGTGTGTATAGTACAGGTTATTAATCCAGTTATAAAAAAGGGGCATGGGCTGATCACAGTGGAGGTGAACCAGGATGTAGTGACTGTTCATTAGTCTCTCTTTAGTTGAATTGACGATCTGGGTCCCACAAAAGCTGCATATCCCCGGAAAGCTACGGCGATTCTCTTTCCAATGGCAATTGGTTGTGCTGCGTCACCGATTACATGGAAGGGAGTGGGGGTGGCGGGTTTGCACCATAGACCTCCATGTTATTGGAGGGGCGTTGGCTTTCCACTGAAGCGATTGCCCTTACCACGCTGTTAAAAACAGTGCAGTACGGGCGGTGAGCTAGGGAGGTCAAACACATCGAATTTAAATTCAGACACACCCTAGTTTACCCAGAGCAGGGGTCAGCAACCTATGGGTCTTCAGTGGGGTTGCTGTGGCTCACTGCCATACATGATGGAAGGAAGAGAGAGTAGCTACCAGAGATCACATCTGGAGAAGCAGTTGTGAGAGATCTTGGCTCCTATTCTCCCCTCCAGGGCTGTGGGGGTATATAGGGACAAAAAAAATTGAGGGTGTCGAGTATGAGGGAGGGACTAAAGAAAGGCTACTAGTATGTCTTTGGATGGTGGGAGGAAACCCATGCTGACATGGGGAGAACATACAAACTTCTTGCAGAGAGTGCCCAGGCCAGGATTCAAAGTTGTGACCCCAGTGCTGCCTGTAGTGTCACTAAGGGCTTATATACATGGGTGGCCACCAGGGGAATTTGAAATAAGGGGTCCTTCCATTGTATCCATTAAAGATGGTTCATGCGATGCCGAAATTTCAACATTAGCATGCAAATTAAAACACAGCCAATTAAGCCAATTGTTGTTCCTGATTGGCCCAGTTTAAGTCTGTATACAATTTGAGGGCTTTTTGGTCCCTTTAATCCCTTCTCACCATAACCTTCATGGTTGTTCTTTCATGCCAATGTACAAATTTTGCCTTCTTATTGACCATCTCTAGTATTCAACCCGGTAGTCACCAGTCATATTTTTCATATTCTATTGCAGATTCCCTTTTAAGGAACAAAAGGGTTTTCCTACTTTGCCAAGAGTTTAACGCAGGACAGTACGTTATTCTCCGCTGTCCGCTCTGCCGGACAGACGGTGAACAGGCAGGTTGGGAAGTCATGCAGATGTATAGAATACATCGACATCCCCGTCAAGGCATGCGATTCAAGCAGGGGGTAACGACGCATCCGTCAGTGCCATATAAAAATAGACTTAAGCTAAAGCTCCTTGCTATATTTTCTTTTTTTGGGTCTGGACCTGAACAGGATGGTGAAATCCATTTGCGATAAGTCACTACATGACTATTATGGGTCACAGGACAATAATATTTTATTTTGTTCTTCAGATTAAAAGTCCAGTGTTTCAGTGTTTACATTTTTCAGATTGTTAACATTCATGTTAGCTCATCCACTAGCAATACTTTGAATTTGATTCTTCTATGGTTCTATTATATATATATCATTTCTTTTACAAATCTGTAAAATCAATTTTATAGCAGTAGATGAATTAAAGCCCAGTGATAACAATAATAAATGAGTCCCTGGTGAGTAATTTATGATATATCTCCATTCATGTTTATTTTACGGAGCAGCAGGAGAGTAGGCGCATGCAGACGTCGGTACGCCAGAGCCGGCTGACACAATAAGGATTGGATGAGATCTCTCAGGATCATATTCCCAGTGTTGTGCGAATTCTGAGATATTTTCCTACCCTGAGCCTTTTCTCTACTTTTTTTGGGTGTCAAGGCTAGGGGTTGGGGGGGGGGGGGGTTAAGGTTTGGGGAACTGGTTGGGGGGTTAAGTTTAGGCATATATCCACAACCACTTAATATTGGTGTCAAATCCTCCTGATAAGGCCGGTACCATGGCTGAAAAGCAATGAGGATCGACATAGACCCCGAGAAAGTGGACAGTCAACCTTTGTATCTGTAATCGACTTATGGGAAAATGTGATGTTTTAATGCTATGATTATTATTATAATTTATTTATATAGCACCAACATATTAGGCAGCGCTGTACAATACGTTAGAGTGGAGATACAACACAATATAGTACACACAGGAACAGGTTATCATTATCTGAAATCCATATTTTAAGGGATACCAGAGTGTCCAGTTATGTGGTTAATATATATATATATTAAAGATACCCTTTGGCTTTGTCCCCTTCCTTTTTACCACCTAAATCCCTTGGGGCTAGCCACCCCTCTCTTTATCCAGTAAGTCTGGATGTCGAGTTTTTGTTTTGATGAAGATTAGGAGTTTGGAGGTTAAAATTAATCTAACCTCCCCAATCCCCTAACCTTAACTAGAGATGAGCGGTATAGGCAATATTCGAACTCGCGATATATTGCAAATTAAGCAGGGAACACAGAGCTCAATATTGGAGCCGTCCGATGTTCCCTGCAGCAGCGTGATGTCAGATATCGGTGGAGCTGCAGAGACAGCTCGGCCGATGCTTTGCATGGAGACCCATGGTTTCCATGCAAAGCAACGGACATTGGCCATGATTAATGGTCATTTCCGATATCCCTGTTTTCGAGCGGGATTGATTGGTCCCCCTCGAAAACAAGAATGGCCGCACATGATATATGGGTCAGATAGACGGCCATCAGCGTGCACGGCGCTTAAAGTGGCCATCGATCTGGCCCATACCTACATGTGTGTACCCTGCTTAAGTCTACTAATATTTGATTTAATATTCACAATTCGAGTGTATGCCCATACATATGATTATAATCACATCCTGATTACCTTAAAAATGAATGGTCACAATATGGTCCAATATAAAATCGCAATGCATGTTCATAAGCTTCCCAATGCAGAATATCACGAATATTCGAAATTGCGAATATCTTCAGCTATAGTCACGAAATTCACAAATTTTTGAAAAGACGATATTCCTTGAATATATTAGCAATTCGAATATCTGAGCTTAACACTAGCCTTAACCCTCGGAACTCCTTAACCATAACCTTGACCTCTCCCTAACCATGACACCCAAAATTCGTAAGATTAACCCTGAAATTCAGAAAAACTAGGGCATTCTGCCCATGCGCAGTTGTATGGGTAGGAAAATATCTCATGTAGGAAAATATCTCAGAACTCAGAACCTATCCACCAGTTCTGTTACATACAAAGTCTCACCATTGCTTTTCTTCTACCTCAAATTTTTGGGTAAAACTCTTGCACAACTGAAATAGAAAGGCAGCGAGAAGCCTACCGATTCCTTCCAAGAAGGATCTTTTACAGACTAGGATCTCCTTTCTCCTTGCAGCTAGCTAAACAATATATTAACTCTATCTAAATGACCAATCACCGGCACAGCGCTGTGAGTGATTCCAAGCTTGCCTATCTGCGGCTGCCCGTACCAGACTGCTGCTGAGGCTGAGGATTCAGGCAATTATATTCCTTTCCGCTGGGAAGCCATAGTGGGTGGATCATCACTAATGAGAGCCAAGCTTTGCTACTGATGGACTGATACGCTGTGACTCAGAGTGTTACTGAAATAGATTTAAGCTACTGTTGCCACACAGTGGAAATTTGATGTCCTACCTGAAAATGGAAGCGAGTCGGAAAGTGCAAGTTTCAGTGTGGTCTGGGTATCCTGCGCCAAATCCTTCCTGCTCAGCATCCCTACATGGCACATTCTAGATTAGAATATAAAAAATATTCAACTGTATCTCCATTTAGACTAAAAATAAAGGAGAAGTAAAGCTACATGTAATGGATATTTGTTTCATTTGATAATATACAATGGCAAATGTGTGCTGTTATCTTGTAACACAGTATATACAGTATAAAATAATACAGAATACAGTAAAAAAGTATAAAATAATACAGTAAAAAAAAAGATTCAGTACTCTATGATATTATTATATATACAGAATAGAGTCCCTATTCTAGAAAACTCCCGAACAGTAATCCTTACACTGTGTACAGAGCAGTGGCATCACTAAGGGGGTTGGGGGGGGGGGGGGGGGGGGGGGGGGGGTGTCAATTGGCCCTGGTGGTCCCAATTCACTTCCAGAAGAGGGGTGACACAAAACTTTCCAACCAAAGCTGTGTTTTGGGGGGTTTTCTTTGTTTATATATATATACAGCAGGGTCACATACTTTTTTTCTATTATCACATACTAATACATATATATATACAGGGGTGCACATAAGTGGTACTCTGGTGCTCAAAAGGGGCCAAAACCTAGCTCTGCGTACCGGCATTATTGTTACACAGCTCATATGCGTACTAACAACTTGGAGGCGCCCCGTGTCTGGGCGGCCGCAGCTAAATGTTACATGTATACAGTTTATGTCACTTGGATAACTGCAGGGAAACATGAATAACTATGAAAGGTTGCAGTCAGGGGGGTGACACTGGGAATGTAAATGACTTATCCCACAAAAAAAGATTGGACTTCTAAGTGTGATGGAGATCTGTGGGATGAAAGTCAGAGTAGACATATGTAAGGGTAAAATCTGACAAGAGAAAAGCATTGTGTGCCAGCTGGAATATGACTATGAAAGGATGTCTTTTGGACTGCTGGTAGTCTCAGGGGTTAGTTACTAAGCCAGAAAATGTCAGGGTTGTACAACTGGGGTATGGGGGATCAAACATGTTGTACTGTGAGAGTTACATGTGACCTGTGGATGGAGGCAGCTAATCGGAGGATCAATCAGGAACAGGGAGGTCCATCTGCAGCTGAAATTAAAAAAAATCAGCTGTCCAGCCTTTCTTCAAGCAGCTGCTCGAAAAAGGTCAGTTGAACTGGTAATGGACATGTCTGTAAAGCATTGCAACTCGATGTCAAATTGCGCGCGACAAAATGCGAGTGGTCGCCTCCATTCTTTTACATGGGCTTGTCCCCACATTGGCAAATGGACGCGCCACCCGCGATTTAAATCATGGCTTCCCACATTCTTGATCGCGGTTGGCCATGGCCGATTGTCTCGGATCGCACCCATTCATACTCTTTGAGCATGATCAGGGCCGATCTTGCTTAGTTACCCATAATGCACTTTTTATTGCTTTTTAAATTGCTTTGCCTGGTCAATCGCGGCCCACGTGGGCGATAAAAAATTGTCAGATCGCTCTAGTGGGAACAAGCCATAACCCATAATGCACTTTTTTTTTTAAATCTCGTCACCTGGTCAATCATGCGCGGAGACCGATGCTGACGGCTGTATAAACTTTCAATATTTGCCCAAGACCATTACAATACACGAAGAAGGAATCTCAGCACTAGAGATGTTGTGCTTGGTTGGCTCACTTGCACTCAGCCTGCATGACATTTAAATGGTAGTGCCCAAAGTTTCGGGATCTAATCATAATTTTTTATTGAGAATATTGGCACTTTACAAGAATTTGCAAAGGTCTCGAATATAGTGCTTTATCTTCGAAATCAAAAATGTTTGAGATTATTTACATTAGTGTCCAGAACTACCGCTCATTGTGTTTGCATTAGGCGCATGTACAAGTGCCAGTTTGCGCAATGAAGGTAATAATGACTGGAGATCACGAATTCTCGAATTTATTAATTTATTGCAAATATTAGGCGAAAAATTTGCACTATTTTATGAATACGAATATTGCCTATACCACTCATCACTAGTTGTTGACCATCTCTACTCTACTAGCGCTAGAAGCCAGGTTCTGCTGCTTGAATATGTCCTATTAACCTCCCTAGCACTCTTGCAAGGTCCAGATTTCTGTACCCAAAGCACTCCATAGACATAAGTGGAATTTTGTTCATGTTGTAGGCCTGAAACTTCACAAAATATGTCCGTACAAGGGTCTAGTAGACATCCTGAATATAATTATGTTTGAAACACACAATTATGTAAAAAAAAAAATTACATTTAAAAATAAATAAACATCTCTAAAATACTTATTTTGTATGAAAGATTTCAAAACAGTATGTATTGATATTTATATTTTGTTTATATTAACATTTTTATTTAATTAGAAATGTGTTTTGTGTTTTTTTTGTACTTTGAATTGTATTGGATGTGGTTATCACTGTATCCAGTGCAGCAGCTGCAGCTTCTTCTTCAGATCGGAGCCGCAGTAGCAGCTCTGAATGGTAAATCTGCACTGCTGGGGCTCCAATCTTCGACGGACGGCTCCATCTCGTCCAGTGTAGCACTGGACGAGGTGGTGCCATCAGGGACGGCAGGGGGGTTAATAAACATGCGGATACTGTAGAGAGCAGAATGAACCCAAGGATTACTTCATCAGTATCCTACTTCTATTTGCCTGACTAATCAGCTGGGTCGGTGTCTGCCCTTGCCTTAGCAGTGCTAGCGCAGTAGGGGGGTCAGCAACCTGGCTCTGCTTTGTGGCAGAAGTGCCTGGATGATGTTCATTGGATTAAAAAATCTTTTAACAGATGCAATATGTAGATCTGCTTGCTCAAAAAAGTATTATTACATAAGGGTGCAAATCTTTAACTTTTTTTGCGTAAGCAGATCTAGATATTGTTTGTCTTTAGAGAAGCTAGATGGGTTAATTTTTCCCTAAGCGAGAACCTGAAATATTTTTGAGACCTTTTCTTGTGAATTCCTCCTAAAAAGCATTTGCCAAATTCCTGTGCCTAGATATCCCTGCTCCGGGAGCCTGACATCTGTATATCTGCAGCGTGAGATGATGTAAGGCGCTGCTTCCTCTGACAGCTCATCTCACTACATTTTCATTGAGATTTGGTAACGTCACTGCTGTGCTATTCGCTGTTTTTCTAGCTGGAGAGGAAGCTGTACCTGATCAGCTACAGGGAGACCACAGGCAAAACTTGTAACTAGATCCGCAATTTCCTTTATGGCTAGTGTCCACTGCAACACAAACTATCCTATTCATTTTGATTCGACAGGGTCCACTGCCGAGTCAACAAAGCGTTTCATCAGCGTGACGCAGAATAACACACCCCAAAAACATCAGCCTGTTTTTTCCACGTCTTTAGTTTTTCCATTTCAAATGAGTAGGGAGCATGACCACCAATGCAGCGGTAATGCTCCCTAAAACGTGGGCAATCTGCCCGCAACCCGATGGTTGGATGCCCACTGGGCACATTTCCTATTTTTCAAATAGGATCGTGTTACCAATGGGTTGGATCTCTCACAGCACAAAGTAAAAATTCTTTGCACCTCTGGTAGACATCCATCAGATGGATGGAAGATCCTCACAATGACTTCCCGATGCAGTAAGTGCAGCCTTAAATACTTACAAAGAAGTGTAAAATCAGTTGTATGGCAATCCACTTATTATTATTATTATTATTATTAACATTTATTTATATAGCGCCAGCATATTACGCAGCGCTGTACATACATTAGATGAGGGAGATACAAAAAGTTGAACAAACGGGTAGACAGGTAAGTGACACAGGAGGAGCGTAGAGGACCCTGGGCCCAGAAGGGCTACAAGTTAATAGTTGGGGAACAAGGTATACAAAAGGGGGGGGGGGGAGATGGGAACTGGGATGGTTGGTGGTTTAAGAAGATGGTAGGAGAGGCTTGAAGAGGTGGGTTTTAGAGGGCTTTTTTGGAAGGTTGCAACGGTAGAGCAAGTACTTGATGGGGCGAGGGAGGGGAGTTCAAGGAGAGTAGGAGCGGCCCTTAGAGAAGTCCTTGGAGCCGTGCTTGTGCAAGTGATGGAGGTGATGACGTGGGGATGTCATTAGTAAGTCACGCGAGGAGCGAAGGGGGCGGTTAGGGGTGTATTTGGTACCATGTTGGAGATGTAAGGAGGACAGGGCAATTGTGGAGTGATTTAAAAGCAAGCACGGACTTGAATTGATTCTTGGACAATGGGAAGCCAGGAAGTGGAGAGATTGCAGAGAGGAGCAGCAGATGAGAGCGGTTAGAGGAGTAGATGCGTTGGCAGCGCCATTCGAGTGGACTGGGAGAGGATGGAAAGTATAGTGAGAGGGGAGCCAGAGAGGATGGGATTGAGTTGCAGTAGAGTAGTCAAGACGAGAGATGATGGAGCAGTACCAGGACTTGGTGGTCTCTGTAGGGGAAGGAAGGAGCTGATTTTGGAGATGTTACGGAGATGAGAAGTGGCAGGATCTAGCATGTTCTGAATTGTGGGGAAAAAGGTATAGTGCAGAGTCAAAGGTGAACACCAAGGCGCTGAGCTTGGTGGAAGGGGAGATGACGGTGTTATTTACTGTTAGTGAGATGTTGGGGGGAGGAGGCTTGGAAGGTTTGGAGGAGGAAAACAATAGATATTACTGCTGTATTTGCTCAGATTGAGTATTAAGGAATCTTCAAGCCACACCATTAAGAGAGCCTATAGGCGAGTGTGAGATTTTGTCTCAGGACAGAGGGAGTGAATGCCGGGGTAGAAAGATATATTTGGTCGTTTTGTCTCAAGCATTAAATGGTAGGCAGACCCAAGAGGAGATGCTTTTGGCCAAGTGGAGGAGTGTAGAGGGAGAAAAGAACGTGGCACCAAAGGACTGAGCCTGTGGGAACGCCAACAGGCGGCGGGGTGTAGAAGAGAGAGACCATTGAAGGAGTTTTGTGAAAAGGCGGTGCAGTCCGGTAGGGTAGGAGAACCAGGAACGAGCAGAAGTCACAATTCCGATAGAGCTGGGTCTGTAAAAGAAAGTAGGGTGGTCAACAGTTGTCAAGGCCGAGAGAGATTCCATACTCAGAAGTGGAGGGGAATAGATTCACCTTTGGCCTTGGCAGTGAGTCGGTCATTGTGCACCTTTAGTGATGGCTTGTCCTCAGTTGGACTTAGACCGGTTGAGGGAATCTCTGTATGTGGTATGGTCAAGGAATGGAGTATTTTCACAGTTCAGATAGTCGGTTAACGTCTTTTTTTATACATGACGTTCACTAATAAAAAAATCATTTTGTAAACTGCAAATTAATCATAGACATCGGTCTGTTATTTTGGATGGCCAGAGAGCAGGGATCAACAGTGATGGCTTTAAACTTCCGTCAATGTTGGCAGGATTGTGCATGTTCTTGAAGGACTGATGGGAAGATCCAGAGAGAGGGATAGTGTTGAATAGTTCAAGCTGCTCAGTGCAGGGGGCAAGGGTGGGTGGAATTGGTCCTAAGTAGTCAGTCAAGCTGGGTATAGGGTCAGATGGGGCAGTGTAAATGGAGAGGAGCGAAGCAGAGAGGTGGACATTCCGTCCACACTGACGACATGGGAAAGTTAGGTGAGTACTCGTTACAGGAGATTTGATTGTCGCGGTCATGGGTCGACTGTGAGGGTAAAGTTACGGCGATGTCGGATCTTGAAGGAGACGGGTGGTACACATCGTTGAAAGAAATATGATTCGGATGGCTTAAATTTTTGTCTTGGAATTAATGTGGCCATTCTTGATGCATAAGAAGGTTTGCAGTGACGGAGGAGGAGGTGGTAAGGATTGCGCAAGTAGGTTATGAAGGTGAGAAAGAGTCAAGCAGGTTGGATGCTTGTGGAGATAGAGGGCGGAGAAGTACGTTTTGTTTGCAGCAGTAGCTCAGCATGTAATTGCTGAAGTTTGGCTTTGTAGCTAAGAAAGGCGCTTTTTCTGGCCAGACTGTTCTGGCTTCCATCTGCGCTCTGGCCTGTCTTGTTGTAGGCCGCATTGGTGCTTACTCGTGGCCAGGACGGGGGTTTGGTGTGGGCGGGTCAGAGCGGGATGGCAGGTGTCAAGGTTTATTTAGGACAGATTGAAGGGTGAGATTATCGTGAGAGGCAGCTTGGTCGAGGGATGTGACGATTAGAGATAGTGTAGCTGCAAGTGAAGATAGAGGAGTCAGGATGCAGATTGTGGTCAATGGTTGGGAGAAGGTCATCTTGTGCCAACGTTCAGAGTCGGGGAGGTGTGGAGGGGATAAAGGCCAGAAGTGTTTCATTGAAGGTTAGCAGCATGGTGGCAGAGAGAGGGAAGCGGAGTTGTCCGGTGGGTGATGTAGCAAAGTTTTTTGGAGTATACCAAAGTCAAGTGTTTGTCCAGCCAGGTGTGTGCGGGGTTTGTGTGCTGGGATCAGGGCCAAGGGAATTCTGTTAAAGAGAGACAGTTTATGGCATATCGTGTTTTTGCTGGGTGGTCATCCCTTGCTATATTGAAAGTCACCAAGGATAAGAAGTGTGTAGTCATTGGGCAAGAATGTGTGGGAGCCAAGAGGTAAAGTGTGTCAGAAGACCTTGGGATGTAGGGCTCAGGGGGGGCGATAAATTTACGGCAACTGATGAGGTTCATTGGGTGATACAGTGGCGGATGAGTGGTGGCCTCGAATGAAGAGAAAGTGAGTGAGGGAGGGGGTTCTTGTAGTACGTGGTAGGTGTGCAGCGAGGAGAGAGAATGAGACCTACACCACACCGGCCTGTTAATCATGTCTGGGGGTGATGATGAGGGAGGGCCTTTCCATAGGATAGGGAAGCGCAAGCAGGATTCAAGAGGAGGAGATCCAGGTTTTCAGTGAGCAGGCCGGAGCGGGTAGAGACTTAGAAAGGAAGGATTCTCCATCTAACACAGACATGGGCAAACTACGGCCTGGGGCCAGATCCCGCCTTCTCCCGCCATTTACCTTCTTAATATGGCCGGTTATCACCTTAGTGAAAATACTCTCTGGGTCCCATTCACTCGTTCCCGTGAATGAGCGTGCCTAAAGTAGACCAAAATTCATTGCAGTGAATGAATTGCTCATTGCAGTGAATGAGTAAGGACCTGTCCCCACATTGGCGACTGGCCACGAGTAGAATGAATGGACGTGGTCAAAAATCGAGTGTTGACCACCAGTCAAAATGTTTGCCCGCCCCTGGTCTAACAGCTTGGCTGGCACATTAACCCTCTGGTCGTTAAACCTGTTTGCTGATCTTTTTAAAATTTGGATGGGGATGTAAAGGGGGGTGGAGAGGGCAGGTAATCTGTTTAGATTGTTAGTAGAGTAGTGTCGCCCCTTCACATCCCCAGCATTAATGGCTCCAGGAATATGAGGTCCAAGAGTGCCACTCGTATGCAGGTCAATGGCAGGGAACCAACCCCCACCCCCTCCACCCCTTCTACATCATTGATGATGCTGAAGAGGCAGAACCATGGAAGGATAACCGGGCCACTGATGCAGAGAGATGGACAGCTAACATACCCAGATTGTAGCTTTGGAGTATTGTTTATATACAAACTACCACAAGCTACCCTTGGGGTTAATGCTAGGGAGGTTAAAATCATTATACCCAATAAAAAAAAACCTGGCACCCCCAACTAGAGCCGTGCCCAATCCTTAAGCCAACCTTGTACACATTGTATACTTTCTTATTGACTTAGGGATCGGACATTGTGCCAGTCGGACAGTTTTTACACCCCAGCCTGATTGTTGTTAGCACCCTTGTCAGTGTAAAATGGTTTCTCTCAGTCCTGTTACTTTCCTTTGTGCTTGCTGTATTAAAAAAGGTGAAAAACATGATGGCAGGATCAATCGGTAATTCAAAGACCGGCTATGTGTATCTAAAATATGTCACTTTTGTTATGAAAGTAAAGTTTTAACTATATAAGCAGATCTTAGTAACCACCATTCTCCTGCTTATTAATAGGACAATAGTACAAGCCAAACCTGATTCCCTGATTCTAAGTGCTGCCAGCGCTGGAAACATGTTTTAATATAAGGTGCCGTGCTTACAAAAAAATAAATATAAGCTGCAAAAGTGATGCGCCAGCTTTGTGAACGTCACCCATCTCCATAACATCCGCAGTAACGGCGCTTCCCCTCCTTCAATAAAGATATAAAGTCTTCCCTTTAAATAGCCTGATAAGGAAACCCTATGATCTCATTAGAATATAGCTCATGTAATTGCTCACTAATTCCACATATTTCTGCCTATACCGCCAGCCTTCGGAATTGCAGAAGGACAAGGAAAAAATAATTTCCCATAATGATGTTAGAAGATGCTGGATCAGGGTTTCTCCACTGGCAGCGGTCCCATAATACAGCATGACATACAGCTTCCAGCTCAGGCTGAACATTACTGCGGCCGGAGGAGAATTTATACAGCCCCTACTTTTACAGGGCTGCCATGGAGTGCTATACCAGCATTGGGACATTTTAAGTAATGAACAGACATCATGGTATCTTTAGAGCAGCCACCCAAAACTTCTCAGCTACAAATATTCTTTATATATTTCTGTACATGTTTTTTTTTATATAATTTTGTTCATTAATGGACTGGTGGTCCTTACAGATCTGTCCCTCGCCAATGCTACTCACACATATACAGGGAGTGCAGAATTATTA
>CM070040.1:72949799-72964973 GCA_036250615.1 Ptychadena robeensis | reverse complement strand
AGGGTCTAGTAGACATCCTGAATATAATAATGTTTGAAACAAACAGTTATGTAAAAAAAATTATGTTTTGTAAATAAAAATAATTAATAAAAGGTATTATTTGACTGATAAAATCTCTTAAATACTTATTTTGTATGATGGATTTAAAAACAGTATGTATTCATATTTGTTTGTTTATAATAAAAAAGTATTCATTTGGAAATGTGTTTTGTGGTTTTTTTTTTTAACATTTTTTTAATTGTATTGGATGTGGTTATCACTGTATCCAGTACAATTCTCTTTGGCACCCTCTCTCCCCTGGTGTGATGGACCTGGTGACACCAGGGGAGAAATGGTTAACTTCAAAAGGGGCACATCTGGGGAATCACACTGAAAACTGTTTTACCCATAGAGAATTTACTCTTGAATCATATAGAGAATTTTCTCTTGCCGCTGTAGCAGCGCGGAATGTCTTCACCGGACAGCTCCATCTTGTCCAGTCCTGACAGGACAGCGCTGGACAAGATAGGGCCATCAGGAACGCCAGGAGGGTTAAGCAGCAGAGTCAAGGGAAAAATGATAAGATTTTGTCCCTATGATTTAGGACCATATACATACTTTTGACCCAGGAGTGTTGAGTGTTGGCAGTGTTGAGTGTTGGCTTTGTCACAGAGACAAGGGCTCCTTAACCCATATATTCTAATATTGCCCTAAAATCCCAAAATTTGGGAGTTCCATTCACGAAGTACAAAGATACACTTAAGTTGTCATTCTCTCCAGAGATGTACCTGCTGCATTATGTCACCAATCTGAAGGGTGTGAAATACAATTCTTTAAAAAATGATTTGATCAATGCAGCTCATTCCTGGACACTGGAGATAGACTGAGGTCCCTACAGTCAAGAAATGGATGAGGTTTCTTTTATTTGTGAATTAAAAGAACTTCTGCATATGAAAAAGACAAGTGGAAAAAATGGACGACCTTATGGAGACCATGGTTTTGGTACACTGCCACCCTTAGAGCATATAGTGTCTGAGGAAGGTTCTCTGGGGGTGTGATACTTAGTTTAGGCACCTCTGGAGGTTCTTTGTACTTAGCCCATACTGATAGGTAAGCGAATAATGGTGCCCCTTTTGTTACCGTAAGATCCCTGTATCCCCTCTGTATACCTTGGCTTATTACTGGAAACTGAAAATCTGTTGAGGTTTTGTTGTTTTTCTTGCTGTGTTCTAGTTTTATGGTCAATTGCACAAATGATATGCTTTCTGACTGCAATTTATTCTCATGTTTTACTTTATTTGTTGTACTGTTTATCAAATATTTTCAATACATAACCTCTATAGTGGCCAACCTCTATTGCCAACCCTGCCGTTTTCATGGAGAAATCCAAGCTCCGACGATACTTTGCATTGGGATCCGCGGTCCCCATCCAAAGCAATGGACATCGTCCATGATTTATGGTCATGTCCGATATCCCTGTCCGCATTAGGGATGGCCGCATTAGACATGGGCCAGATAGATGGCCGTGAGCGCGCACGGCGCTCAAATCGGCCATTGATCTAGCCCATATGTATGCATGTGTTCCCTGCTTAACGGCACATACAAAAAATAAATATGTTAAAAAGGTTTATTAGTGACCTATCAATCACTGATCGCTGAATGATAGATCTCTAATAAACTGTTTATAATTTCTTGCATGTGCCGTTCCCGTGGTCCCACGCCCCCAGAAAAGGGATTAAATATGTTGGACTTTGCCCATCCAATGTGCGTGTTTTTTTGTGAATAATAAATAAGGTTATTAAGCTAAAACCAAAATTAGCAGCCTACTAATAATTTTGTTCCAAGCCTTATTTTTATCATCTTTAAAGAAATGTTGCCAATCCTACCCCCTAAAATGAGGGCAGTTAATAACCCTGAGTGTATTTGTTGTGTTGGTTGACAATGTCCCTACCTGCTCAGAATTTTACAGGCAGAGATACAAAACTCTGCTCTCACCAACACCAATTAAATAGCGCAGGGAGGAAGGACGGTTGCCAGCCCTGGGCTTATATTCATCAGACTGCCTAGAAGGAGCTTGGGCAGACTGTCCCCCTAGCTGACGGATTAGACATTAGACAATTAGGTTTTAGATGCACACACACTCAGAAAAATCCCCTCTGCAGTCTTCTTCCCATCCATCTGCGAGGCAAAGGCCGCTACACACAGCTGCGCTGCCCTGAAGACTCAGAATAATGCAGGAGACTGACTGCCCCGCGCCTTTCACATCTTTCACCACCAGTTCTCAGAATGAGAAAAAGGTCCCCGAAGAGATGACACAATCACAGAGGAACGGGTTAACCCCCTACATCCCTGCCTACTTCCATCGCCCGAATAAAGAAAGGAACCAGTTTATAAATAAAGAAAATTTTGCTGAAGCCCCTTTAGTACCCAATTAATCACCAAACTAAAGAATAGACAGCCAATAACATCTACAAATATGAAGAATAATCAGGGGGTTATGAGTGTTGGAGTTGTTTCTCTAATGAGCGCAGTAAACTTCCTGTCCAATAACTTGTGGTAAGCCTTCTTCCCAGTAATAGGCTCCTCGAAGACATACCAGAAATGTGGCTGCTTCCTGAGCTCTACTGAGTCTGGGCAAAATATCATTCTGTAAACACTGCCAACTGTCTCTACTGAGAAAATTATGCAATTCTCCGAATATGTGATGGTGATAGATAGGAAGAGTGTGTGTATGGGTGCAGGAAATATCACCCAGTCAGTGCAAATCTTTCAGCCATCTTCAAATGGGGTCCCTTTGCACCTCTTTGGCGAACTACCGATGTGTGGCAACATGCATGACTTGGGTAGGTTTGACCTTGTTAACATTCCCCCATTTAATTAATGGTTTGCCCCATACGCCTTTACGGAAACTCCCATCCACCTTAAAAGTCCACAAAATACACAACAGTTATAGGAAGTTGAATATTTTTCAGGCCAAGTTCTAATAAACAACAAGCAGTTCACAAATGAAATAACTTATAAATCATAACAGCTGAGATCCCTGACAGTGACCCCCCTCCAATTTTCAACCAAACATTACTGTACGTACCAGCCTCCAAGTTACCAGCTCGGTCGATACTTCCATAAGCATGACTAATTTTATCATTTACCGTATTTTTTGGACCATAAGAAACACCTGACCATAAGACGCACCCAGAGCAGGGAAACAATAAAAATTTTTTGCATTCAAGCATTAATCTCAATTGGGGAACAATCCCAAAGAAATACCAATTACACAGGATGCCACCAGTGAACATTTGCCATCAGTATACATATTACATCACTTGCTTCTATCTTAAGGCCCCCATACACGGGTCAGATTCCCATCTGATTCCGGTACGATCGATTCCGGGCGCGTGCACACGAAACGATCGTGCCGGAATTGCGTGCAGCCCACCTTGTCAGGGGGAGTTGCCATTTGTGGAGTAAGCGATCGGACCCGGAATCGTCCAGGAATCCGTGGGACAAGGTGGTATGCAGCGATAGGATACTCTTAATTGGCCGATTGATCGGAGCTACGATTCCCGGGGAGATCGCCGGAATCAATCGGATGGGTGATCGATCGCCCATGGAATCCGACACGTGTATGGCTAGCTTTACACATCGAGGAAGAGGTGGGGGGGGGGGCGGAGGGGGACGCTGCAGATCTCTCCCCCCTCCCCTGACAGCCAGACATTGCAAATGTGCGATGTAACAATAATGTAAGTATGTATTGCCCTGAGTTTGTCTCTCCTGCCACCATGGGCTCATTGCCTGCCTTTCAGGGCACTGTGAGGCATCACATACTTCCAGAGGCTGACTTGGCGAACCCATACGGACACATGAGACCCCCAAAAAATATTATTTTACAACACATTCAAACCATAAAATGCCCATTATTTTTTCCCCACTTTTGGTCTTATGGTCCGAAAAATACGGTAACCATTCAAACACCAAATTTCATATTGGTCATTGATTCTCTTAAAACAGGGAACACACGTGTAGATATGGGCCAGATTGGTTTTCAAGCCTGTTCGAAAACAGGGATATCAAACATGACCGTACACCATGGCCGATGCCAATTGCTTTGGATGGAGACCTCCGATATCAGGCAGCAATGCGATGACTACACCTTCACCAGCACATAAGAAAACATACAATGGTTAAAAAAATATTTATGGAAAAAAAAAAATATATATATACCCACAAAATTATCAAGGCCAACAATCTAGCTAACCAAATAGTGATGGAGTGGTTGATTGTCAAAATGGCCGACACATTATTATTACATTCACATTAGACAGAGACCTTTAAACAAGTACTACCTAGAGCACTTAAGTTTTTTGCTCCCAATCTACCCCTTCAAACCACCCTGTAGGCACCCATTTCTACGATACTTGCTCTGGTGGGTATTTCACTAATGGAGACCATACTGGTCAGCCACAAAGGAATGAAAACCCCCTATTTTACTTCTTAGTGTTATGGTGCACTGACAAGGTTAGGTTAGAATCAAAAACGACATTGAATATGCTCACTTCGGCAGCACATATACTAAAAACGACATTGAATGTGCTCACTTCCTCAGCACATATACTAAAAACGACATTGAATGTGCAGGACATTGCAGATTGGAAAGGACATTACAGAATGGGTAACCAGAAGAATGACCTCAACTATGTTCCACTAAAGATCCCTGGTAGTCTACTGCTTAGGACTCGGCACTCTCAACTATGTTCTTCACGTGTAGATCTGTAAAAAGATTCAAGTGCAATCGAGAAACGTGTGCGGTCACCATGCTTGATTGTACTCTAGTCTGTTTACAGCTTTCTCTCCAGCTAGCAGTCCCTGTTGTGATTTACACGTGCTGCGAGCTGGGGAGAATGGGTCCCTATTGAACAGGAATCAATGTGCCCATGTGGTGTACATTGATTTCCGTTCAATTGATCCCAGATCAATCACTGCGAGGGGATGTCACCACGCTGTGATTAATCGGGGCTCAATTGCACAGGAATCTAACTGTGTGTGCCTAGCTTAACTTTTGTCCCCATAAAAGAATAAAGATGTTATTGAAAGATCAACACATAATGCAGCTACTATGGACACTTGAGTTACAACCAGCTTGACATAAGACCAACTTGAGATACAACCAAATGTTTTGTTTTAACTCACAACCAAAGTCTTGACTTACAATGAGAATAATGACCAAGGCCAAAACATATTTCTGCTTGCACAGTTGTAAACAAAGAACTGGGATGTCAGAAAAGCATTTGTAAGCTGCACTATGAGCCCAGATACTTATGTTTGAGGAGATGCCCCAAAAATATCTACAAAAGGCAGAAGGAAGAAAGAAAGAGAAGGTGAAGAAAGTATAATAACTGAAAAGCAGAAGGAATTAAGAGAGTTCCAATCATGTGACCAATCTCACTTATACGATTCCTAATGTTCTCAGGGAAGGAGACTCCCCTTCCCAACAATAACCACCTTCCATTTAATCCTCTCTTCAATAAAGCCAAACATGTCACCTTGAATGGTGATTACAGATGTTTGTTTCTGGTAGGCTCTGCATATTTTAGCATTTTGGTGAGAACGCCAGGAAAAAGTATTGCTGTTCCACATATTTCACAATTAAATGGTGTATTGGGAGGTTGGGAACACATTATGGGTATCTTCATTGTTTCTTGTGAAAAATAGTTTCGACAACCAACTTGACTTACAACAAATTAGTTCAATTTATAAGTCAATAGAGATGGTCCAAAAATTTAAGTAGAAATTTTAAAAGGTTGAAATTCTGCAGGTTAATTTAGATTTTTCCGATCAAAGTCTAAGTTCCCCAAAACTCAAATTTTGTCATCATTTCAACAATATCCACTTTTTTATTTAATCAAAGATGATTAAATATAACGATGAATATAACCTGATACCTATGGTGGTCTCCTGGACCTCTTAAAAATGAAACACCAAATACGTAAATTAAATAAAATGAATAACATGCTAACAAACAATGTCCCCTGCTATGCTAATTGAAACAATTATTACTGACCAACAGGTTACACTAGGGCATGTTGATGCTTACATACCCGGCCAGGGCTGAGCAAGTGCTTCTACTCAGCCCTGGCTGAGACCTGTAGTACATTAGCGCTAGAGATTTTGAGGGACATTAACCCTTGAATAGATTACATTGGTGGGCATTGTTCCAACTGTGCAGGTAGGTTTGTGGAAAGGCAGAATTTAATTTAAAAAATTTTACAACGACCTCTTTTTCTAGGACTTTTATTAAGCCTCTTTAAGCCCCCCATACACCTTTACATCTTTCCATACAATTTCCATTAGATCTACCCACAAGTATGTAGTGCTGGGTCCTCCCTGAAAGAATACATAGTGAATGGAAGGTTTATAAAGCTCCTCATATTACATGGTTTTGGTAGAACAAAAGTTGACTGTACAGAAATTGTATGGTAAGATTGTAAGGTGTAGGAATGGTTAAGAGGTTCCGGAGACCTATATACTATACACTCATCACAGTCTAAATTTAAACTTTAACCTGCCTGGCGGTATTGACCTCGATATTAATAAGGTGGTGTTGGTTAATGCTGGGTATGTGCAAAGGGCAGGAACTAGGGCGGGGAAACAAAGTAGAGTACTATGTACCGCTAGGGTTGTTAATGTGAATTTTCGCTGAAGTGGTTGAAATAAGTTTCACATTTTTCAGCAAGTAAAACTATTTCGACTATGTCTATAAGACAATGGTCCACTGTATATTACAATAAAGACTCAATAAAATCTTTTTTGCAGATATACTAAGTCACATAGGTCATTTTTATATCGTTCCGTGTTCTATTTTGATTTTTGTTGTCCATCAAACCATGAGTAGAACGGTGTACATGGGAACTTTAGTAGATGAGGGCCGTGTACAGATTGCTCAGCTCTAATCATAGTAAAATGAGCCAGAATTCATAAACAAATGATAAAGCTGATACAAAGATGAAAGTTTAGCCAGTGTTTTATCAACAGATTTACTGGTAGAAGTAGTAAACATCACAAGTCACATTTGCTGGCAATGGTTTAATATAAGACGGCACTGGTGGTGCTGTGCCATTATTGAGGGCCCTTTGACCCCCCTTGCATTGTACAGGGTTACTGCAGCTGGTGTCGAGTTGGATCTAATAGCAAGCTCTCTGCTGAAGGCACAGCATGGTCCCCGGGGAGGCTGTAATGAAAGGGTGGAAATGCACACAGGCAGGACATAAGGCAGAGCGAGGACTCAATAGCTGATGTATATTCCTATTAGAACAGATCTACGCACGTGAGGGTGCTTGTTTAGCATGGAGAAATGAATGGAGATCAGCAGATGTTATTACAGATAAAATGAAATCCAAGAGTTTGACATGAAGACTTCAAATATGACTTATCTATATTAGAGGTAAGCTGTGTGCCATAAACCACAGTGGTTAACAGTATTGTAATCACACCTTAACCACAGAGAGTCCTCAATACAATGGAACCCAAAACGAGTGGTTGGAACCTCTTCATTGTGTCCACTTTTCTTGTGGTAAGATTCTTCATGCTTTTTGTGGGGAAGGTCAACCACAAAATAACCTTCACACACCTGCAACTGCACAACGCAGTTGTCAACTATACGCCATATGACTATGCTCTTTATATGACCTGTGCAAAACTTACTTGGCAAGAAATTATCTAAACAAAACTAGTAAACATAAAGTGAATGTTTGCCTGGCTTATGGATGTAACTGGCTACCTCCAAGTCACATACTTGTAAGTATGGTAAGCACATGATTCCTTCCCCTTCTTCCAACATGACAATAGTGCTGTTTGCTGATTGGCTACTTTGGCTCCCAGGACTCTCTTATGATATTGGAAGAGAGTATTCAGGCTTCCATACGTGTCAAGTCATGACCTAAAAGTAACATGAAGTTGCCTCTGTTCTCGCTTTATGGCAAATCAATGTGGTGAATGAACAAAGAGAAACAAAGATGAATGATAAATGAACAGGAAGAAAAAGGAAATATATTGTATTTGCTCTAATTCGATTTAACCACTAAGGCTATATATATATAAAACGAAGACTAAAACATGTGAAAATAACAGTTGTATGATGGTCATAGGAAGTGAGGAGGCTTTGAATTGGTGTGTGGCCTAAAGCGGAGTTTTATAAAGTATAGTTTTATAAAGTATTTATAAAGTGTGATAAGTCCTCATTCATGGAAGTGATGATCGCGAATATTCGGATTCCGAATATTAATCGCGAATATCGGCAATTCGGAAATTCGCAAAGATGGTGAATATATTGCAGAATATTCGCAATTCCGGATATTCAGTATTTTTATACATTACACACACCTCTCAATGCAAGTGGACGAATGGGAAGGCTGCAACTAGAGCTTAGCAACACCATCAACAGTTGTTTTTTTTTTTTTATAAACTTTTTATTGAACCCATCAACAGTTTTTAAATCGAATATTGGGGTGATGCGAATATTGCGAACATTTTCACTTTTCAAAATTCGCGCCATGTTAAACATATATTGCGCGCGAAATTCGCAATAAAAACTGCCGATATTCGCAATAAAAAAAAAACGAATATTGCCGAATGCGAATATTTTCAGAATGTTTTCCATAAAGTTCGCGGCATGCCGCGAATACGAATGTTGCCTATGCCGCTCACCACTAATTCATGGACCCAAACATGCTCTATGCTTTATAAAACATAAAGAGATCCCCATTATGTATATTATTGGTCCTATTCAGTAAACCAGTTTTATTCTTAAGTAGCCCCAAGTTAAATGCCTTGGTTTGTGAGAATTGCGGCCAACAAGGTAGACATACTCAATCACTTGTATTAAGTAAGAACCCTCACTATCCCTATTGCAACCCTAGCATTGGAATTTCAGTCTAGACCAGTGGTTTCCAAACTGGGGGGCGTGAAGTTATTCCGGGGGTCGCAGGTTTTTATTCTGAATTCTGTTTGAATGGGGAGGGGGGCTCAATAATGTTCCTAAATAGAAAAGGGGGGCCCTGCATGGAAAGTTTGGGAACCACTGATCTAGACTATTAGCTTTAATTAGGGGGGGGGGGGTCCTAGAATTATCAAGATATTTTTTTGGCGAGGTACAAATCTAATGCTCAATTATCTTCTTTCCACTTCTCCTCATTGGGCCCCTTTGACTCTTGTTCCTTAATAGCCATTAATGGGTTGATATGAGTTGGATATCCCCAAACAATCGACCCCTCAATCTTTGTCCCATGCTCTTTCTCATTGAAAAAAATTGGACAAATGTAACAAGAGATTAAAATTCTCTTCACCACACATACAACTCTAGCACCTATTTTGGGCACTCCAGAATTTATACCCAATTGTTTATCTCTAAGCATACTAAGTATTTCATAAAACTCAGTCCTTATACCCTTCCATTTTATGACATTAAAGGAAGTAGTCTAGAGGGTGATTTTGACTACTTCCTTCATAAGATCATAAGATGCAAATAACAAATAACTTTTTGTTTAAAATAATTGTAATCAAAAGAAATTCTAAATGAAAACAATTCTAAATTAGATTTAATGTGCAAAGGCAAGATTTATGCTCTACCATGCTTTACCAGTAAACTTTCATATCTGACTCATTGGTAAGTGTATCTCCAAAAACACTGGACCATTGAGGACTGGTTGACCATATATATGAATCTAAGGGTCCCCATACACCTTTAGATTTCTCTGTCAGATTTCCTTTAGATCTCCTTTTGTTTTACCAAAACCATGTAATATGAGGGACTTTCTAAACCATCAAGTCTACCTGTGTTCAATCGCAGAGGACCCGGCACTACGTAGTTGTTGGTAGATATAAAGGATATCTGACAGAGAGATCTAAAGGTGTATGGCACAAAAATTTCTCATTGGTTGTACAGCGCTGGTACATGGTCCCAATTAGACTAAAATGCCTTGGGTGGGATCTATGTGCCAAAGTGGCACTACCCCAAAGCATATCTATTCAATATTGCAGATCCCCATCACAAGTCTTTGCATAATTTTCTCTGTTTTGATTTAACAAAATACACCCAAATATATTCACCCAAACATTGGTATCTTATATGTATCTAGCTGCAAAAATATCCACGCTTTAGAAGAAATGGTTTATGTAATTGGACTAAAAACAATTCAGTGTGCATTGACTTCCTTATAACTATTTAACACTTTGTGTTTATTTCCATAATTTTATTTAACTTTTTTATGGTATTTTATGTTTTTTTTTTCTTTTATTTCTGGTTCTGTTGGTCTAATAGTGATATATAGTGATAATGAAGGTAATCTGTGGAAAGTACCGTGCATTGCGTTCGCAATATGCGCATGTACAAGTGCAGCTTGGCGCAATGAAGGTAATAATGACTGAAGATCACGAATTATAGAATTTACTAATTTAATGCAAAAATTAGTTTTTTTTTTCTCCAAATAAATAATATTAAACATAAGATATTCCATGTTGTGTTCTCAGGTTGAGCTGGAAGCACCATTGATGGCCACGGCTTTAGTGGTGAGGCTTTACGCAAGAAAAAAACCCCAGCAATAAGGGAGATTTACTACCCTGAGCCCTATTAACTGGGCCATCTGGATCCCCGGCATCAGCATGAGTTATTGGAGAGCGCAGCCTGATCTTCTCAATGTGTGCCAAGCTTGAAAGGCGAAGGCAGATAAACGCAGGCAGCAGCAAGTATTAAGCCTTTCCTTGTAAGTGACATCAAGAGACTCACAGTAAACTGAGCGAAATATAGCAGCAAGAGTTGGAGAAAGCCTTAATTCCCACCAGCTTCAATTTCATTCCTCCTAGGTACAAAAAAATACACTCAAAGCTTAAAATAATAATTGGGCATTATATAAATATAAAATGCAAATAATTTGTTGAAAAAGTATTGAGAATTTAGAAGGCGACATGTGAAGTGAGTAACCTACCAGCTGAAATGTGGAGGTGTACTTACTTTCTTACTTTTGCCAAATATGAGTTTATTTGAAGATGAGATTCTTGAGTATCGAACAAATCTTTGTTTTTAGATCGATCCTCGGCAGAGCTGTGATGTTATTGGATATGTCTGTGCCTCCGTTGTGCACGGGTAAGGGCGCGCTGAGCTGGGAGTAGATTAAACGCTGCCTACGTACTTCCAGGGTCAGTTTCAGGGCCATTTAGAAGATGAGGATACAGTCGAGTGTAACGATTCAGCGAGTGGAGCAGCAACGTGCGGAAAATGAACGTCAAGATAAAAATTAAACCTAACATGAAGGCTGAGCTGCACCATTTTAAATGTGGACGGGTAAATCTTCTAAGCATGTATCAGTGATGTGTCCATTCAATGGCGGTCGCCCCTTACCTTCAACCTAACTAGAGATGGTTGGAAACCATCAGAGATGGTTGAATTTTTTGTGAGCTGATTGCAAAGCCTCTGAAAATGGCATCATCATCAAAATTGCTCTATCATCAAGTGTTGCTCTATCACATGTAGTTTTTGCATAAATTAGGTTAAAGTTGAAGTTTAAATTTTGACCTGACTTTGAACTTAATTTATGCAAAAACGATTTGTGTTAGAGCAATACTTTTTTGTAGTATACCCCCAACCCTTCTCTACATGTTATTATTATTATTATTAACATTTATTTATACAGGGAGTGCAGAATTATTAGGCTTTTGAGGATAATTTTATTATGTTAACAACCAACCAATGTTCTCAATGGAACCCAAAAAACTCATTAATCTCAAAGCTGAATATTTGTTGGAAGTTAGGTTTTTAAGGTTTGTTTTTTAGTGGTGAGCTATTTTAGGGGGATATCTGTGTGAAGTGTGGCAGAGTGATCTATTCCCTGTGCCATTATTATTAGGCAACTCTAACAAAACACCAAATTTAGTTAATACCCATTTCACATTATTATTTTTACCAGTGAAACCCATATCAACATTCTCCAACTTCCAAATGTTAACAGTTTCTGACATTCCCCACAACAAAGCAAAAAACAAAACACAACTCGAGTGACCATATAGCCCCCTTTCTTTGCCCCAGGAACCTCATCAGCCCCTGCCCATCCATGATTCTGTCAGTGTTTTGATCGTGTCTACCATCAACATTGCGCTGTGCCGCAGGCAACCACAGCCTCCCCGACACTGTTCAGAGAGGTGTACTGTTTTCCCCTCCCTCCTGGTGAAATCACCACCATTTTGAGTAGTGGACCCACAGGTTCTCAATGGGGTTCAGCTATCAGGTGAACAAGATGAACACTGTCATTATTTTTTTTTTCATCTTTTTATACCCTTTCATTTGCCAGCTACGCTGTGGAGTACTGATGCGTGTGATGGGCATTGTCTGCAGAAAATCATGTTTTGGATGCAACTTCTTCCTGTACCCACTGTTTGAGAAGGGTGTCCTTCACAGAACTGGCAGTAAGGACTGGGAGTTGGAGCTTGACTCCATCCTCAACCCGAAAAGGCCCCACAAGCTATCTGTGATGAACCAGCCCAACCATTCTCTCCCACCTCCACCTTGCTGGCGTCTGAGTCTGACTGGAGCCTCTCTGCCTTTACCATCGCGCCCACGTGGCCCATCCCTCTGGCTCATCAAGACTCACTCTCAATTTCATTTTCATTCAGTCCCATAGAAAACCTTAGAAAAACCGTGCTTGAGATATTTCTTGGCCCATCTGACGTTAAGCTTTGTGTAGTCTTGTTACAGATGGTGGTCTTCTGTCAGCTTTCTGTCTCTGAGTAATGCACACCCCTTGTGCTTTGGGCACCCTGATGTTGCAGCTCTGAAATATGGCCAAACGTGCAATGGCATCTTGGCAGCTGCACACTGACTTTTTCCTTTCTCATTCCATGGGCAGTTTATATATGTGGCGCCTTTGTTGTTCCAAAGCTTTCTTTGACCCTGTTGACTCTTTTGAGATGAAACGCTTGATTGTTCGATGATCACGCTTCAGAAGCTTTGCAATTTTAAGAGTGCCTTCATCCCTCTGCAAATATCTCACTATTTTGCACTTTGTCAAGCCTGTCAAGTCCTTCATTGACCCCTTTTGCCAACGGAAAGGAAGTTGTCTATAATTATGCCCCTAATATAGGTGTTGACTGTCTTAGAACCAAAACCCCTTCTCATTACAGAGATGCACATCACCTATATGATTAATTGTTAGTAGGCTTTCGGCCTAGAACAGCTGGAGTAAAGACACATGCATAAAAGAGGATGATGTGGTCACAAAATATTCATTTGTCCACTAATCTCCTCCCTGTATACGCGCCAGGCAATTCTAAACGCACGCTGTCAAATACATTAGAATGGAGCTACAACACGTAAATAACACCACAGGTACAGGTTAATGAACACAGAGGAAGAGGGACCCTGGCCCGGACGGCTTACATCTAATAGGTTGGGGAACCAGGTGTCAATAGGGTGTGTGGGGGTGGGTTGGGACTGGCAGGGTGGTGATGTTAGGAAGAAATGGGTAGGAGATGAGGCTGAAGAGGTGGGTTTTTTAGAGCTTTTTTTTGAAGGCCTGCAAAGGCGGAGCAAGTTCTGAATTGGGGCGAGGAAGGGAGTTCCAGAGAGTAGGAGCGGCCTAGAGAGTCTTGGAGCCGTGCATCGTGGATTTGAACAAATGTTTACTATGAGTGGGGATGGTTCCTTAGTAGTCACTGGAGGGAGTGGAGGGGGCGTTCGGGGTGTATTTGGATGTACCATAATGGAGATGTACGAGGAGGACAGGAGGTGTGGAGTGATTTAAGACACATAACTTTGAATTGAGTTCTTCCCTGGACAATGGGAAGCCAGTGGAAAGATTTGCGAGAGGAGTCAGCAGAGAGGAGCGGTGTAGAGGAGCTAAGAATGGAGTCACCCCCTAAGGCAGCCTCATTCATGATGGCTGAATAGGCGAAATTCTAGTGATATCGAGACCAGAGAGGATGCTGTACAGTAGTGCCAGAAGAGATGATGAGAGCGTGTACCAAGGACTTTAGTGTTCTCTGGGAGAGAAAGGGGTGGATTTTGGCGATGTTTGCGGAGATGGAAGTGGCCGGATTTAGCAATCGTTCTGTATGTGGGGAGTAAGGAGAGGCGCAGAGTCAAAGGTGACCCAAGGCAGCGAGCTTGTGAAATAGGGGAGATGACGGGTTTTTACTGAAGTGAGATGTTGGGTGGGGGCTTGGAAGGTGAAGGGGGAAAGATAATGAGTTCAGTTTTGTCCGATTTGAGTTTTAAGTAATCTGTTCAGCCATCCATGAAGAGATGCCGATAGGATGGCCGTAAGAGCTGTATGTCAATGACAGAGGGATCCGGGTTAGAAAATAGATTTGGGTGTCATCAGCATAGAGATGTAATTAGCAGCCAACGGATGAGATGAGTTTGCCAGGAGGAGGTCTAGCAGGGAGATAAAGAACCTGCCAGGACGGAGCCGCCCTTGTGGACCGCCAACAGGGAGGGGGGTGTGAGAAGAGAGGACCATTTAAGGAGGTTTGGAAAGGATCGGTCAGTCAAGCTAGAGGAGGACCAGAAGTGCAGATTCCGAATACCACTAGAGTGCAGGGTCTGTAGAAGAAGCGAGTGGTCAAGTGTCCAAAGGCAGAAGACGATCCACAGAAGAAGCACAGAAAAGTTTGCCTTTGGTCTTGGCAGTGAGGCATGGGGGTCATTGCCACTTAGCTGATGGCTGTCTCAGTGGAATGCAGGTCGGAAGCCGGTTGGAAGGGGGTCAGGATGAAATTCACAGTCAGATAGTCTGTGAGTCTTGTGTATTGTGTATACAAGGCGTTCAAGCAGTTTGGAAGCAAAAGGAAGGAGAGAGATCGGTCGGTACTTGGAGGGAAGAGAGGGGTCAAGTGATGTCTTCTTCAGTATAGGGAGGATTGTGGCATGTTTGAAAGATGATGGGAAGATACCAGAGCATAGGGAGAGGTTGAATAGTTCAGTCAGTGCAGGGGCAAGGGTGGTGGAATGGGTCTTAAGTAAGTCAGCGGGTATAGGGGTCGAGTGGGCAGGTGGTGGAGGGAGAGGAGCGAAGCAGAGAGGTGACTTCCTCCAGACTGACAGGGGGAAGTGAGGTGAGGGAAGAATTACAGGAGGATGGGATTGGAGGAATTGGGATGAGGGAAGAGTTACAGGAGGATGGGATTGGAGGAATGGGGGTGAGGGAAGAGTTA
>CM070040.1:72929729-72944194 GCA_036250615.1 Ptychadena robeensis | reverse complement strand
TCTCTACTTCATCTCTCTCTCCTTTCTTTCTATCTCTCTCTACCTCGTCTCTCTCCTCCTCCTCTCTTTCTAACTCTCTCTCCCTCCTTTCTCTCTGTCTCCTCTCTACCTCGTCTCTCTTTTTGTAACCTCCTCTATCTCTGTTTCTGCTCCCTCTTTCCCTTTCACACTCTCTCTCTCTGCCTACTCTCTTTATATCCCTCCCTTCTTCCTTCTGAAGGAAGAGAATCAAAACTAGTAACACATGGAAGGTTCGATCGCAATACGTCCAAAATCGACGATTTTAGTTTTAAGCTAGCCATACACGTGTCGGATTCCATGTCCGCTCGATCACCCATCCGATCGATTCCGGCGATCTCAGCGGGAATCGGAGCTCCGATCGAGCGGCCAATTAAGTGATCCGATCGCTGCATACCACCTTGTCCAGCTGATTCCGGGACGGATCCGTGTCCGATTGTCCACCTCACAAATGGCAACTCCCCCTGATCTGTGCAGAATCAATCTGATGGAACCAACATGTTGGTTCTCTGTCGGATCCGATTCTGAGCCCCGGAACGGACGGACCTGATCGATCGGACAAGGTGGGCTGCACGCGATTCCGGCACGATCGTTTGGCGTGCACGCGCCCGGAATCGATCGGCCCGGAATCAGACAGGAATCTGACCCGTGTATGGGGGCCTTTAAACAAAAAACACAGGAAAGGGTCATATATAAATGTGTCATCAAATACAATCGACCTGACCAACACACACAATGCTACGATTGTGTACAATCGGTGAAAATGTTCCAACATGTCCGATCACTTTTCGATCGATGTTTTGATCAGTATGGACTAATTTCTCTGATTGAACCATGTGTGCAGCAAACGATTTAAGTCTGATCGATGTAAATTTTGATCCGTTTAGGTCGATCGAACACTTAAATCAAACCATGTATGCCTAGTCTAACTCTTTTGCAGTGTTCTTCTCCTTCAACTACCTCTCTTACATTTTCTTTTTCAAAGTCTCCAAATTTTCCCTCCTCCCAACCACAACACATCTTTTCTGTCCCCTGTTTTCCTTTCTTTCATTATATTCTATCACCCCATTTCTTCTGTCTCATACCACCCCTTGTTTCACTGCCTCCTATCCCCCCCTCCCTTCTCTTATCACTTTGCTTTCTCTGTCTCCCATCTCTCCATTTTTCTCTGTCTTCTACCCCCGTACACTGTTTCTTCCTCTTATCTCTCCATTTTCTTCTTCAGTACAGTCCTCTCCTTTATGCCTCCTGTTTCACTCTATTTCTCTTACTTTCAGCTATCTTTTCTTCCTTCTCTCATTTTTTTTACTAGTAATGAGCAGCATAGGCAATATTCGTATGTGCAAAATATTGCAAATTTTTCGCCTTATATTCGAAATAAATTTATAAATTTGAGCATTCATGATCTCCAGTTATTATTACCCTCATTGCGCAAATCGGTACTTGTGCATGCGCATATTGCAAATGCAATGCACGGTAGTCTCAGGTACTGCGAGTACTACAAGTAAAAAATCTTGAATATTCACGATTACGAAGATATAGCACTATATTCAATCTTATGATCTTCGTGATTAATATGATCAACACTTTTCTTTATCGTCCATCTCCATGTCTTATATTATTTTATATTCCTTTCTACCTTCTTTCTCCCCTTCTATCTCCCACATCCATCTCTTCCTTCCACCCTCCCCCTTTCTCTCTGTCCTTTAACATTTTGTCACTTTCTTTTCTTTTTAGCTCTCTTTCCTCATATCCCCATTTATCTCTTCTGCTTATTCCCCACCCATCCGCCAACACATGTTTCCTTCTTTTCTTTTGAAAGGTTTGGGCAAACCGCTAGGGAGGTTAATTTTGAACTTAATTTATTCAAAATCTATTTGTGTTAGAGACATACTTTTTTCTTTCAAATGTTCCCCCAATCTTTCTCTATATCTCCAGCAAGTTTGGTGATGATACCATGTTCAGGGGCTTTGCAATCAGCTCTAAAAGTTAGCAAGTCGAAAAATTCTACCATCTCTAATTTTAACCGCCCTAGCGTTCGGGACGGCACCATCTTGTCCAGCGCTGCTACTCCCACTATCGCACTGGGCGAGATGGTGCCGTCCAGTGAACATCAGGGCACCGACAGCGCATACTTACTGTTTTGCGCTGTCCCGGTGTCCCCGATGCGACATGGCTGCTTGGATCCTTCGCCTTTTCCTCCCTCCCCCCTCCGAGTGACGTGATGATGCCACATCAGAGAGGCAGCGGGAAATTTGAAAGTAAATTGCATAAAAGCAGTTTTCTATGTAGACAACTGATTTCAATGTGCATCTATGTACAAAATATCGCCAAAATAAAAAGTCTCTGGTGCCCCAGATGTGCCCATTTGCAGTAACCCTCTCTTCCCTGCTGTGATTTTACCACATTCAATAATACTCACCACCAGTCAGCAGCACTCCAATGGCTTCTAGTGCTGATGTACATTTCCTTTTTTTTCTGAGCTTAGTTCTGTTATGATAAACATTGAAGAAGGCTAATTTTTGGACTGAATTAGATATTTAAGGCCCCCATACACGGGTCGGATTCCGACCGGATTCCGGCACGATCGATTCCGGGCGCGTGCACGCGAATCGATCGTGCCGGAATCGTGTGCAGCCCACCTTGTCCGATCGATCGCATCCGATTGATCAGGGGCTCAGAATCGGATCCGACAGAGAACCAACATGTTGGTTCCATCAGATTGATTCTGCACACATCAGGGGGAGTTGCCATTTGTGAGGTGGAGTCGGAGATGGAATCGGACACGGAATCGTCCCGGAATCCCTTGGACAAGGTGGTATGTAGCGATCGGATTCTCTTAATTGGCCGATCGATCACACCTGCGATTCCCGGCAGAATCGTCGGAATCGATCGGATGGGTGATCGAGCGGCCATGGAATCCGACTGTGTATGGCTGGCTTTACACTGGTTACAAATATTGCCTCATTGTTCTGGGGACAACAGGCTGAGAAAATCTAAAGGAAAACAGACGGATCCTAATATAACCCAACTTAACTTAAAAAAAGTTTTTACTCCTGACAAGAGGATCTAAAAAGAGTTTTAATCCTCACTCTGCCCCATCTTAAACTAAAAAAAAAGTTTTTGCTATACACTTTAACAATTCTGAGCCTCATCCAAAATGAGTGACTCACAACCTACGTCCGGGTTTACTCTTGCAGAAGAGACGACTATTCTCAGAAACATTTTGCAGGGCCCCGTTTCCAGGAAAATCTTAGAAAGAAGTCCTGGTGATTGATAGACTAAGTTCTAACACAAGGGCTCCGCAGCTCTCAATAACTTCTCTGTATGCCAGCGCACATTAATGAGAGGCCTTAGTGCTTCTTGGGAGTTCAGAAGCCCAGAGTCTACAATCTAATGACCTATGTCTCCATGTTTTCAGCACTCCCTTAAGACTTGGTTCATACCTACCTATCTAATGTCCATTGGTATTCATTCTTGGTATTCTCATACGATTTCATGTGAACAGCTGCATTAGATATAATGTAAAGTTTGTAGCATATACCAACATGGTTTTCCTCAACGTGCTTAAAAAGATAGATAATATGAAATAGATAGGAATGAACACTGCTTATTTTGCATGAAAGATTGACGTAGGAGCTTGATTCATTCCCAAGGATTTCTTGTAAGTCAATACTTACCTTTACCTTAACCTTTTTCTATAAATAATGAAAATACCCATAATGTGTTCTAAACCTACCAAAAACCAAAACCTTACCTCAACTTTTCATAATAAAAAGTGTTGTATAATTTGTGTAATTCACCAGAAACACCAATAATTTTCCCGATGTTTTTACCAATCGATAAAATTTGCCAAGCCTACCAGAAAAAAATTAATTACCATTTGCGGTGACATGTTTGTCTTTCAGGAAGAGAGTATAACATGGAAGGTGGTTATTGCTAGGAAGGAGAGTCCCCTTCCATAGGAACATCAGGAATCTGGTGAGATGGTCCATTATGACACACTGGATATATTAGTGAAAATGCTCTGACATCCAGGTCTCTGTTTACAAGCGTGCAAGTAGAAACACGTTTTGGCCTCAGCAGTATAACTGGTTGTGAGTCAAGACCTTGGTAGTAAGTTAGTTAAAATTTTTGTTGGTCTTAAGTCAAGCCGTTTGCAACTCAAGTATTTGTTGTACTTCCTCCCAAAGTATTTAAAAGGAAACTATCATAATCTTAAACTGTATAAGGAACATGTGTCTACAAACATGATAACTATGTGATAAGCATTGCTAGGTCTCTTGCCTTGCAGTGCTGGGATTTAGGGTTAGACTACCACACAGTTTGGATGGAGTTTGCACATTGGCACTTTGACATTTTTAACTCACATTTATATAGTGCCAACATATTATGCAGCGATTCACGCAAGTTATTATAACACTAACTCTCATTCTCATGTCCCTACCATGTCCCTAACCCAGTCTAAGGACAGTTTTTTGGGGGAGACAATTAGGTTTTTTTGAGCATGGGGGGAAACCCATCCAGGCACAGGAAGGACATATAAACTCTTTGAATGTAGTGCTCAGGTCGAGATTTCAACCTGGCACACTGTGTGGTCACCATCCCACCACCCTAATCATACCTGTCAACTTTTCCCTTACTGATTTAGGGAAAGACAGTGATGTAATTTTTTTGTATTCAGAACAAGAAAGTACTAAGGTGGAGTGATACTTCCTTGTTCCAAATATCGGTATTGGGAGGATTACCTCCCGTCCCTTCTAGTTAGTAGCAGGCAAACTTAAGAGGAAAGAGGCGTTACTCTCCCTCCTAAGTTCCCATGCTACTTGTGCAGATGATGTGCGGGGTGGGAACTTAGGAGGGAAAGTAACGCCCCCTCCTTCCTAAGTTATAGTGATGATCGTGAATATTCGGATTCCGAATATTAATTGCGAATATCGGCAATTCGGAAATTCGCGAAGATGGTGAATATATGCCCGAGTATTCACAATTCCGGATATTCTGTATTTTTTTTCCATTACACATGCCTCTCAATGCAAGTGGACGAATGAGAAGGCTGCAACAAGAGCTTAGCAACACTCCCTGCGACCATCAACAGTTTTTAAATCCAATATTGGGGTGATGCGAATATTCGGAATATTGCGAAAATCTGCACTTTTGAAAATTCGCGAAAATCACTAAGATGGGGTCCAAAATTCACAATTTTTTTCAACACGCCCCTCAATGCAAGTTAAACATATTCGCAAAAAAAACTGCCGATATTCGCAATAAGAAGAATATTGCCGGATGCGAATATTTTCCGAATGTTTTCCAAAAAATGCCGCGAATACGTGCCTATGCCGCTCATCACTACTAAGTTAACCCAATTTCAAAATCCTGGGTTTTACTGATTGGATTTGGCTGGGAAAATCACATAAAAAAAACAAATTTCCCGGCCAAAGCAGGATACTAGACACGTATGACCCTAATATAATAACAAAAAAAATTTAACAATAATATTACAATAATATTCCTTTCATTTATTTAAAAGGAAAGATGTAAATGTGGTGAATGTTACATGACTTTAACAGGTTGCTGAGATGTATTGATAGGGGCAAATGAAAAAATCAACTCGGTTTCAATGTTTTTAGTACATCAGTGCTTTTCTCACCTTCATGCCCTACACATGGCACTCCAGAAAGAGCGATGAGGATCTATTCATTATTTCACTCTTCTTCAATGGGCAAACACTGGACAGATTTTGAAAAAAATATATATAATTTCAGACCCTTTATGAAACATTTACTTCAATTATTTAGACAAGTACTAAAAATGTCTGTGGATCTGCCCCTTGCGTTTCATTCACTTTAATTCGTAAATATACGAATTAAAGAGAATGAAAATTTGAAAACCAGACAAAAAAATTAAAGCGGAGTAATGTATAAAAATCTATTTAATATAAATACCTACACAAACATAACAAAAAAGAAAGTAAATTTAAAAAGCAGAAATATTAAATATTTTTTAAAAAGTTAAAAAAAAAGAACATGGAAGGATTATAGCAATATGAAGTAGAAGTAAACAAGCCCATGTTGTGGGTATTTCAGAATAAAAGGTACAGAGGGCAAACCCGTGGGAAGGAGTGAAAAAGAAAGCAGTTACATAGGAAATATTGAGCTGCACCTAATCTGCATTAACACTTCCCTCTCAGCATTAACCTGCCTTTCTGTATGTACGTAGATAGTTAATAAAAACGGAATGACTTACAGCTCCCTGACAGTCTATATGTAGGTGAAATATGTACCCCCCATTCCTAAAGCAGGACTCTAACCAGCAGGCCTGTGGCTTCATTAAGGCAGTAACATTTTATTACTGACTTGCAGGTACTAAATTATTAAGTTGAAACCCGGACTTCTTAATTTTTATATTCTTTATTTATTTGGTGACACAACAAACATTCACAATCCAATTTGGGTCATAAATTGTAAAAAAAAAAAAAACAATTCAGATTGACTTTCTGAGTTTATCACAAAGCCTGTGAGCATGGTATCATCACTAACATTGCTGGAAATTAAAAGAAGGGTCCAAGGTATACTACAAATAAACTTATAACTCTACTAGAAAACGTTTTTGCTTAAATTAAGATCAAATTCAAGTCAATTTTGACTTTGACCGAGAAGTAACTTATGCAAAAGCTACATATACGAGAGCAATCACTTTTTTGGGGTTTTTTATTTTTAAATGTTCCCACAACCCTTCTCTACATCTGATGATATCAAGTACATATGCTTTGAAACCCACTCACAAAATCAGCTAGTTGAAAATATTCAACTACCTCTACTCTGAAGGCAAATGTCTGTAGAATGTCTAGCAGGTTTTTCTTTTCAGTCTGACACACCTGAAGGGCTGGGTGAGGAATATGAAACCATTACTTTCCGGCTGGAAGAGTCATGTTTTTTATGCGACTTTCCTAGACAAATCCGATTTCAATAAATTTTTCCCAGGATTTTAAAATCGGGGTATCTTAAGAGGGAAGGGGGCATTACTCTCCCTCCTTAGTGCACATCATCTGCACAAGAAAATGTCTCCTCCCTCCTAAGTTAGCCAGCTACTAAATAAGAGGGTAAACTTTTGATACCAGAAGTGACATCCATTACATCACTTCCTGTATTTGGAATGCGCAAATCCAGCACTTTCTTGTTCTAAATACCTGAAGTGATGTCAGGGATTTCACTTCCTGTCAGTTTTCCCTTATTCACATGTATCATGAAAGAAGATCATAAAACATTAAACTATTGAAAAAGTAGACTAAAAGGGCATTGAAAATATAAGGTTCATGGACCTGTTTTTAATGTGTTAAAAATAGGATTGTGCTTTATGAGATGTAGGAGAGAGTTCCAAAGACAAGGGGTAGCCCTAGACATGTCTTGAAAGCACACATGGAAAAAGGCCTTGTCTTCATGTCTGTCCATGGTCCCCAATGAGGGGCATGGACGAGTTTTGCCCATGCTTATCACGCATGAAGCATTATGCTATTGTCATACCCCTATCCCCCAATCTTGCCACAAAAAAGAGCCAGAAAAACAATGGATGTGTCACATGTTATGCCCACATTGCAATGTAAGTCGATAATGTGCCTATGTACCTAATTGGGCCATATCTGCCATGTGTCCAAATCCCTGCATTGGACACCATTCCCAGTGGTTTACATTTGATTCTGAGATGAACTGCATGTCATTGCAGAGATTAACAGAGAGGAGCATCAGATATGGAGAGAAGAATGGATATGTCTAACTGTAGCATTCATGATAGATTGTGGAAGCGAGGTTCTAGTAAGAAGACTACCAGATAAGATGATGCTGCAGTAGTTAAAGTGAGAGATAATCAGAGCGCGTACCTAGGCTTCTGGGGGGCATAAAGGGGAAATTTTGCACAGACTGAAGTAGTAGGACCAAGCTATGGTCTGTGCGTAGTTAAAGAAAATTCTTATTATAAAGAAAAGTCTTATTTACTGTAACAGAGGTGTCAGAGGGAGGTTTGGAAATTGGAGGAAGGCAAATGATGAAACCAGATTAAACCGGGTTGCGTTATCTTGCCTATTCTTCCACCGTTTCGGCATTTACCTTCCCTTTTTAATATATTGAAACTTATATTTTCCTTCAGCCAAATGATGACCTACATCCCAAAATAATATAGCAAAAACATGAACCTGGGCCTGTGAGAGACAGAGTAATCTGGCAGACAACAGGGCAGGTGCAACAAATGTGTCCTCTGACCTAGGTCAGAGGCTAGGGGACTTTAGCGGTCATGTGAATTAAAATATCGTAAACAAAGTAATGATAACATAGTATGTAGAACGTCGTTTAGTTTCAAAATAATGAACAAATAACACCGTCCATAAATGATCACGAGATCAAACAAAAGCACTTGATACAATCCATCAACACGAGAAAACGATATGCTGTCCTAGGGTCACCCTGAGCACGTCCATGCACCCATCCAGGGCTAAAGGTTGAGCCCAGAGGTTGATCACATACAGACACCCTGACGTACGTTTCGTCGCCTTCCTCAGGGGGTGAATAGGGGGACAAATACTGTAATAATAAACTGTATCAGGCTTTCATCAACTAAAACCAAGTATCCAAAGCACAGAGCCAAGTCAGAGAAGCAGGGAGCCCATCCGTATGGACCAAATACTGCGATCCACAAGGTGGGATAACCATCTGGTAAAGTAATGGAAAGGTCCTGGGTTAAGGAATGCAGTCTAAATGTGTGGAGTAGAGTAAGGTGTTGCTCCGTCAGCATCCTAAGGGTCAGTCCCTTTTTAATAGTCATCATTAAATAAAAACAAATACATCTTAACTGGCGTTGAAAGTGAATGAAGTCTCTTAATATTCCCCCAGTACTTTCCCTCTATATTTGTTTGAATTAGCGTCAGTTTGTCAGTCCTGTAATCTTTCAGTTGGGTTGGTAAATTCGGTGAGATAGTGGTGAGAGTTGTGCCGTAGATAGACTGCTCATTAGCAGTTGCTGCGCTCATTAACATTCACAAAGCATCAACTCTCCAGCTAACATGCCAAGCCGGCGTATAAAGAATATATGATTTCATGTATTACTATGAGAAGTGCCTTGGTGCATAGCGTTTACTAGCAGTGAGAAGACAACATGGAATCAGGAATACTGAGGTGAGAGTTTTCTATTGAAACACAACATTATATATTAATGCCAGGCCGGCTGTAGGTAAGGTTGTTGACATAAAAGTAAAATAACAATGTCCATACACCATGTGCACTGATGTGTACATATTGCCTATCTATTATACTATAACATGAGGGGTCAAATACTTCTGAAACTTGGCCTAAATACCTAACCATATTCATGCACCTTGGCCATTAAGGAATGTTTAAATTATATCCAATGGGCATGAAAATGTATGTTAAAGTGGATTGGTGTGATGAAGACCTAATCTTTTATTTCAAGCTTCCTTCCAGGTGAAATAATGCTCTCTATACCGAAGAGATGGGTATCATACAGTCCCATTGGTGCTACAGTATTTCATTCATATGGTGTCCATTGGATTAACGATTGGAAAAACTGGGATGAAGGAACTATACTTGTAGGGTTTTCCAATTCGCTGATTAGTAAAGATATGCACCTATATATTACATAATGCTGTATATTAAATAGGGGTTAAAAGGCAACACAAGCTAACATACAGTGAAGAGGACCCTGCCCAATCTAAGAGGTTGTGGAACAATGTGTAAAGCCATACACAGGTAAATTCCCATGCAATTGACCACCGATCAATCACATCATGTGCCATCACCATGCTTGATTGATCGGGGATCAATTGAACGGAAATCAATGTGCACCACATGGGCACATCAATTCCCGTTCAATGGGGACCTTCAGGAGTTCTCCCCAGCTTGTAGTGTGTGAATCCGAACACGCTACAAGCCGGGCAGGAATCCATCTAGCCTGTGTCCCCGTACAGCAGTGCCGGAGTATGAAGAATGCTGACTCCGCCCCCTTTACACAGACTGGGCTGAAGCAGAGCTGACAGTAGATGGCTGTGTGAAGAAGGCAGAGCCGGCTTTTCCTGTACTTTACATGAAGATTCTTCTTCATGTAAAGTATTGGAGATTGAACGGGGTTTTCCAACATGTTGGAACCCCGTTCAATCAAATTTCTTCGAGCGGGCACACACAGGTAGGATTGTAAGCAGATTAGAGTACAATCAATCACCGTGAGTGCGCACGTTGATTTATTGTAATCTTTTTACAAATCTACCCGTGTGTGCCTAGCTTTAAATATGTAGAGGTGATGAAAGGTGGTGATGTTAGGAATGAGAAGATGGGTCCTCCATACTGAAGGGGGGGTTCAGAGATTGTTTGAAAGTGGAATCTAATGTCTAATGGGACGAGGAAGAAATTTCCAGAGAGTATGAGTGGCCCTAGAATAGTCTTGACGCCACGTATGTGATATGTGGGGGTGTCATAAGTAGGTTAGAGAAGGAGCATGGGGGTTAGTGGTATATTTATCTACCAGGTTGGAGTTGTAGTTGGGACAGTAGGTGTTGAGGGATTAAAAAGCACAGAACTTTGAATTTGATTCTCTGGGCTATTGGATGCCTGTGTAGAGATTGGTAGAGAGAAGCAGAGGAGAAGAGAGGATAGAGGATGTATCCCATTGCTCAGGTATTATTTTTAGCACTTGGTCATTTAGACACGGGGGATCGCTGAATAACCTCAGGGGACACCATAACACACACAAGATGTTCACCCTAAAAGACTATTGGTGATTAGACAATCTTCCCTTCATGTGAAGGTTTAAGCTATAGAGAGATGTTGCTGGATTTACTCACAAATGTTTAGAGGAAACTAGAAAAATCATTACAATCATGTTAAGTAAAATGCGTGAGTTGCCATTGCCCTGTAGTCCTAGGCACAGACCCTCAAACTACAGACTATACAACCCGGGCATCTTTGGCATGGCCCTACACTACTAATACTAACCATTGATGGCTAGCATTATGCTTGTGTTCGCTTTCCTTTATCAAGGTCAAATAATTTTTCTTTCCTGGATACGCTAGCTCTACGCCTCTCTCTGCATACTAATCTTCGTTTAAACTACCGCCACTAACTAACACAACCATTGCTTAGTAAATAAGAGCACAAACTAATCTACAGATGGTCACAAATTCTCAGCTCCATAAATTCTTCCTGCTCTTTAAGATCAGAATGCCTCAGTCAGCCCGGCTCTGCCTTATTTGCATGCTGATGTGTACGTCAACGGCCGTGAATAGCTGAGGTACAATTAAAGTCACCGCCATGTACTAAATTGTACAAAGGAAAAACAGCTAACCGTTTCATTACAATAGCGGTCTGAGCACACCCAGGACGAGCTGGATATTTCATGCACAAAAAACGCAGTTTGTTCAGCTTTTAAAAGGCAACCGTTATTATTTCTGTTCTTTTTGTTAGTTTACGCTTTTTGTTTTATTCCTATTGATTAAATGTTTGGAAAGATGGCATATAGATTGAAGTTATATTTAAGCGTTGATGTTCTCAAGGGTTGCAAAATTGATAGTTTTGATGTGTTGAGCAAAAAGTTTAGGGAAAAGAGATAAAAGGGAAGCAATTAAAGGGAAACGACAGACGATTGAGGAGATGGAGGGGTGTAGAATGGATAGCAGGATGTATTAAAGATCGAGGGTATAGAAGGATATAGAAGGGTGAGGGGACAGAAGAGTGAGGGTATAGAAAGGTATAGAAGAATGAGGGTATAGAAGGATATAGAAAGAGTCAGGATATAGATGGATAGGTTTATGGAGGAGTAAGGGGAAAGTAGGGTATAGGTGGGTGAGGTGATAGAAGGGTATAGAAAGTGAAAGAGTGAAGTATATCAGGGTGTATAGAAGAATGAGGGTATAGAAGAAAATAGAAAGAGTCAGGATATAGAAGAATATAGATGGATAGGTTTATGGAGGAGTAAGGGGAAAGTAGAGTACAGGTGGGTGAGGTGATAGAAGGGTATAGAAAGTGAAAGAGTGAAGAATTTCAGGGTGTATAGAAGAATGAGGGTATAGAAGGACATAGGAGTGTGAGGGTATATAGGAGTAAGGGGGAAAAGGGTAGAGGTGGGTGAGGGGATAGAAAGGTTATAGAAAAGAATAAAAGAGTGAGTGGAATAGGATGATATAGAAGGGTGAGGGGATAGAAGAGTAAGGGGACAGAAGGGTATAGAAGAGAATAAAAGAGTGAGGGAATAGGATGGTATAGAAGGGTGAGGGGATAGAAGAGTAAGGGGAAAGTAGGGTATAGAAGAGGGACCCCCTCCGCTAAGCGCAGTGCTTGGCGGGGATCCCGACGGAGCACATAGACTTTACCTGCTGGGTGGATGCAGCGTACTCCACTACATGCAGCCTTGCATCGATGGAAAGGCTCGGCACAGTGAAGACACAGCATCCGCCGAGCAGGTAAGTCTATGTGCTCCGCCAGGACCTCCCACTAAGCAATACACTTAGCAGAGGGGTCCTGACTTATAGTGGAAACATAGGGGAAAGAGAGAATAAAAGAGTGCTGGGATAGAAGGATATAGAAGAGTGTGGGGATATAAGGATACACAACAGAGAAGGGATAGAACAGTACAGAAGTGCGAAGGAATGGAAGGTTATAGAAGAGTTCCTGGAAAGAAGAATGAGAGGATAAAAGGATACAAGAGAGTGGGGGAGAGAAGAAAATAGAAGAGGGTCTAGAAGAATCAGGGGATTAAGGGTTCAGAAGAGTGAGGGATAGAAGAGTATAGAAGTGCAAGAGAATGGACGGTTATATAAGAGTTCCTGGAAAGAAGAATGTAGAAAAATGGATAGAAGGGTGACTAAGAATGAGAGGATAGAAGTGTGACTAAGAATGAGAGGATAGAAGTGACTAAGATGAGAGGTATAGAGAGAGTGACTAAGATGAGAGGATAGAAGGGTGACTAAGATGAGAGGATGAAGGGTGACTAAGAGAGAGAGTGGATAGAGAGAGGGGATAGAGGTGAAGAGATATAGAGGATATCAAAGAGGGGGGGGGGGGGGGGAAGAGTGAGATAAAGAAGAAAATAGAAGAGTGAGTAATAAAAGGGTCTAGAAGAATCAGGGGATAAAAGGGTTCCGAAAAGTGAGAGATAGAAGCGCGAGGGAAATGCTTGTGCTGCACCTGCATTATTATCATAAACACAAACACAGGGCTACGGAGAAAGGTACACAGGTTTCCATAGCCCTAGAACTAGCCATGCTGTGTTGCGGTACTGCAACGCATATGCAGATAGTGTGAAAGGCCCCTCAAGCAGTCATTATCTTTGAAATATCGCTGGGTATGTGCAATGAAGGCATGTGGGGAATTGTTTTTGTGAGGTGATAATCAGCTTAAGGTTTTGTTTGCATTAGTTCAGGTACACTTTAATATTATTTTATATAAATTCTCATGTTTTATATTTGTAATACACCTATATCTTGGTTTAAGTCGGTCGTCATTGGTTGATCAGGCCCCTTCTATGTTGAAATAAGTTACTGAGCTTTTTGTCTATTCAAGCTATGAAGCAAATGATAGCTGACTTGACAGAATAGAATCTTTCCCTCAAATCTGGACCTCCTAGGAACTACAAGTCTAAAGCTGGCCATACACCTGCAGGATTCTCTGTCAGATTTCCTTCAGATCAGATCAGATCTACCAACAACCATGTAATATGAGGACCTTTCTACACCTTCCAATCACTATGTATTGTATCAGGGAGGACACTATACTACATGGTTGTTGGTAGATCTGATCTGATCTGAAGGAAATCTGACAGAGAATCCTGCAGGTGTATGGCCAGCTTAACAATGACTTTCAAACTCTCTTGTATTTCCAAGACTGTTAATTTACCCCTTTACTTAACTTTTACTTTACTTTACTTCCCCCTTTTCTGTTTTACAGCAGATACAAAGTGAGATATGTCAGTAGGTGGTCAATATGCATTTTTGGTATTAGCAACTGCTGAACTTAAAATCCTAGAAAGCCAGCTGTGGCAGATTTGCAGAGTTCTGCAGCAGATTTACCCAGATGAGACAGATTTTGACTCCTAACATAAATCCAATGAAGTCCTGTTCAGGTTTATATTGTTGCAGGGCTACTATAGAGTAGCTGAGAAGCTTTTATTAAACTGTCTAATCCTTATAAATCTATCTCAGACACTCCTCATTAGGGGTGATTTACTGGCAGTACAGCATGGAAGGGAATTACATCGCACAGTGAAAATGCTCTACTCCTTTAGTAAATGTCGTCATGCAATATATAAATACCATTCATACTGAGTTTCATAAGCCCCCCAAATCTGCTGAAAAAAATAAAATTTTGCTTTAAATATTACTCCTGTACAAACTGTTGATTAACCACCCTAGCGTGCGGGACGGCAGCACCTCGTCCAGCGCTGCAGCTGCTACT
>CM070040.1:72859644-72899489 GCA_036250615.1 Ptychadena robeensis | reverse complement strand
GTACAGGTATGACATAGGAGGAGTAGAGGACCCTGCCCGGTCGGGCTTACAATCTAATAGATAATAGATATTGGTGCTCTAAGGCCTCTCATCCACGGTGTCATTGTTTTTTTGTATAACCCGTACCACTCTTAAAAAGAATGGGGCAGATCACCCAGAGGATTAACCTTTGTAGTGGTAGAGTTAATAATTACTGATATCGTTAACCCTGAGCTACAGTTGGGGTAATTTACCTGCAATGGAGTTCTTAGCTTTTCTCCCTTGATCTACCTCCCTGATTACACTAATGATGCCAGGGAGGTAGAGGGGGTGCCCTCATCATATGCCCATATTGTAGTACAGACAAAAGCATCCTGGATACTTACACCAGCAATGTGCAGAGGGGGGACACAAAGCGGGCATGAAATATGAATAGATCATGTGGTCATCTGTTTATATTTCCCGTACCGCTTTAGGAAGAGAAAATTGGGAATATCCCTACCACCCAGGAGGTTAAATACCAAATTTGTTGGACCATAAGATGCATCTAAGTTTTGAGGAGAAAACCAAGAAAAAACAATAATGTGCCTTTTATAATTATGAGATCACCAAGTTTAGAATATCAGGAAACAACACACTATTATACTATGTATTATACCTACAAGCCCAACCATTTAAACATCAACCTAGTTATAAATTTGTGAGGACTGTAGAGAATGCTGAGACTAGTAGTACTAGTAGCACAGATGTTAACTTGGTATCTCTGAACTCTGGCCGATATAAACACAAGCCTCTATTAGTACAGTGCCCCACATGCAGACACATACATACATACAACACACACAGAAAGACACACAGACAGGCTCATACATACAACACACATATACCTAACTTCTCTAGCGGTTGAGATAAGCCCAGTTCATGCAGAGTTTGTATTCGTCTGGAGCGGGAAGTGGAAAAACCCGATATACCCCCAGAAAGCGGGAGCTATTCTCTATATAGCAGCAGCATTTCCAGGGTTCTGGAGGGTGGGGCGCACAATAGACCTCGATTATAATGGAGGGGCGTCGGTATCCCAGCCCACGTCACCGGTGTCATCAATGGTGCTGTGGCAACAGGGGTGCGGAATTCAAGCAGTACGGGGCTGACCGCTAGGGAGGTGACCATTTGTGCCTCTATTTAATGTATACCCACCTTTACTCTATAAGAATGTATACCCACCTTTACTCTATAAGAATGTATACCCACCTTTACTCTATAAGAAGCACAGGAGGGTCTTATAGAGTGAAATATTGTAAAGGGAAACAAATCAGAAACAGTGTGTCATCACATAATAAACGTCCTCTGGTGATATGTTAGAGAGGGCCGCTGCTTCAGTTTGGTATTTGAAGTCCAAAGAACAGATTCTATGATTTGAAGTCCTCATAACAAACCTCACATCACTCAGGCTCATAGCATCTTTTCTTAAATATTTGAACCTAGAGGAACCTTTGATAGAACATATCCAGGAACAGTGGGAATAAATGAACTTCCATTGATGCCCAGGGGGTACAATGTCCCTGTTACAGTAGTGGTCAGAATGCCTTACAGAAAGCTAAACAGATCATTAGTGTCATGCAGCTTGCTCTGCCAATAGGTGTTGGCCCTGGAACTATGAAGAGAGCAATAAGGAAGATCAATTACCCAAAGATCAAGGAAACCTGCGTAGCACCCTTGTGGAGAATGACATCAACTAATGACAAGGTCAACATTTGTATGTAGATAATATAACACTCAACACAAAAATATCAAAAAGCATTGGGTCATTGAAAACATTATTCAAGGGACCCGACATCAGAGTTCTTGTTAGGTAATAATAGAATAATAGAAAATTCTTCAATAAAGCAGATCAATTGTGTTGCATTGGACTTTATTTTATAGATTTGACATACAGTTGCAAGAAAAAGTATTTGAACCCTTTGGGATTACATAGAGTTTTGCATGAATTGGTCATAAAATGTGCTCTGATCTTCATCTAAGTCACAGCAATAGAAAAACAGTCTGCTTAAAATAATACTACATAACATGTAAACATTTACAGTGCAGGGTGGAAAAAGTATGTGAACTCCTAGCCTAATGACTTCCCTTAGAGCTAATTGGAGCCAGGAGTGAGCCAACCTTGAGTACAATGTGTGATGATATTGGATGTGATGCTGAAAGCTGTCCTGCCCTTTAAAAACACACGCCAGTTTTAGGTTTACTGGATTCAAGAAGCACTGTCTGATGTGAACCATGCCTTGCAGAAAAGTCTTCTCAGAAGACTTACGATCAAGAATTATTGACTTGCATGAAGCTGGAAAGGGTTACAAAAGTATCTCCAAAAGCCTTGATGTTCATGTGTCCACGTAAGACAGACTGCCTACAAATACAGAAAGTTTAGCACTGTTGCTACTTTCCCTAGGTGTTGTCTTCCTGTAAAGATAACTGCAAGAGCAGTCCTGACCTCATCCCAATTGAAATGCTGTAGTATGACCTTGAGCAAGGGATTCACACCAGACATGCCAAGAATATTGCTACACTGAAACAGTTTTGTGAAGAGGAGTGGTCCAAAATTACTCCAGATCATTGTGCAGGTCTGATCTGCAACTACAGGAAATGTTTGGTTGAGGTTATTGCTGCCAAAGGAGGGCCAATCAGTTATTAAGGGCTTGTTTCCATTGTAGCGTTCCCGTGCGGTTGCAGCCGCCCCCGCACACAACCGCATCCATTGGAAACTTCAGTATAGTTTCCACTGGTGCGGTTGTGCGAGTTCAGGTGCGGATGCGGTTTAGGGCGCGTTTCTGAACGCTAGCTGCAGCGTTTTGAAACGCATCCGTGCCCCAACCGCATCCACATCTGCAATACAAACAAAAATCGCATCGCAAAAACGCGCGAAAGCGCGCGACAACTTTAGGCATGCGTTCAGCCGAGCGGCTGCTGCACGGTTACAACCACGAATGAAGCGAACTTTAGAAATGTATCAGGTCCCTTTTCCAGGAAGGGATCTGAGAGATCTGATAAGTTTGCTTCTTTAATTACTTTAGGCCTAAAACATGAACCCATAGAAAATGTTGGCTCTATATACCAGGTATAGATACTGTATTTTGCTAACTACCACCATATTCCCTTAAATGATAATGACTCACCCCCCGCCAGGGAGCACCGAGTGCAGGAGTGCCTGACGGGGGCTGAATGGAGGAGGACATCAGCGCCAAGTCCCAATTCTGAAGTGATGCAAAGAGGGTGGTGCCGCCCAGAGATTTAAACCAGGTGGCAGTAGAGTAAACAGCCTCTTTCGTTCGAAGGACACTCCCCCCCTCCCTGGGGTTTCTTTTCGTGGTCTAGGGGGATGGTGAGGAAAGTGTTTTTATGATATTGCGTCCTTTTGCATTTGCATTTTTTGTTGTTTTCTCTCTTTTTGTCAAAGCAGAAAGGTTCCTGACAGTGTCCAGGAAGACATCGATGGAACAATCTGGTCATGACATGCTGGTGGGAAGACAGTAACCAGTTTCGGGAGTCATCAAACTCGGGAAAGGGTTTGGAATTTTGGATTTTGTTTGGAATTCACAAGTTAAAGTTGGAAGTACCCATCGAGCCAGTGGGGTCCATCCTGGAACAGGAGGTTGAATGCAACTGAACTTAGGGACACTGTCTTGAATCAGTTTAGACGTTCTTTACATCTATGTGTTGGGGTTAATAAAGCTGTGGACCTGTTATACCCACTTTACAATCAGAAAATTGAAGTCAAGTCTCTTCATTTATGTGAGGTACGGGTAGCAGGTCAAGGGGAGGAGGATAGTAGGTTTGGGGAGGGGGGGGGGGGGGGGGGGGGGGGGGGGTAGTGAGGTAGGCAGGTTTACATTTTATTTGGATCTCCACAGCTCATCCCTGCCCAGGTCATTCAGTAGCAAGGCACATATTCGGGTCAGGTAAGCTGTACATGTGCCTTCTACACAATATGAATATTTGGGCTATAACTGATAAGCATTCAGCTGTACTAGAAACTGCAATATTACAGACACACACCAGTAAGATAAGAGCATATCCTATTCAGATGCTATCATTAAGCTCACCAAAGCATTTGTGCTAATAGTACGGCAATTGCCTTCATATAGGGCTGTCTACACGAGTCCCGAAGCAGAGAGGACATTTTTTTCAATTCAGAAACTCACTGTAAACTGAGGAATCATGGACATCATGTATGTAAATGTTTGATGAAAGAATTGCATAAATGATGAGTATCGGTCTCCTTGTTTACAGGCTCTCAAATGCATCTAACACAGACAGGGACCCTGGGATAGTAATGTAAAGCTAGCCATACACAGCCGGATTCCATGGCCGATCGATCACCTATCCGATCGATTCCGGCGATCTCAGCGTGAATAGGAGGTCCGATCGAACGGCCAATTAAGTGTGTCCGATCGCTATATACCACCTTGTCCCACGGATTCCTGGACGATTCAGTATCCGATCGCTTATTCCACAAATGGCAACTCCCCCTGATGTGTGCAGAATCGGATCAGAAAGACCAACATGTTGGTTCTCTGTCCGATCCGATTCTGGGCCCCCGAACGATCGGACGTGATCGGACGGACAAGGTGGGCTTCACGCGATTCCGGGACGATCGTTTCGCGTGCACGCGCCCGGAATCGATCGTCCCGGAATCCCATGGGAAACGGACCAGTGTATGGGGGCCTTAAGAATGAACTGATGAGAGCACCATGCTGTAGAGAGACAAGGGAGCTAAACAACCCAACTACAGCTTACTAAGGATAGAGATGCAGTATTATATGTGTACAATTCTCAAAGTCCAGGTAATAGGAAAACCCTGAATTGATCATTTTTCTCACAAATTGAATTAAAGCCTGGTCCATCTTCTGCATCCTGGTGCAAAGGTTTATAGAAGTACTCGCATATGCTTCTACTACAACAAAATATGCGCCCCCCCTTGCAAAAACAAACTTAAAGTACCCATACACTGGCCGATTTTTCGATTGATCGACGAGATTCCACCGTGAAAACCCTTGTTCAATCAATCCCTCTCTGAGAAATGACAATTGAACAGGAAACCAATATGTTGGTAAATTCCTGTTCGATTCCATTTGGATTGGGACACTGGTCTCCATTCAAAGTATCGACCAGGAATCGGTCACGCAAAGTGGTGTGCATGGATTCGAGGAACAATCATTCGGCGATCTGTTGCGTCATCACATTGTGATCGATCCGCAATTGAAGGGGTATCGACCCATGTATGGGCACCTTTAGACTACTGAAAGTACTGAATACTGAAGTATGTGTTCAGGTATCTGGCTAGCTGACTAGTGATTTGATTGCAAAGCCCCTGAACACGGAATCATCACCAAACTTGCTGGAAGTGTACTGAAGGGTTGTGGGAATATTTGAAAAAATATATATATTGCTCTAACTTGACTTGAATTGTAACTTAATTTATGCAAAAACTTATTGTGTTAAAACAATACTATCATTTGTGCAGCACACCCTTCTCTACGTCACCAAGTTAGGTGATTATTGAAGGGATTTGCAATTAACTCTATTAAGCAGGGTACAGACGTGGAGATATGGGTCAAATCGATGGCCGTTTCAAGCGCCGTGCACGCTCACAGCCATCTATCTGACCCATATAATATGCGCCCATCGCTGTTTTCCAGCAGGACAAATCAATCCCGCTCGAAAACAGCCTTATCGGACATGACTGTTAATACGGCGATGTCCGATGCTTTTGCCTGGGTCTTTGAGGAGCCGGGGAGAGACAGTTCATGCTTTCCCCGGCTCTCCGATATCTGATAGCAGTGTGATGACGTCGACACGCTGCTGCAGGGTACATCGGACAGATCGAATATCGAGCCGTCTGTACCCTGCTTTAGTGTTGGAGGAGACCTGAGATTGAATTGCAGAAATTCAGGATTGTACCACCTTATCTCCCTAGTGGTTGTAAACGGCATGGTAGGGGCAATCAGAGTAGAGTACACTGTACCGTCAGAGAGATTATTATATGTCTCCTTTTGACATATGTGGACAACCAATTCTGAGTTATTTCTTAAAAGTATAGTTGCCTTTGCCTGCCTCAGTGCTCAGTGCAACACCTCAACTGCACACCTTATAAACTAAGCTGCACACACAATGCACCTTATCCTGGGGCTTCCTAATCAGGTACATCATGGATATGCTTGGACCTTGCGTTTTGTTATGTAGTAATTTTTGAACAGGAAGGGGGCATTTTCAAACTGATCCCTTATGCATATGGCATGATATTGTCACTTGAACCAAGGGTCAAAGCACAATCTCACAGCATAAACCAGCCTTCACCAAACTTTTCAATGCATTCAGGCAAATTCCCCTAGCATCTGCTAAAACCAGACTCATCCATCATATTACTAGACATAGAAGTGTGAGTGATCACTCCAGAGAACACGTTTCCTTCGCTCTAGAGTCCAGTGGCCTCATTCTTCACACCACAGTAGGCTTTCTTGATGTTGATGTTTAATGTAGGCTCATATAACGCTTCTGAGATAGACCTATTCTCTCAAAAATGTTTGTAGAAATGTCTTCATGCCTAGGTGCTTGATTTTATACCCATGTGACCATGGAAGTAATAGGTACACCTGAAATCAATGATTTGTTAAAGTGTCCCAATACGAATGGCAATGTAGTGTATATAAGCCTCCTTGGCAGTTTGCCCAAACCCAGTTCCTACCCAACATATACGAAGGGGCGTCTTAGACCTCCATGTTAATGCAGAAACGGCAGTTCCCTGGCTCACAACACCAGCGCCATCGATGATGCCGGCGATGTGTAGAGGGGAGGGTGTGGAATCATGGCAGAGTACAGTTTACTCTGCTGCAATTGCCCATATGGTGCCATTTTCAACAGTACCACCAGGGAGTTGAAATTAGGTGGCGCATGGTAGTTCCAGGTACTGATTTAAAAAATCTCAAATATTTGCGATTATGAAGATATAGCACTATATTCCAGATGTTTGCAAACTCTCAAAGTGCCGATATTCGTAATAAAAGATTGCGATTAGAATATTAGTGATCAATACTAATCTTCAATACTGAATAACCCTAAACAAAGGTCAGAATACCAGATCTTCACAATCATGGTCAGGGTTAGTGCTCGTTTACACTGTGGGTATTTAACCACCCAATTAATGAGCAGTTAGTGAAACCGCCCCGCGGACTCAACATTAGGCGTCGCCCGATAGACCTGTCATAGGGTCTTTATCAAAACAAGTTGGCGGGTGCTCTAGATCGTTTCCTTGGCTGCTGCTGAAAGCGATCATGAAAATCCATCCCTAGAGATTGAGCAAAAGCAACTTTATTATTCTTAACAGAAAAGGGTATTGATTAAGCTCAATACTTTCAAAATATTGAAGATTTTATAATAATAGGTACATAAATATACCCCTAACCTCCCCCTCCACTCCTCCAGCGACCTACTTATGACATGCCCACTCATAACATCATCACATGTGTGGCTTCAAGACATCTCTGGGGCCTCTCCTACTCTCTGGAACTCCCACCCTCGCCCCATTAGACTTGCTTCTACCTTCAGCTCTTTCAAAAAAGCCCTATAACCCCCCCCCCCCCCCCCCCCCCCCCCCCCCCCTATTGTATACTGTTCCCTAACCTATTAGATTGTAAGCCGGTCCGGGCAGGGTCCTCCACTCCTGTGTGAACCTGTGTGTCATCTTGTGTTGTGTCTCAACTCTATTTTATTGTAAAGCGCTGCGTTATATGTTGGCATTATATAGATAAACAATGATTATGATGATAATAATAAAGATCGAATAAAATACTTTAATTACAAAACTGCCTGTAAAAAAAGATTATAAAAGAAAAAAATATTTATAAAAACATAAGATTAATAATTATAGGATTTTTTGTTCCATATATTTATACAAATGTAAATTTCATATCTTTAAATCTCTGTACTCATAACAAGGCTGTGACTGTAGAAATATACAGAAGAGATGAAGAGAAAACAGTTAAAAGCAATTTGTATTTTCTCTTTAATGGATTCCACTAAATATAACTTGTTGCGGTTCCTATGTCAGCATGTCTTGCTTGTCACACAGTTAGATAAGCGTGCGTAGCGTGACTTTACGTGGTTGATATACACCCGGGCCATTAGGGGAGTGCTGTTACTTGGAGACATTGGTTAATCAAATATCAGGCAAGCCATCTCTTGATCTCCTCTGTGCTCCCTGCCATGCTAGTCACATTGGTTGAGCTGCACTGAACAAATCAAGAAGTGATAGTGAGCAACCTCTAGTGAAAGAATCTGACAAAACACTGAATTCTGAGTCCTATGTAAAAACGTAGGAATGTGCCGTCATCTGCTCCCCGCTAGCAGCGTTTCTATAGCCAAGTCTGGCAAACTCAGCATCTAAATGCATCAATAAGATTGGAATTTGAATGTAAGAAAGACACTTTTCTTTTATCATTTCCTGATACATAAAAAATACAAAGCAGACTTTAAATAAAATTGAAAAAAAAAATTAAAAAATGATGATATTTATGTAGTTTAAGGCTTAAACATTTAGAGTTAGTGATCACTGATTCTTCCTATTTATAATTAGTTTCAGCAGATTTGTTACTAATAATATTAGCAAAATGTATCTACCTTGTTTCCCTGAAATTAAGACATCCTCTGAAAATAAGGCACCCTTACATTTTTGCCTCATGCTGAAATATAAGGCATCCCTCTGAAAATAAGGCACCCCTGAAGGTACTGTAACTCTGGACAGGGGGGATCAGAAGGGACAATCAAAGTGACACAGGAGGATCAGAATGGGTTACTTAAATGGTAATCCCCCTCTCTGAGTCTCCTGTGCCATTTTGATTCCCCCTCTGATCCCCCTGTGTCATTTTAAGTGATCCCCCAATCTGATACCCCAGTGCCGTATTCTTCTTCATGGAAAAATAAGACATCCCCCGAAAATAAGACGTAGGGCCTCCTTGGAAGCAAAAATGTATATAAGACACTGTCTTATTTTCGGGGCAATAATTTCAAATGTTTTCTATAGCTACACTAACCACGGATCTCTCTCTAGAAACACAGATATCATTAGTAGTGCGGTAATTTCAGTAAGTAACAAACGAACCTTGATTTCCTGTATATGACATGAGGCTATACATACGGCAATTACGGCATCATTCATAGAGCTGGGCAGACCAACGAACTGACATTGCAGATCTGATTGCTAAAGATCGTTCATATAATTTGCAGAATGACGGTTTATGTTTTGTTTATGTGTTGCTATTAACAAAGTCGACACTAAAGGTAGCCACAGGTCGTAGTAGTATACACGGGTCGGCCACAAAACGTGATCGTTTAGGTTGATCGTTTAGGAATTAGTTCCTATTTTAAGGAATCCATCAAGTATAAATGATCATTATCAAAGAAGACATGCAACAGAAGGCGATCGGACGTGTCAGTATTTTCGGTCGATCGATGTATACTTAGTGGTGACCCATGGTCACTTCCTGTTCAATCCGATTAGTGTAGGGCTCAGGCACTTATATACAAGAGCTTCAGGTACACCCATTCTAACATCATTTGCGATTGAGTGAATTCGAGGAACCGACCTCCTTTGGGAGCATGTGATCGTTTCTGGGAAGAGATTAATGATAAATCGATCGATGGATGATAAATATTAACCAAGGTGGTGTGCATTTCCATCGCAATTAAAACAACTGCACGTTCTGATGGAATCGAAAGACGATTGCAAAACAATCGAGCCATCTATGGCTACCTTAAAATTCCTCTTTTGAAGTAGCAGTTGCATAATAGTAATTATCAAAGCTCTACCACAATTCTGTTACTCCATTACCAATTCCGTTATTTCAGTAAAGAATATGGTCATCTCCCCCAATCCACAAGCTAGGTCTTGGTATCATCTCTGCACTCTCCTTCACCCAAATTCTATTGCTAGATCTTTACATCTACACAATATTTCCAAGATACACCACTTACTATACCCAGAAACTGTCAAAGTTCTGGTAAACATAATTTCCCACTTTGACTATCGAAACATCATCTGATCTTCCCCTCACCTCTTCAGTCTGTCATGAATGGTGCTGCTAGACTCATAACATTATCACATGCGCAGCTTCAAGACTTCTCTAGGGCTGCCCCTACTCTGTGGAACTCTCTTCCTCTCCAACTTTAACCTTTCAAACAAGCTCTAAAACACCCCCTCTTCAGTCTGACATACCCATCTTTTAATTTCTAGTATCACCACCCAGCCAGCTCCATGTCCCTTACCTATTGCATACATTGTTCCCCAACCTCTTAAGCTCGCCATACAACTTTAGATCTCTCTGTCAGATATCCTTTAGATCTACCAACAACTATGTAGTGCCGGGTCCTCGTTTGAACACAGATAGACTTGATGGGTTAGAAAGTCCCTCATATTACATGGTTTTGGTAAAACAAAAGGAGGTCTAAAGGAAATCTGACAGAGGAATCTAAAGGTGTATGGCCAGGTTTAGAATGTAAGCTTGATTGGACAGGGTCCTCTTCTCCTCCTGTGTCACAGTTTGTACCTGTATGTTACCTTGCTATTCCTTTCAGCCCTCATTTCAAGTGTTGTGTATTTTGTTTGAGCTTTACAAATAAAAAATAATAATAATATTTCAGGTTGTCCAACTACAGTATTCAAGAGGCCAGACACATTTTTTTATTTCTCCAACAGTGATCATAGTAAACTGTGGATTACAAAGATTTCAGAAAAAGAAATCTGTGGCAAATATTTAATGTACTGTGTATTTTACCTTTTCTTTTTGCAAGCATCACACTTATTGGTGATTTGTTGCACAGTAGATGGGCCAGCTCATGCATCAATTAGGCTTGGACAGGCTGGTTTACCAGTTGTGCTTCATTGGTCGATATTTATTTGCTAGTAACCAGTGCATACCAGGAACATCCGACAACACTGACCACTGTGTAAGTGCTTGCACCCTATCTAGCAATCACAATCTGCCCCCATAAAAGTCACTTAAGCCGGTCATACATGGCTCGATCTCCTGGTTTAATTCCACTCATGGCTATCGATCATTTGAAAATCGAGCGCAGCCCACCTGGAGCAATCCATCCCGCTCCAAGGAAATGATGATCAAACAGGGATTATATATATCAGTATTTCACTGTTCGATTGCCATTCGATGGGGATCCAAAGTATCGGCCAGGGATCCCCCAGGTGATGGGTATCAATTCCCCCTAACGATCGTTTGACGATTCTTGCGTTAGCACAAGGAATCGAGCTGTCTATGGATTCTTAAGCTTGTTCATTAGACCGGCTTCCAACATGTCACCACAACTGACTGTTCACTCACCACCAGATAATCAACCTTCTTCACATCCCCTGTCAGTGCTCCCAGGCTGTTGAGGCTGATCTGTGTCAGCCATTTCCCTTTCGTTGTTGTTCACTTTTCTATTTTGTTTTAGAAGTGAATATAAGTAAATGTATTTTACACTTTGTGTTGTGCTTTTGGAAATGAAAAATGCTTCTGTCTCGGCTGAAAAATGGTGATAAGTGGAGTCTTCCTCTTCATTTAATGTTGGAAACATTACTGTTCGCTTTGTGCATCGGTCCAATTTCACCTATACCTAAGTACATGTAGCTTGTGTTATTTGGTCAGAAGGATGTCTTCCTCTGTTATAGAGAACATAAACCAACTTTTGGGACCCTCCGGAGATGTTGCCATTGTGTAAAAGTACGCTAAGCATATTGGCACATAATTTCACGCATACCTTGCTAAGCCCCCCTCCAGCTATGCAACATCCATCTTTACTCTCCTCATTCCATCACCTAGGAGGAGTCTTTCGCTGTGTTTGTTGGCCAGCCTGGGATAATATAACTATGGTGCATGCATAGCCCACACTACAAATATTTCTTAATTCTGGAGACTTGGAAGCTTTACCAAATAACATGTTTGGGTATCCCTGCTTCTGGAAATATTACAAAAAGCATTACCCATAATGTTCCCACCCATATTATTCAACTATCACAACAGAAAATATGATAATTTAGGATAACAGGAACCATAATATCCATGCTTCTGCAAATATTAAAAGTAGCGTTAAGCCCCCCATACCCGCCATGCACGCTCACAGCAAATCTAATGCTTAAACTTGTAATTTGGCCACAAATCAGCCCCCAAATCGGTCTAAGCCATAATGTACATGTCCGTAATTCTTAGATCCATTAAATTACTTTGGAATAAGTGCAGCGTCCCGTCCAAAGTAAGTGTCAACACACAAAGGGTGCCCGGCCGATTCTTTGCAGAAGCAGCCACCCATCACGCCCGGTCGATCTGTCGGCATATCGTCGGAGATTCTAAACGTGTGTGGGGGGGGGCGTCATCTGTGACGCCATAGGGGGCGGCGCCATAGACCTCCATGTTAATGGAGGGGGCGCCGCTCTCCTCTCCACACACCGCCGGCGTCTATTTGACACCGGCGGTGTGTAGAGGGCTGGGCAGAGGGCCGGCAATCAGTGTACTCCGCCGCGATTGCTTGTAACGCCCAGAGGGTTAAGCAACAACTAGACAACTTTTTCCTCAACGAGAAACTGACTAGTCAGTTTCTTGTTGATGAAAAAATTGTCTAGACTGATCCAAAATTCCCTCAGGACGCTTGCCATTTCCTCGGTCTCCCAACTGTAATGGCTCTTTTCACACCTTTTCCCCATACCTTCCCCTGGTTGACCGGCTAACTTACCTTGGGAGCCCTCCCCCACTAGTTTCCCACCAGTTGTGCTCCTGTATGCCTCACTTGGTTTCTACATGGTGTTCTACCTGTTGACCCCAGAACACTTTGTTATGCTGTTCGTACTGTTTTATTTCTCTGTAATGCATAAAGAGTGTCTGACTTCTCTGTCAACCTGGTGTTTATCACCAGTCTACTGTTTGATCTGCAATTTACATTTATGTTTTCTCTTTACATGATTCTCTTTTAGTTTCCTTGCCAATTGTATTGCCTTCTATATCAGTGATTTGATATTGTATTGTTTCGGGAAACATCTTTTTTAAAAACCCATTTGAAATGTATTGAAATAAAAAAATGTGCTGAGCTAACCAGAAACAACATTTTTTAATCACAATTCATGTGTGAGGATAACAAGGAAGGTGGTTATTGTTGGGAAGGTGAGTCCCCTTCCATAAGAACATTCGGAATCTGGCTTTCTGGTGTCCTTTCTCTCCTTGGAAGAGCCTATAGGCTTTTTTCGATTTGGTTGTAGGCTTTTGTTGATTTTGATAAAATGGTCCATTATGACACGCTGCACTTATTAGTAAGATTGGTCACATGATCGCCACTCTTATATATCTTCAAAATTTAAGACTTTGATTGTAAGTTAAAACTAAAATTTTGTTTGTAACTCAAGTTGGTCTTAAGTCAAGCTGGTTTATTTTTGGTGGGAGGATACATTTTAAGTAATATGTAAGAGTATAGTAGTGTAGTACTAAGACAGTTGGATACCCCTTTATTTTGCTTCCAAGGACATAAATAGTAATTGCAATTCATATATAGTAGTTTGATATTCATTGTACAATCAATGAATAAATTGTACATCCTAAATACTTTTAAAGACAAGGTCATGAATAGACAAAAATAAAGCTCTTGAGATTTATCCATATATTTCACAAATGTCTGTCATGTGTCAGATTTCCCATCACCTGCAGCCTGTCTGTCACCCTGTCATGTTATACAGCAATAGGGAACACTTTGCCTGGCGCTTGGCTGGCATTATGAGTTTTTACAGTCTTGACCCAGAAATATCTCACAAGCTATTAAAGCAGGGGTGACAAAATGCCTACTTTTTAGGAAATCCCCCTTCCTGCACTGATCAGAGTGTCTGTGCTAGAAGCAGATGTAACCTACTTTTGGGTTAAATATATGAATATGTATGTAAGTGCAATATTTATGGTTTTTGATAAGCTAAAGGTAATATGTAACCCACAGTGGTTTATTATGTTAAAGGATAAGTCCACCCAAATCTGTTTTTCTGCTCTGAAAAAAAATATGGAAACCACCTGGGTACTGATAGATAGGTATAGCAGCAGTAGAAGAGACCAGAGTAGGAAAGGTACAGACCAGGGTTCCAGAATCCTTAAAGCCATCATTAACCCATATCACTCACATCGTAGCCACAGTCATGGCCTGGGGTAAATATATGAAAAACTTATACTCCAACATTGGAGGTCACATTTGATTCTCCAATATCATAAATACATAGTTTATATGTTAAAGGATACATCCACCCAAATATGTTTTTCTGCTCTGAAAAAAATAGAAGATATGGAGCATACACTGGAGCCTACAACAGATATGGCTCCTGCGTATATCTGTTGTAGGCTCCAGTGGTGGGATTACTGTCCATGAATTCCCAATGCTGTTAAAGCTTTTACAAAGCAAACCTGTTCTTGCTCATGGATTTGTAATGAGTTCCTGACGAGAATATGGTCTGTAATCTTTAATTTAGATTGGCCAGTTCAAAGACCACCATTCAGTAAAGCCTACACTCTAGGGGGTCTACAGATGCCTGGTCAATGTTGTATATTGTAGATGTATTTGTACATCAAGGACCAAGGTCATTGCTTTTTATAGCCTTGGAGCCATTTTACAATGTTAAGTAGGGTACAGACGGCTCGATATTCAAGCCGTCCAATGTTCCCTGCAGCAGCGTGATGACGTCATTGTGCTGCTGTCAGATATCGGCAGAGCTGGGGAGACAGCTCTGCTCTCCCCAGCTCAGCCGATGCTTTGCACGGAGACCCGGCTGTCTTCATGCAAAGCAGCGGACATCGGCTGTATTTAATGGTCATGTCCGATATGGCTGTTTTCGAAGGGGATTGAATAATCCTGCCTGAAAACAGCGATGGCTGCATATTATATGGGCCAGATAGATGGCTGTGAGCGCGCACGGCGCTTGAAGCAGCCATCAATCTGGCCCATATCTGCTTTAGTCTCACTCGGACCTGAGAACTCCTCAGATGTTGACATAGATTAAACTTCAACTGTAGAATTGCATCTCTGTGAATTCAGTTGTAGTCAGGACAAGTCAGTTAGTCAAGTTCTGGAAGGACACGGGAGATAATCCATTCTTTACCTAGAAGGCTGTGAACCTATTCTTACAATGTATTTTAGTTTCCGTACTATTTTCTTATTTTTTGGTTGATTGAAGCTTGTTTCAATAAAGTTCTTTATGATGTTAAAGAAAGTAATTTCTTCTTTAATGAGGGAATGGTGAGAACCTGTGTTGTGCTTGTGTCACCTTTTCTATTTATTCTAATATTATCCTACTATTGTCAGAGTTGGAGAATCTTCCAACTGGGGTTCCTGTTCCATTGACAGCAGCATAAGCAAATCCTCAATTTACAATCAATACTAGGAACTTTATATTATTTGTCTGGTCAGAAAATGAAGGATCTCCCAAGTAGTCGATGGTAGATTACGGGACCAGGGTTCGAAATATTACCAGTTGTAACAGAGAGAAGCATAAACATTGGGTTGGTTTTACTCCAATAGAAAATTGATCTTACTAGCTAGTGCTCCCCCCATCAATAAACAAACTTGGAGATGGTTACTCTACCCTCTAATTGGTTAAAGAAACTTATACAAGGATTCCATTATTCTTAAATACTAATTTTCACAAACATAAAATATTGCTGAGTCAAGGCAAGTGAAAGCATTTGCATTTAATAGGCTATACAAGGCTATACAAGGCCAATTTACCTTCTGACACACAGTACCTAGGTATGCCTTTCTGCTATGTTTAGATGCTTGGGTGGAGTTGTGCTTTACAACCCAATATATATCTCTAATGCACATCGCTAGTTCTAGATTGCTAGACCTTGGGTAGCTAGATGTGGTAATGCCTTATGCAGTCAAGCAACTCATAAGGTTTCAATCATGAGTCTATCTGAAAAGGAAAGGGAACAGGGATATTGCTCTGAATTCACACCCATGCTGACCCCGGTCTGCAGAGTTCTACAATCAATACTGAAGAGGCTCTTTCATTTTCTTGATGTGTTCCTCTGATGGATAGAAAAATCAATTTTTTTCACAGGAGAGAGCAGGAGAGTTTTCAAAAGGGAACGGAGAATGAGAAAGCTTCTACAGAGGAAACCATCCTCCCAGTCAACCGAGGCTCATTAGCCGAGCTGGTAATCCTACCCTGGAGGAACACAAATTCTGATGCCAGATTTTTACACAATGGAGCTAATTCATGGTAACTTGAGGGAAGAAAAGTCTTTGTGCTGCCCACAGCAGCCAATCAGGCTCTGGCTGTCACCTATCCAGTGCAGGTAAAAAAAAAAACCATAACATAGATAATAGGTGCAACACCTTCAAATATCCTCCCAACATCATGGGCAGCCTAGATGACCATATAGGAGCCTACTAGAGGACAATATGCGGAGGATCTACCCATAGCAGCCTATCAAATTCTATGGTTTATCTTACCCTGCCTGGTAAATTGCACAGTGATACCTGAGGTTGGTAGATTATAAGAAATCTTTAAACGTGTAGGTACAGTTGCAAGGAAAAGTATGTGAACCCTTTGGGACCCTGCTTTGGCAGCAATAACCTCAACCAATCGTTTCCTGTAGTTGCAGATCAGACCAGCACAACAATCTGGAGTAATTTTGGATCACTCCTCTGCACAAAGCTGGTGTGAATCACTCTCTTGAGGTCAAGCCACAGCATTTTAATCGGGTTGAGGTCAGGACTCTGACTGGGCCACTCTAGAAGGCATATTTTGTTATGTTGAAGATATTCTTTTGTTGAATTAATTGTATGCTTTGGGTCATTGTCCTGTTGCATCACCCATCATCTGCGGAGCTTCAGTGTTGGCAGACAGATGGTCTAAGTTTTTCCTGACACTTGTATGTTGAGAATTGAGAATGCAATGCACGGTTGTTACGGGTACTGATGTAAGGAATCTCAAATTTTCTCGAGACTACAAAGATCACATAAACCCCCCCCCCCCCATGCCATTGGAGCTATACTACATAAATAAAAGCCATAAAAATTATAAAAAAATATTGCTTCTTACTATACAAATTAATTAATCCAAACTGATAAATGATGAGGAATGCTGGAATTGTTGGGCACATACCTTAGCTTGCATCCTATGGCACACTAAACAATACTAACTGCTATTTGTGGGAATCAAGTCTAGCAAACTGCTAGTCTCTACCAGTCCAAAATCCTTAAAGCCACCTTTAATCCATATCACTCACAATATATATAGAGTCACAATCGTCGCCTGGGGTAAATGTATGAAAAACCTAAACTACCAAACCATCCTAACATTGGAGGTAACATTTGAGTTTCCAATATCAGGAATACAGTCTATGCATGGTAAAAAGGGAAAGTAAAAATAAAGGGAACTCACAATCACTTCCTATACCACTCATGCTTAACCATTGCTTGAAGGAAAAGATATGTAGAACTATAATCAGCTATGTAAACACATGAGACAATCTGCAGTGTACAGACCAATTTTCCAGATCTGTCATTCACCCTTGTGGAAATGGTAGAATTACACTGTTTGGGTAAAAACAATGTACCGAAATGGGACAAAGATGTCTCTAGTGATACAATAGGGTTACATGCAAAGAGGAGAATGTGTAATGCATAAAATATGGAGGGAAAACCATTATTAAACCTTGATAAAAAAGAGCCTAGGAAAAGTTTCGTGTATTTTGCAAAATAACAAACATCTAGTCTGGAGCTCCACAAATGGCCCAAGTGTGGCCCACAGGGTGCCCTTCTGAAACATAGGATTACCTCACTGCACACAGCAGATGATTAAAGACCCTGGATATCCAACCAACAAATTTAAAAAAACGTGACAACAGAATGGTTAGTAGATAGAACAATAAAGCCAAGAAACACACTGCTCGATATACGAGCCATTCGAGACATCGAAGGACCACTGCTGTGTCATCCAGCTCAGACGATGCTTTGCATGGGGATCCACAGTCCCCATGCAAAGCAATGGACATTGACCATGGTTTACAGTCATGTCCGATATCCCTGTTTTCGAGCGGGGTTGATTGATTCGCAAGGCCGTAGAAGCCGCCATCGATCTAGCCCATATCCATGCGTGTGTTCCCTGCTTTAAGCCCCCCATACACCTTAAGATCAATCCATACAATTTCCATTAGATCTACCAACAACTGTGTAGTACAGTGGCCTCCCTGATAGAATACATAGTGATTGGAAGGTGTAGAAAGGTCCTCATATTACATGGTTTTGGTACAACAAATTTTACAGAAATTGTATGGAAAGATTGTAAGGTGTATGAGGGCCTTAAGATAGATAAATAGATTTATGTTAGTTGGTAAATTTTGGTTGTTGGCTTGTATATGTTGGCATATTTGTATATGTTGGCAGATCTTAAAGAGACAGAGTACTGAACCTTTAGGAATCTACAAGCAACCAGGTCCAGTTTAGGAGACGACCTAGGCATTGAATTTAAGATTAAGCATGTGTAAATTGTATTAACGCCTGGTCCATAATAACACTTAAAATGTAATAAAGCTTATCAATCTGGAACATAAAGCTGATGTAAAAGGCCTATACACCTAAGCAACAGAATGTATAAACAATACAAATAGTAAAAAAAAGTTTTTACTAGGCTTCCTTATGCAGCAGAAAGTAATTTGAAGATGATTAAACTAACTAACACCTACAGTTAAGATGGTCAATGAAATGCTGATGGTAAAATAAGCTAATTTTCAGGGAAACAAGGTAGCAGAGTCATGAGGTCAGAGAATGTGTCTGATGTCTATCCTCTTACCTGAGGAACCAGGTTATTTATATGAGAAGAAAACTGGAGTATGAATAGCATACAACCACCAAAACGTGTTAACAATCATCTCCCCAACTCAGCTTGAAAGTTTACGCAGCAGAAAGGACATGATGATGGTACCTGGAAATGGTGTCCTTGCACCAATTGTTTTTTGTCAAAAGAATTCCTGATAGTAGTTTCAGTAATAATAATCACAATTCTATACACATATCTGTTGTTTTTGAAATGACCCTTTATAAGAAAAGGGAGTTCCTATAAAGTATTAGATATTTATGAGAAATGTAATCAGAGATCAATTCTTCCTACAGAGTTTTTTTTTATTAAAAAGAAATATCTATTTCCCAAGACCCTACAGTTTGGAGAAACTATATGTGGAGGAACTATATGTGCCTGACCAATATACCTATATGAGGTATTGGAAATCTCATTCCATGTTATAGAGCTGGCCCACATTTTGTTGATATACCAACTTCCACATTTTGGCATGGCTAAATTGTGTCTGTGCAAATATGCATCTTATCAACCAAAAGAACATTTGTGAGGTCAGGTACTAATGATAAATGAGAAGCCCTGGATTAAAATGGGTATTTTACTTCATTTCATCCTAAGGCTATCCAGTGGGGTTTTGGCAAGGGGTCTTTGTTGGACACTTAAGTTTGCTACACTCAGAACACACCATAATATCTTTGCTGGCTTGTACAGAGGAGCACCCTCATCAGTTTCCAACTCATAATATACAATGTAGTTGTGTAACATTTACAGAGCCGGAGGTTTGGGTCTGGGTACCTTCCTTGCTTCCTTTTCTCGCGTGATCACTCCAGAGTCACCTCTCTGGAATTTTACTCTCTAAGTTCAACAGGCCATTTCAGCTCTAGTAAAGCAACCCTATCAGCACACTGCCTATTGATACCCCTCTCTGCTGGGCTGCAAGATGTACGTAGTCCCCAAAACACAATGTCCAATGTACATTACAGCACTTGTGGGTTGAATAATGACAGGTGTGGGGAATCAGCCTCAAACGGGCGCTTTCAATCACGGCAAACCATACAACAGGTTCTCTTTAGGGCTCCTGCCCGTATTTATTCAATAAGTCCCAACAGAAATGACCCTCGCAGGGGTTAATCCACAACACAAATATCTTTGAAAATACCAAGCCTCTTGGCTTACACAAGGTCCAACACAGACTATTTTCTTTAGCTCAGGGAAAAGCTATCACAGCCTGGCACCTACACGTCCCCAGCCTGGGCTACACACTCCCTGTGTGCCCCCTGGTATCCGCTGCTTCAGCAGCACAGTGTCTCCCCACCTCATTAGGAAGCCCTGACTGACTGGTCTTAGCTCCTTTTGTGGAGAAACACCTGGTCATCTCATTAGAGACCAGCAGGTGTATCTTGGTGGAGTGGGAAGGCCTACCCAGTTCCTTCCATCCCCACTCCAGATCCCTGTAACAAAAACATATAAAAACTGGGCAGCAACCAACTGTTGCTCCCTAAAACTACTCTGGACTCCCTCCAGAACACACCAGCAGTCCGCTACAGCAGCACATGGACCACTTACACCATGATAGACCACCGTTCTGTCACACAGGTCTTATTAAAAAAAGATAATGTGTATAGGCTTTCTCTGTGTCCTGTCTGTCCCAAGAGCAGGTTAGTCACTTGAAGTTTAAATTAAAGGTAATTAAAGTCTGTTCCTAGTCCAAGTGGCTGTGTTGCTTGCCCACACTCATCTATAGGTCTCACTAGTAGTTGACAGTCCCAGGGTTGGTTGCCCTTCACCCTTGTTTGGGAAAGGGGGACTCTTACACTCATATGCTGCTTCTGGTTCCTCCAGTCCTGCAGGCAATCTGTCTACTCCCATAGGACAGAACTTCTAACTCCCAACAACTCCACAGATGAAGAACCCCAGGAAATGTCATCACTATGCTATTTATATACTCTGAATGGCAAGCAACACTTAAGCTGGCCATACACCTTCAGATCTCTCTGTCAGATATCCTTTAGATCTACCAACAACTATGTAGTGCCGGGTCTTCTGCGATTGAACACAGGTAGACTTGATTGTTTAGAAAGTCCCTCATATTACATGGTTTTGGTAAAACAAAAGAAGATCTAAAGGAGATCTGACAGAGAAATCTAAAGGTGTATGGGGCCCTTAGGCTGGGTCACAGCACATACAGTTAACATTTTATTGTTCAGTAACAGTTACTGTAATATAGAACCATTCACTTATCCAAACCATTTACGTTTCTACTAGAGTTACAAAATTCAGAGGTCCTATCCTCACAGGGTAACCCATTCTAACCAAAAGTACCACCCTGTTACACTTGCATGCTGTAACATTAACAGAACCCTTCAATGGACAGAACTGAATGCAGAATTAGGGGGGGGGGGTAGCCACAAACATTAGCTATATACTGTATGCAGAGCTCACAAGAAAATAAAATAATAAATGTGATATTATTAAAGTTTACAGGTTATTTTTACCATCTCTAGTTTCCTTTAAGTCTACAAATTCTGTGGAATGAAATGTAGCACAAGGGGTCAGCATAGTGCATTTTAACTGGCAGAGCATGGAAGATTCCATTGTAGCTTTTGAATTTTCAAGTTGAATGTTGCACAAAAAAAATATACCTTTGTTCAACAGATAATTGTGTCTTTTTATATTGCAGTTTTTTTGTGAACTCAACTTTGTTTATATTGGAAAAAGGTGTCTGGGCTTCAGTAATCCTTTTTGTAATTAACCTTACAGCATTGTGTAAGGGGTCAATATTTTTTCCAACTCTGTAAGGAGCTTTGGCAGACTCAAGCAATGTCTCCAATGTGGGTTAATCCTTGGAACCAAAGTCTGTAATAAATAAAATGCCTCTTTCCCTCTTCAGATTACCACGTTCATAACCTGATGCTACCATTTCAGGGAGACGACAAAAACACATCCAAAACTGGTGACATATAAGGAGGAATTGTCCACAAAAAGTTTCCAGCTGTCCAAACTACAAAATAAATGCAGACACCTATATTCCTAGGCTTGCCTCTGCCAACTTACTGGTGACTGGTGCCCTATTTAATGTACACATAACGGGTCAATACCTGTGCGGTCGGCAAACAATTGCGGTGTGGTGGTGCAAAGAATCTTTGTGCAATGGATTCCTGGCCCATATTTTGGATGGGGACCTTCGGTAAGTAATGACATAGCAACGTTTCACATTTAAAAACCAGCACACCACACTGTTTAGAATGGAGGAGAGTGATGGTGATTAGGCGAGTTCTCATCGAGGTGTGTCAGACCACAGAAGAGCAGGGTGGGAAAGAAACATGGTCCAACATTTTTTAGTCTTTTAGTAATGATGAGCAGCATGGGCAATATTTGAATTAAATTATAATAATTCTACTAATATTCGATTTGATCATCGTAAATTCAAATATTTGCAGTATGACCATGTATTGCGAAAATGATTTTCACATTGCAAAAATCTTCCAAAAGAATGGTTACATGCTATGTTTATTTTCACAATGCGAATATTATTTACGCAATACTTAACATACCGCGAATATTCGAAATCAGGAATATCAGCCGACATATCAGAGATATTCGCAAATTCTCGAATTGCCTATATTTACGAAAAATATTCGAGCTCAACATTATACTTTAGTAGTTTTTCATCCTTAGCTACAGCACGGAGCACAAATATGGACTAAGAAATACAAGTTTAGATATTTGACCACTGAATTGGTCACTGAAAATTATTTATTTCTTTAAAATTATTTACACCCCATCCCGGCTCTAGGTACACTGCATACACCTTCATTTTACATGCTAAATTATTAGTAACTTTCATTTAAAAAGTGCCTACATATTACTCAAAAATGTGCATTAAATAGGGGTTAAAAGACAAACATGCTTAAATACAAGTTGAAACTATGATGCAGGAAGACCCTGAGCAACAGGGCTCACAGTCTCAACATTTGGGCAGTAAACAGTACATGAACAAAGGGTTGGGGGATCTAAAGCGCTTAAATGGCTCAGTATGAGTGGTTTTGTGCAACATCCCATATAGAGATAAATTGAAGAACATTAAGCGAAAAGGGGTGAACAATATCAGATGCGGTTGATACCGTGGCCCTCAGGTAGATCTATGGTATACCTCCTATTTTTTAACCAGATTATGCTTTTATTCTATGTGACTGTTGACGTGTAGAGATGGGCGAACATCGCCATTTACTGTCCGCGAACGGGCGGGTCGGACTTTTAAATAAGTCGCAGACACATTCAAATTCCCCGCCTCTAGGACCGCAACCTGGAACGCATAGTTCCTGGTTACGGGCGCAGGATGTGACGTCACTGACGTCACTGACGTCACTTCCTGCTCCAAGCCGGATTTTTCACTACAAGACCGGCTGCATGCCCGGTCTTGTAGTGAAAAGATTCTTCCTCCGGCACGATCTCGCAGGTTCTGATCCTGCCGGAGGAAGAATTTAGATCTTCTTCTCGTCGGCGAACGGGGCGGGTCGAACACCCGTACTGTCCGCCGGCAAGAGGATGGACGAACATGCTCGTTCGCCGCCGAACTGTTCTCCGGCGAACAGTTCGGTCCATCCCTATTGACGTGTGTGTGTCTTAAACGCCCCACTAGGACTAGTGTTTGGCGAGAATCCAGAGTTAGACACTCTGGACCCTTTTTCTCCTAATGTTCTCAAATTTACTACAAGCTAAGTCCGCTTCACTTTTTATATGTTACATACACCTGCCCCTGTATTCTGTACATTACATACACCTGTCCCCTGTATTCTGTACATTACATACACCTGCCCCTGTATTCTGTACATTACATACACCTGTCCCCGCACATACACCTGTCCCTCCACTCTGTACTTTACATACACCTGTCCCTGCACTCTGTACATTGCATACACCTGTCCCCGCACTCTGTACATTACATACACCTGTCCCTCCACTCTGTACTTTACATACATCTGTCCCTGCACTCTGTACATTACATACACCTGTCCCTGCATTCTGTACATTACATACACCTGTCCCCGCACTCTGTACTTTACATACACCTGTCCCCGCACTCTGTACATTACATACACCTGTCCCCGCACTCTGTACATTACATACACCTGTCTCTGCACTCTGTACATTACATACACCTGTCCCTGCACTCTGTACATTACATACACCTGTCCCTGCACTCTGTACATTACATACACCTGTCCCTGCATCTGTACATTACATACACCTGTCCGTGCACTCTGTACATTACATACATCTGTCCCTGCACTCTGTACATTACATACACCTGATCCCTGCACAAAGCAAAATCGATTCAGGTTTCATTCATATACAGTACCATTAAGACCCCCCTCGTTGTTACCATAATTTGGGAGTACTCACTATTGTTACAACCCTAGTAAATCCCCAGGGGGGTTACATGGCCTTGAGTGTGAACCTAAACTTGTGAACCTCTGCTGAAAAAAGGTTAGGGACCACTGAACAACTGTTTCCATTTTATCGGGTCCCAAACTTTTTTAATTGCAAGAAAAGCACAATAGTAGAATAATCATTTCTGTTTAGGTATTTCAACATTTCTACGATTATAGTTTATTTTAATTGTGTTAACATAATTATTCCAAAAGAGAGAATCGTTATATAATCGTTAACTATCAGCAAATAAACTGTACAATATGCAGCAGGTCTATTGCCATTGCTGACAGTGTAACATAATCCTGTGCTCACACCCCTAGAGCTGCCTAGGAAGTCCTTGCATGTCTGTCCTTTGTGCCGTGTGATCACATGCCTCTGTACCTGCACACCGAGGCCAGGGCGGGGAGAGTCACATGCTTTGTCATGTGGACTTACACAGTAAATAGAACTCATGCACAAAAACTTTACGAGAAGAAACTGTCTGCATTGCAGATAGAAACCTGTTAGACTGTTTTATTTGTTTATTCTTTATTTATTGTAATCACAATAAATCAAAGACATAAATCATGTTCTGTAAAGGCTCTAATCGATTTCTGGTTGATCGACTTAAAAATCTATCGGTTGAACGGGAAAATCAAAACGTGTATTGGGTCTTAAGCCATGTATTGAGAATTCAAAGGACACATTTATATTACAAATCTGAAGTTGAAGTCTTAAGTTTTTAGAAGGACAGGGAAACATACATGGCACGCTTCTTTAATATATAACACAGGCTGTTAGAAGTGTGTGTAGGACATAGACGTCCTTTACTTTAATATGGGATTGAATTCTCTCCATTGGCCCACTTCTGATCTTATCTTTACCCCATATCCCCTATCAGACCAAAATGCTCCTACAGAAGCCTTTCACCAAAGCCAAATGTCATATATTGCAACTTACTGTTTTTTCAAAAGTGGAGGCTGTCTTCGTTGTACAGATAAAACCTGCTCATCTTGCTGCAAATGAAGTGTCCTTGTTACTTTTCATCAGCTGAAAATAAAAACATACTTATTTTTACTTTTTTTGTAAACAACTAGTCACATCTGTCCACCATGTAATGTAAAAAAAAGCAAAAACTCAGAGTACCATGACTCTTCAACTAGGCCCGGGTGATGGGCGAAATGCCTCAGTGAGAGGAGCAGCATCAGGAGGATTGTGTGCATGCAATGGTAATTTGTATATTAAAGAGTTTGGACATACCAGGATTTTGTTAAGATGTTTTATTACCCTAAGGAGTTAAAACAAAAAGTAGAAGCTTTAAGTAGCTTCAACATTTGTAGCTTTAGAATGTGTCCTCAGAGTGACCATTCCCAACCAGGGTACCTCCCGCGATTTCTAGGGGTTCCTTTAAAGTTGGCTAGTGGACCTCTTATATAGTGACCATGAATTTCCAAGGTCAATGTACTTGGCAAAGCCAGCAGCTAACACTGATTATATTAAGGTGGCCATACACAGGTCGATTTCCCACACGATTCCTGGCCGATCGATCACCAGGCGCGTGCACGCCGATCGATCGGTGAGGAATCGAGTGAAGCCCACCTTGACCGATTCACCCCGCCCGATCGACATGGCCCCCAAATCGGATCGGCCAGAGAACCAACCTGTTGGTGTTTTCTGATCGATTGAGCACACATCAAGGGGCGCTGACATTTGTGAATCGATCGACTGGTAACAGAATTGTCCAGGAATCGGTGGCTTGCGGTGGTAGGCACAGACTTGTATGGTCGATCGATCAACGCCTGTGGCTTCACGATCGATCGGATGGAGGATCGATCGCTCGGGAATCGACACGTGTATGGCTAGCTTTATGTTTGTGCCTGTAAGGCTATGTCTCCATTGGGACACCCTACGTTAAGACATGGATTTGGTGGGGTCCCGACAGAGCACATACACATTACCTGCCCGGCAGATGCCCGGAAGGGGAGGAGACTTCCCCTCCACATTAATTGAGGTGTCAAACTCAAACATACAATGGGCTACAATGTAAATACTTGGACAAAGTCACAGTCCAACCTTGATATTTATTGAACAAAAATGTCTACAATTGAGGCAGTTTTTCTTCTCATCAGATATAACAATAAACTTTTACATTTGAAAATAAACTTAACAATAGTATGGTGTTGTATAGATATCTATGAAAAAACAATAGTTACTTTGAATCTGTAACAAGCAAAGTGTAATTCTAAAACATTTGTGAAATCAAATGTCAAATAAAAAGACACATATGTGGCATTAATAATATATTAATGAATTAATATACATGAATATAAAAAAAAAAATTTGCAGGTCAAATATAATTACACCATGGTCCGAATTTGGTCCCCAGGCCAGAGTTGGCCACCCCTAGTGTGGTATATGTTATGATGGCCATACATGGGTCAATTAAGCTTTTGATTCCCAAACAATAGATCGCCATGCGCAGATTCCCATCCAAAGTAACGGCCAGGGATTGATTGCCAAAGGTGGTGCACATCTATTCGCCAAACGATCGTTCGACGATTAGTTGCGTCACCACGTTGCGTTCGATCCTTTGTCGAGCGCACTGAAATCGACCTGTGTATGACCAGCTTAAGTTTTTTAAGTTTTAAGAAGACACAATTTTCATTTTGCTTGCCACGTTTGCCCAAGCCCCCCAGGAAAGGGAGCCTCTATTGCCTCTAAGGGCTTGTTTCCATTGTACGTCGGGACCCCTACGCTAAGCGTATACGCTTAGCAGGGGTCCCGACGTATCCCACAGACTCAGCCTGAACGTAGTCGAGTACGTTCAGCCTGACACCGGCAGATCGGCTCAACGCAATTAAGACAGACCCGTCCGTCGAGCAGGTAAGTCTATCTGTTACGTTGGGACCCCCCGCTAAGCGTGTACGCTTAGCGGAGGGGTCCCAATGCAATGGAAACAAAGCCTTAGTGAAAGAACACAACCAGTATAACTAACTTCACAAACGTATGTCCTATATTCTTCTAGCCATTATCTTTTACCCTTCACACCAACCTATGGTAATAGATGTAAGAAAAAAAACATAGTACTAAAAATCCAGATAAGAATATAAACTTTAGTAGGATTATATTAATTTTCAATTATAAATATAAATATAAGATAGCACACTGAGCAGTAAATAGGCGTTATACGATTGGGGTACCTGTGTAAAAGAGAACCCTGATTACTTTTATTGTGCCTTCACTCCTGTGCTATACATATGCAAGAGGAATGCTGAGGTGGGGAGGGGGTTGAGTAGTTTTAGCTTGCTGCAGATAAGCCTCCCCTGAAAATATGACATTTTCATGCTATCTTTAAACAGACTTTCCAACATGAAGAGAGAAAAAAGTTGAAAAGAAACAGAGGCAGATATGCCTTTCTGGCAAGTTCAGTGTTTTTGAGAAGGAGATTTTAGCTGCGTGGTGAACAGTTTGTGGATTAAAGCTACGGGCTTCAAAAGGGAGTTGACGAGGAAGCATAAAGCATGCTAAGGGCTGTAGTCACTGCGGCTTAAAGAGAATGCTCGGTATAAATAGCAGCTTGCTTTACTGGAACCCTAATGAGTACACATCTGTAGAGCTACACATTTCCCCTTGTGCTTTATTCTAACTTATTAGACAACAATGATCTTGTGAAATGGAGAAATTGTGTTACTTCGTAATGAAATCAGTAGCAGTAGTGTAACGACCGTGTCATAAATACAATAAAGCTCTCTTGTTAAAGTGTACCTGTCAAACGTAGCATGGTGGCGGCCATCTTGCACTTTATATTTGTATGTGACAACAGAAGCCACGATTTTGTGAGCAAAACTATTATTTTGAAGACTGCAGGGTTGTGATATTGATTATGAAATCTGTACAGCATTGCTTAATATGTCAGTACATTATAGATATAAGAAAATAATATTAAAGATATTCTTTCATAGGTTGTATTAACCCTCTTAGTGGTATTCATGAGAGTAGCTCAGAGTAGAATTACATTTTCATAAACGGTAACCCTGAGCCACACTCATGGATTTGCTTGCCTGATCCAGTAGAGTCAGTGGTGTCAACCAGCAATGTCCATCCAATATGCCTTTGCCTGTATTGTTCGACAGGCAGAGGCATCTCAAATCTTTACATCATCGGCATCATTCATGACACCGGGAATCTGTGTGTTTGGTAGCCAGTTGGAAATGTAAAAAAAACAGGGAGGTTAAAATACACTTCAGGTGACCATCAACCGGTGTATGCCCATACCCTTACACATTGAGGTAAATTATCATGGGGACAATCATTCTAAATTGTAGTTCAAAGCACCTGTGTTTCAGCTCAGGCAATATTCGTATTTGCAAAATATCACAATTTGTTCACCTAATATTTTAAATAAATCAGAGAATTGGTGATCTCCAGTCATTATTACCTTCATTGTGCAAAACAGGATTTGTACATGCGCATATTGTGAACACGAAACCTGGTAGTTCCGGGTACTGATTAGAGATGGTCGAATTTTTCGACCAGCTGACTTTGTAAATTGATTTGACTTGATTTGGCTGATTTGAAGACTTGACTTTGAACTTCATTAATGCAAAAATTATTTGTGTTAAAGCCATACTTTTTTTGCTAGTATACCCCAACCCTTCTCTACATATTCAGCAAGTTTGGTGTTGATACCATGCTCAGGGATATTTGCAATTAACATGAAATCGACTAGTTTTAAAAAAAATAAAATTCGACCATCACTAGCACTGATGTAAAAAAAATCTTGAATATCCGTGATTATGAAGATATAGCGTTAAATCAGAGATCTCTAATTCTCAAAGTGCTGATATGTGCAATAAAAATTTGCAGAATATTTTCAATTAACATTAATTTGCATTATGCTACTGTGCTGCTCAGAATAGTGAATGTACATTTGTAAGCATTTTGGTGTGTTTGGAAGCAACCTTGTGTTTTGTAACAGTTTCAGGTACAGATTCCCCTCCAGCAGGGAAACCAGTAGTCAGAGACAGCATTGCCTGTTTTTTTTACACTGCAGGTATGCAGCTATAAGTACAGCACTGTACTGCACTAATTGGTCGTTTATCAGGTGGTTAACAACGAATAAAAAAAAATATATATATATTTTGCATGAAGCCCAACTTCAGTTTTGAAGTATCAATGTAACCCCCCTTTTCCCCACCAGGTGGGCAATAAAGGATACTATACCTCCTAATCAGAATCCCTTCCACATACATTGGCCAACCTGTTTGGAGTACTACAAGTCTGTCTGTTTTGTTCTATGGCAGAGAATCAGCCAATGTGCTTGCAGGGTACCAAAGCCTTTGATGGTGTAAGCTGGCTAGGCAACTGAGATCAAAGAATCACAACTGTGAAGGTATGGCAACCTATTTAAAAAATTATTTCCAACAAGAAGATATTTGCTCACAGGGGGGTAATGCAAAAAGAAATATCTCTTGTCTGAAATGATGAGCATTGTGCAGGCCTACCTAACACATATATTTTATATTTGTCTTTTATTGAGTTTTGATTTTCTTGATGTCATTCATGGGGTCGGAGGTGACCTGAATCTAACAAAAGGTGTCCTACAGCCTGCTTTATCTTCACATGCTATACAGAGGATTAAAGGAAGGATATAGAGTCAGACATAGGCAGCTTCATTTTTTTTATTCGTTAGTTAGGTGCAGCAGTAGGGACTTGCTCAGAGCAGGACTAAATTCAGCTGGTTACAAATATTGCCCCAGTGGAAGGCAGAGAGCTATCCGGTGGGCGGAGGGGTGTCATCCACAAACCCCAAGGTAAACCTATGGCCAACCGTCCGCAGTCTCAGATCACGTAAATTTATGTTTTAACATATATATTGTTTTTCTCAATAACAGCTAAGGTTGTCCTTATATGCATGTTAAAGGAGATATTTGAGATATTTAACTACCCTTGATATTTTTCTGCCTGTATTCACAGAAAGCCCTAGTTTTCTGAAATGACAGGATTAATCTTATGGGTTATGGGTGTTAAAGGTTAGGGGGGGGTTAAGGTTAGGCTTAGGGGGTTCGAGGGTTAAGGTTAGGGGATGTTAGTTTGGTTTTAACCCCACACCACTACCTCTAACCTTAACCCCACCGAACCCCTAATGTTAAACACCTAAACCTGTAAGATTAACCCTGTACCTCCGGAAAACTAGGGCTATCTGTGCATGTACAGTTGTAAGGGTAGGAAAATATCATGGGGTAGGTAAATATCTCAGAACACAGGAAAAAACACTACACACATGAATCTCTCTCCTGAACTAAAGGTATGTCGAGGATACATGGATTTGTGTAGTCAGGAGTGCAGGGGAGATACCAGCTAAAGCCTTAAGGCACAAATTCAGGGGTAGGGTACTTTCTGGGGTTCACGTGAGGGTTAAATGTTAGGTTTAAGTTTGGAACTAAAGCTCCACTTAAGAAATGTTTTACACATTTCAATATATACGTAATCAGATCTACACATTTTCTTGCAGTGTTTCATTGTATGTCGTCTAACACATGTGTAGTGTATACCATATTCAAGGGATGCCTCTAGTGATAACTGTCATCACCATGAAATATCTGCTGTGAAAGATGGTCATGTGTGCATCAACAAGGCAGCTTCACATCTAAATGAGACGGTGCTGTCCTTGGAGAATACAAAAGTTTCATTCTACCTAAAGAGTTGCATTAGGGGTTGAGGTAGCGGACAGGTTCCGTGTGTATCTGTATGATATAAACTGAGGAATCAAAGAACTTTTTATTTGTTTTTACATGTGAATCGGTGATCGTTCTGATTTTCTACCAACTGCATAGGACCTTGCAACCAAAAACTAAAGCCCCCCATACATCTTCAGATTCCTCCATACAACTTTCATGAGACCTACCAACAACTATGTAGTGCCGGGTCCTCCCTGATAGAATACATAGTGATTGGAAGGTGTAGAAAGGTCCTCATATTACATGGTTTTGGTAGAAGAAAAGTGGGTTGTACAGAAGTTGCATAGTAATTGTATGTGGTGTATGGGGGGCTTTACATACAACACATGAGATACATTGGAGTTGGAGATTACATTGGTCAGATTGTTACTGTAGGTCATAACATGGAGAAGCTCAAAGCATGCTTAAATAATGTATTAAGGTTTGATGTAATTTTATATATATATATATATACCCATATAACAATGCCTCCAAGCTTTGCCATGGTTTTAATAAAATAAAGACTGTGGTAAATTGAATAGATTATTACACCAAAGTTTTGGTGACATTGGTAAAAAGAATAACTTCCAGCAGTGGCAACTCCCACTGTGAATTAGGGCCAGCAATAACCCCTAGCAAGTGTCTGGGCCAGCAATAACCACTTTTCATATATAGAACTCTAGAATGCTATTTCTATTTGGTCAGAAAGACTTAAAGCAGTGTTTTCCAATAGTACCACAATGTTGATCTTTCTCCTGATATTTATTTACCCCATATGTGCAAAATTAGGGTTATGGGCAATAGATGCATTTTAGGTGGGACTTGAGGAAATGTATAGCTGGCCATACACCTTCAGATTTCTCTGTCAGATTTCCTTCAGATCAGATCAGATCTACCAACAACCATGTAGTATAGTGTCCTCCCTGATAGAATACATAGTGATTGGAAGGTGTAGAAAGGTCCTCATATTACATGGTTTTGGTAAAACAAAATCTGAATCTGAAGGAAATCTGACAGGAAATCTGAAGGAAATCTGAAGGTGTATGGCCAGCTTATGAGACAAATTGATTTAGAACCCTACGAAGAGCTGAAAACAGCCATACTGACTGTCTCTGTCCCTTAGGGCATTGTAGCAGATCATGTCAAGGCCTCCATACATGTTTCCATTTCCCTACGATGGATGTCAAATGTGATCGTAGTTTGCAATTGAAGAACTGACAATCCATTGAACTTTAATTGAAATGCCTCCCACATGGAGAAACCGATATTTTATAGATGTTGGTTTGATCGATCGAAAGCATAATCGAAGGAAGTAAATAATAAACACACCAAAATGTCTGCCACGGGATGTATAAGTATGCTAATTATTTAAATCACAAAATAACATGCAATGTATACTCGATCGATCGAAATTTTCTGACATGTCCATTCACTTTTCGATCGATTTTCTGGTCAATTTAGATTGATTTAGGTCAGTTATAGCGAACCTTTTAAGCTAGCCATACACCGTCGGATTCCATGGCCGATCGATCACCTATCCGATCGATTCCGGCGATCTCAGCGGGAATCGGAGGTCCGATCGATGGGCCAATTAAGTCCGTCCGATCGCTACATACCACCTTGTCCAACGGATTCCTGGACGGTTCCGTGTCCGATCGCTTACTTCCCAAATGGCAACTCCCCCTGATCTGTGCAGAATCGGATCAGAAAGACCAACATGTTGGTTCTCTGTCCGATCCGATTCTGGGCCCCCGAACGATCGGACGTGATCGGACGGACAAGGTGGGCTTCACACGATTCCAGGATGATCGTTTCGCGTGCACGCGCCCGGAATCGATCGTCCCGGAATCCGATGGGAAACGGACCCGTGTATGGGGGCCTTTAGAGACCGAGTGCCCAAACTTAAACCCAAATCTCACTTTTTTATCTCAAAGTGCCGGCATGGAAATTAAACCTGAATTACACATACACACACATATACACACAAAACATGTAAACAAAACGCTCTACTTTCTTATAAGATAGAATAGGAGAGGATATGGGGCACTGTGTGCAATCAGAACAGAGGGGAAGAGAACTGACAGCATTGAGAGCCAATAGGCTGCAGTTCACACCTCTGTGCTGGCTAAAGGCTCCCATAAACCTTACAATCTTTCCATACAATTTCTTTTGTTCTACCAAAACCTTGTAATATGAGGACCTTTCTAATCCTTCCAATCACTATGTATTCTATCAGGAAGGACTCTATACTACACAGTTGTCGGTAGATCTAATGCAAATTGTATTGATCGATCTTAAAGTGTATGGGGGGCTTAACAGTTCGCATTCCCACAGAGAGGGCTCTGAGTGCTACCTCTGAAACGCGTTCCATAGGTTCGCCATCACAGATCTAGGTTGATCGAACCATGTGGACTGGCATTGATTTCTGGTTGATCGATTTAAAAATCGATCGGTTTAGGCCAATCGAACGGGAAAATCAAAATGTGTATGAGGGCCTTCAGTCTGTCCTCAAGTTTCACCATGAGTCTTTGTTATACAGAAAATCTTATCCACACATTGCTGGTAGAAGTTGAGGAGAGGGTTTGGAAAAGCTGAATTAGAGCATCTGGGAACTCACAAAAGCGTTCACATTTCAGAATTGAAAATAACCATGGAAAATGAGCCCAGCTACATGGATGTTACCCTTAAGTCCCATCAACAGTACATGTTCTCCAGATAACCTTCATTATGTACAGATGGTAACTCACCACTGCTGATGGGACTGAAAGAAGGGATTGGGAAACAATGGTTTAGATCATTGGGGAATATAAAAAAACACAGTAAAAAACTATCATGGATAATAAGTGACAGAGCTCCCAGGGTACATTTTGGGTACATCTGTGCATTGTACTAAAATCCTACCAACAATACACATTTTCCATTTAAAATTCCTTACGGTAGCCATACACAGGTCGATTTTCCACTTAATTTTTGACCGTTCGATCACTGCTCGCGTTCACGAGATCGAGCGGCGATCGATCGCAATCAATCACGCTCTGCCCACCCTGAACGATCGACCAAACAAAATTGGAATCGACAAAAAATCTAATCGGACATTAAACCAACATGTTGGTTTTTTTTGGTCGATCGTTTGGCAATCGGTGTATGTTGGTGTACCCACAGCCCTATGCAGCAGCCTTTCAGATTGATGGATTTTGTGGAATTGGCCATTTTGGGGATCGGCTCATGTCCAAAACGACCACAAATCGAATTCCCAAGGTGGTGTTGCATCGATTCCTGATCCGATCAATCACCAATTCCTGATAGAAAGATCGGATCGGCAATTGATCGCTGACAAATCGACCTGTGTATGGCTACCTTTATATACAGATAGTAAAATCAGTGTCTCACTGGTATGGACCAGGGACCTGGTAGTAAGACTTGAGGATATGTTTAGAGAAACATTAGCTTAGAGCATCTTGGAACTCCTATAAGCAGAGTTCTGATTCCAGCAGCAACCATGGATAAAGCCCCCATACACCTTTAAATCCTTCCATACAATTTTCTTTAGATCTACCAACAACTATGTAGGGTGGGGTCCTCCCTGATAGAATACATAGTGATTGGAAGGTATATATCACTGCTATATAGTGCTGGGTCCTCCCTGATAGAATACATAGTGATTGGAAGGTATATATCACTGCTATGTAGTGCTGGGTCCTCCCTGATAGAATACATAGTGATTGGAAGGTATATATCACTGCTATGTAGTGCCGGGTCCTCCTTGATAGAATACATAGTGATTGGAAGGTAGATATAACTGCGATGTAGCGCCGGGTCCTCCCTGATAGAATACATAGGGATTGGAAGGTATATATCACAGCTATGTAGTGCTGGGTCCTCCCTGATAGAATACACAGTGATTGGAATGTATATATCACTGCCATGTAGTTCCGGGTCCTCCCTGATAGAATACGTAGTGATTGGAAGGGTTAGAAAGGTTCGCGTATTACATGGTTTTGGTAGAAGAAAAGTTGATTGTACTGAAATTGTATGGTAAGATTGTTAAGCTAGGCATACATGGTTCTATTTTAGCATTCAATCAACTTAAAATAATCAAAGCTTACATCGGTTGAACTTATAGCTGGCCATAGATGTCTCGATCCATGGCTGGCTTGTAGCAGACTCATTACAGCGTGGTGATGTTGACTGCCGTCCCTATCCAAACTAATGGGATTGGCCGGGAATTTACCGGCAGATTCCTAGTCAATCTGACCATGTGGGTGCTTCTGGTTTTCGGCCGGCCGCTTGGCAGGAATGCGCACGGTGGCCGATCGGCTGAAGAATCGGGCAGGAATCTGCCCGTCTATGCCCAGCTTCAGGCATCTTTGGGAGCAAAAATTTATATAAGCCATTGTCTTATTTTTGGGGAAACATGTTATATACAGGTGGTATAATTAGTGTCTCACTAGTGTGGACCAGATACCCAGTGGTGGGAATTGAGGACTTGTTTGGGAAACACTGGATTAGAGTATCTAGGAATTCCCAAAATCAGAGTTCTGATTCCAGCAGCAACAATAGATAATGAGTGCATTTTCATAAAATCCCACCAACAGTACACTAGTGATGAGCGGCATAGGCAATATTCGAATTTGTGTTATTGCGCGAATATTTCTACTAATATTCGATTCTATATTCGCGAATATTCGCAATCGCGCAATTGCGAATCTAGATCGTAATTACCTTTAAAATAAATGGTCACATGTGCTATTTATTTTCGCAATCCCATTAGCATCCCAATGCGAATATTCGAATTTGCGAATATCCGCCGCCATTTTTGCGAAATTTGTGAATTCTCGAATAGCCAATATTCGCGGAATATATTCGAAATTTGAATATTCGAGCTTAGCACTACAGTACACATCCTACATATAACCTTCCATTTAGATTATATCATCTACTTGAAATCCATAACAAAATATCCTGTGGACTTTTGAATATTCTGAAGATGTTTGAAATACTCCGGTAGATAGGCCAAGCTATGTCCTTGCACTCTTCTGAGTCTGTTTTAAACTGTTATTGTCAACTCCAAAGCTTTTGTAAAGCATTGTTTCCTCCTAAAGCGCGATCCTTCTACCTTCACCCAATAAAATGAATTTGTCCTCAATGGGCTTTTCAGAACCGAGCGTTTTAGTTAGCAATAATTGTTCTAGACTACAGAAACGAGAGCCAAAGAGTATTTCTATTCTCTCTGCAATAAAAATAAAGCTTTTTTTTTTATATATAACATTTGAACAATATTTAAGGTCTTTTCCTTTTAATGAAAAAAGCTTGACTAGTTTTGCCTGGAAAGAAAAAAAAAAGAAGGTGGGTACAGAAAAAAAAAGTTGACTGTCAGTGTAGAAATACCGGATTTTCAAGCTGTACAAAATCTGCAGCCTCTCTCGCTCACAAGGATGGCTCATTAATCACTCGGCACTTCCACAGAAAGAAAGCCCCTGCACCGCATTAGCCAATCACAGAGCTGTTACCACAGGGACGACCTTTACCCTTGAGAGGCTTCATAGATTTTTTTTTTTTATTTCTGTTTTTTTTTCCGGGAATCATTGGCAGGCTCAGATGTGAGAGAAAGGAGGATGATTACCAAAATAACAAGTCGAACGGCAATGGCGCAACGCGGAGCTCCGAATGCAAATAAAACAAGGATATGGAGAGCAGAATTGAAATGCTGAGAATTGTTTTAAACATTGTAGCAAAAATATTGATGCGTGTCGTTTCATCGTCTGCCTTTTCTTTTCCTCTTTTAGCCTTGGCGTTGGCTTGGTTGGTAGACCCTGCGTGCATCGGCAGCTCGGAGAGAATAAAGAATGCATCGATCAATGTGCTCCGGAGGCATGAAAAACTGAGGTCAAAGGATGCCGCAAGATGGGTTTAAAGGACCAGAAGGGCTTAGAAAAGCAAGAGACAAGCAGAGAGATATATGTATATATATCATGAGTCTGAGAATAACCTTGACATATATACATTTATATATATAACGATCGAAGATTGGCAAAGGTTAATAGAAAAACCTTGCACATCCACGGTAGAAATAAAAATATAAAAAAAAATTATTGTAAAGCCCCCCATACACCACATACAATTACCATGCAATTACTGTACAATCAACTTTTCTTCTACCAAAACCATGTAATAGGAGGACCTTTCTACACCTTCCAATCACTATGTATTCTATCAGGGAGGTCACTATACTACATAGTTGTTGGTAGGTCTGATGGAAATTGTATGGAGGAATCTAAAGGTGTATGGGGGGCTTAAGATGTCATGCACACAGTTTGGGTGAAGTTGTGCAGTTTGGGTGCATGGTTAAGCCCCCCATACACCTTGAGATTCCTCCATACAATTTCCTCATATTACATGGTTTTGGTAATAGAAAAGTTGATTGTACAGATATTGCATGGTAATTGTATGTGGTGTATGGGGGGCTTAAGGCATGTTATGCAATGGCCATAGAATTTTATAAATTATTATATTGGCGAGTCCAGCTGAGCCACTTAGAAAACTAAGCTTCCAAAACTTTAGGCTAAAGCAGGGAACACATATATATTTATGGGCCAGATCGATGGCCGCTTCATCTATCTGGCCCATATCTAATGCGGCCATCCCTGTCTGGGAGCGTGACCAATCAATCCCGGTCGAAAACCGGGATATCCAACGTGACTGTAAACCACGGTCCATGTCCATTGCATTGCATGTGATCCCCATGCAAAGCATCATCGGAGCCGGAGGTCACAGCAATGCTGTGCCTCCAGCTCCTTCGATGTCAGGCAGCAGTGTGATGACCTCATATTACATGATTTTGCTAGAACAAAAGTTATTGTACAGAAATTGTATGGTAAAATTGGAAGGTGTATGGGGGGCACAGTATGTACTCTGCTGGGTCACCCATTTTAACTTTTTGTAATATCTACAACAGTCCCCTTTATGTAACATCATCATAGAGCGCCACAGGAAATGCTATCTATATTGATCCAAAAAGGCCAGTCGATCAAAACTTTCCCTGCTGGGTCCTCCTTTTCTAATAAGGGACATTAAAGAGACCACCTAATACAAACTACACAGGGTCAGATTAAGGCGATGTCAGTGAAAGTTGCGGTACCGCAACACGTGCGTATTGAGCGGGTAAGATACACAGGTTTCCATAGGACCCTTCTTGTACCCTTCACATTGGCCCTAAGCATGTTAGCACAAACCTCCCTGCAGTATGCATTTTCAGGGCCACAGTGCAAACATCTCTCATACACTTGTACGGGCTATGTGCAGCGCAATGTGAAAAAACTTGGATCTATTATCAGTAATGGATTCAGTAGCATTAACAATGGCACATCCATTACAGGTAAAACAACACAGCCCGGCTAGTATGAACTCAAACTTTGTTTGAAATACAACTCCCTTTTTATCACACACACACCAGTGCAATGAGAGATGCATCAAATATACACACACCAACCACATAGAAACCTTCATCATTAACATTCAGACACACACACACACTACAATTATGCAGAGATATGTATAATTAAAAACACAAACACACACAGACAGGCTCACACAAAGGGACAGAGAATACACATTATATGCACTCCACTTGCTGTCTGCAGCTAGTTCTCCCATGGTCAGCTTCCTGATTGTCGCTTCCTCAGGCTTCTCTGATTGTCTGGCAGTGGAAGGGGAGGGAGGGTGGACTGTATGCAATCCACAGAGGGAGAAGAGAACTGTTAGCAGGAAGAGCCAATAGGTACAATACAGTACAATAGAGTTCTGCAGTTCTTTCTCTCCCCACTGTCTAGCTGGCCGCACAATTCTCACACAGAAAGTTTTGCCTGCCACCTTGGCTACCCCCTAGCTGTGCCCCCCTGAAATACCTCCACACCCGCCAGTTTGGGAACCACTGCAAAAGGCAATCAATGGCAAAGACAAGTCTTTATAGGCTGGGAAGCATTTTTGTTAGAGATCAGAGCAGTTTTGCAGAGCACTGGCTTTTTTTTAAAGTGACAGATAGTATATTTATTTATACTTACCCTTTACAAAGGATTATAAGAGATGCATAGTATTTGCATATTACAACAGCATGCTATGGTAAGACCTAATTTAGGGTATGTTTCCACATCAGTCAGGACCCCCTACGCTAAGTGCATTGCTTGGCAGGAGGTCCTGACGAAGCAAATACCCTTACCTTCTCGGCGGATGCTATGTTCTCACGACGCCGAGCCATTCTGGAGATGCATGGGTTAAAGTATGTTAACCCTTGCATTGGGGATATCTGAACACAGCATCCGCCAGCCAGCTAAAGTGTATGTGATCCGTTGGGATAACCGTGAAGCACTGTGCTTAATGTAGGGGTCCAGACGGATCACGATGTAGAACCTCCCCCTCCCCCAAGACAGATAGGATTTTCCCCTTTACTATAGCCATACTCATCTCTATGTATTATGGGAGATACATCGTATTTGCACAGTACTTAATAACCCTTCCCTAAGGATCATGAGAGATACAAAGTATTTGCGTTCCGATTTTTCTCCCGATTTTTTGTCCGATCGGGTCACCCGATTTGCACTGAATTATCACGATCGATAGGCCCGACACTATTTTATTAACAGCAGATCGACCAACATTTACGAACAGGTCGGGTACATAATTCTGCATCCGATAATTCTCCCGATCGATCACCCCGACCGACCACGCTGGTCGATCGGGCAAAATTCATACAAAAAATCGTCTGATTTTCTTGTAACAGCATTACATGCTTTAAATGTATTGGTTTAATACAATAGACATTTCATTCGACCAATGTGGAGCAGTTGCTTAAAGTATAGATACAATTTTTTATTTTGGAT
>CM070040.1:72811129-72837587 GCA_036250615.1 Ptychadena robeensis | reverse complement strand
TCCACATTTTTTAACCATTTGTTGTACTAGGTTGTGCGCCTCTGTCCTTGTTCTTATTAAACAGGAATACATACTGTGGTTAAAAAGTACACTTTATCTCACATGATTAAAATAATAAATACCCAAACCCCCAACATGAAAATTACAAAGAACCAGGTTAAAAACTGAAAGTGGCCATAGATCGTTAAATTTGCAGCCAATTTCGCCGCAGATCGACTGCCGTGCGTGCTCGTGGCAATCAATCTGCTGCAAAATCGGCCGCAAATGTAGCCACCTTAATCGCGCAAGGTCAATCTGCAGTCTATGACCAGCTTAAGCTATATACAGCTACAAGATTAGTCTGAGTACCACTGTAGTTTCACAAGAGGCTTTCAGAACCCCGATTGGTTATGCATGACACCTTAACCAGGGTACCCCCTGATGCGTTTCGCCCCTTGGGCCTCATCAGGTTTGATAGCCTACAATGCAATAACTGCTGAGGCAGTGCACACACTGTATCAACCCTACACAATAGCCTTCATCCCCCCTGATTAGGCCCTAGAGTGGGGAAGAAACACGTCGGGGGAGATACCCTGGTCAAGGTGTCATGCATACACTACAGGGATACCCGGACTGATCTTGTGGCTGTAAATACATAACATGTTAACCTGGTTCTTTGTCATTTGGATGTTGGGGTTCTGGTCAATTATAACATTTTAATTATGTGAGATAAAGTGTACCATAGTATTTAACCATAGTATCTATCCCTGTCTATCCCTTGACTATTTAAGCCCCCCATAGATCACTCCATAGAATTTCCATTAGATCTACCAACAACTATGTAGTATAGTGGCCTACCTGATAGAATACATGATGTGTTTGAAAGTAATTGCAATGTTTAGAAAGTTTCTCATATTAGAAGAAAAGTTGATTGTACAGAAATTGTATGATAAGATTGTAAGGTGTATGGGAGCTTTTAGTCCTATCTTAAGTTCCCTTACAGAATTAAGCTCACCACTTAAGCAGGGTACAGAAGGCTGGATATTCGAGCCGTCCAACGTACCCTGCAGCAGCGTGATGACGTCATCTACCATACTAAAATTTTTTTTATAATTGTCTAGTGTGACCAGACCGACCCCTAATCCTCAATAGGAGTTATCGGCCACTATTTTTCCATCATCAACACACATTGAAGTCACTTTACAAACTATGACAACTATGACTGCAACACTTTTTAACTTCCTGTGTAAAAGGGGACACCATAGCAAGGAGCTACAACTTGTTTTTCTAAAGGCTCTGGTGATGAAAACCTGTCCCTACTTGTAGAACCGCTTCTACAACCCCTCCCCCACCACCCTACGACTACTTGGCTCCAGTTGCTGAATATTTGTCAAATTTGGTCATTCTCATGGACGTCCGAATCTACTTTTTGTTAAACTTTAGACCAAGTTGGTGTGCACAAATGAATATACAGTACTATTGTAAGTTATATTGTTAGTCCCTAGGGCAAGTGTGGCCAAACAATGACCCACGCACTGTAACCAGTCTATTAAAGCTGGGAACACACAGCTCGATATTTGAGCCGTTTGAGATATGTCAGCATCCCCGATATCGGATGCCTGCAGGCAGCCCGGCTGATACTTTGTAGGGGATCCGCAGTCCCTATCCAAAGTATGGGATATCGAACAAGGTTTTGTAACATGTTAGATCCCTGTTCAGCCGAGCAAGATCTATTAAATCAAGATCTATCGCTCGAAAAATGTCATACACGGGTCGATATTTTTACAGATTTTAGCACAGCTGAGCGCCTTGAACGCACACGGTGCTCAGCTGTTAAATGCACCCAAACATTGCCATGGGGATGACACACTGGTGTGATGATGTGGACACATCCCCATGGCCGTCACCTCTAGGCATTATCTCCACTCATTGCAAGGAACAAGCAGAGGGGAGCCAAGGTGTCTTGACACCAAAGTGACAATGGGTGAAATACTGTCAACCACCTTGGAATTGGAATAGACAACTGCCAGAAAATATACTGGGGAACAGGAGCGGCGGCTCCTCTGTCAGATTTAAATACCCAGTATGACCCACAAGTCAAAACGTTAGCCCACCCTGCCCCTAGGGCCACATTTTACTAATCAGTTTTGGGTTTACCTTGTTGGGTTCAATCATCTGTTTGATTTTTCACAAATCTTTGTGGCTTTAGTTTTAGTTAGTATCACTAAAGCTCCATTCACATTCAATGACAACCACCCCCATGTTATATGGACGTCCGGAGGGTGGTCATGGTTTCCAACAACAAGTTCCTGACTGTCCTGTGAGTGGCCAAATGAATTACAAAGAAATAAAACAAATGCAGGCATGACATTTAAAAGGGAATGAGTTTAAATATTTTATTGTATATATGAAACAATTTGCAGCAGTGGGACTATCTGTAATAGTTCTTTTATTTTTATATAACTGAAAGATATGAAGAATAAAAAATGTACATTTACAAGAGGAAACTGGCCGCATTAACAACCACCTCTGTCTGTTCTGGTGCCAATGACCAGTCCAGAGGGCAGCCTATTGGTTGAGGTTGATGTCGAGGATATGACAATAATGCTAATAGTCCCAGAAAGTTCCTGTTTGACTTTCTAAGTCATGAAACTCCAGCACTTCTGACGTCTCAGTTAGAGCTACAAGCTGACTCATTTGTCACTTTTGATGTATCTATGAGTTGCCGTTAAACTTGACCCTCTATTAAATTCTGGTCCTGCAGACCCTTTCCTGAACTTGACCCCTCTTCTTGATTGTTATCTGGCAGTGTTTGTTTCTGATTCCCTCCTCCTCTAGTCATTTATTATCAGCCTTTCCACTGACAGCTCGTAAACATGTGATGTGAACACAGCGTGGAGGGAATCAAGTACCAAACACGGAATGGTCTCACTAGGTATCACTATTAAAAATATGATTTAGTCACCTCCACTTAACATGCAGTACCCGATCTACAACTGGGAGCGGACAGAAAACTGCAGAAGGATGTGTCCATAGTCATTAGTATCCCACATCAGTGTTCTCAGGGTGAGTTACTCAGCTAATAATACTCACCCTGAGCAAACTCAAACCTGTCCGCCAAAATTCCCCATCAATTTTGCCCCAAAGATGTCAGATATGACGCCGGAGGAGGTGGCACCATTGACCTCCATGTAATGGAATAGGGGTCGCTTTTTTAATAGAGCAGATCTCTGGTGTCACCGGTGAGGAGGGCAGGAAAATGTGGTGGAAAAAGCACGCCACGTGGGTAATTCCTAGGAGGCTTATGATAGTCATAAATTTACACATTTCGATATTTCCTAAAAAATCAATCACTTTAAGTCGATCAAACGGAAACCAATTCCCAACCACCTTGTACGATTGAATCAAAAGTGATTAAAAATTCAATGTTAAGCTGGGAATAGACGGTAAAATTTACAGTCGATTCCTGATCCGATTTCAGCACAAGGAGCGGCCGTGATGACGTCATCACGCCCGCTCCTAGTGCCAAGAATCGGCCGGCACTCTTTGTGTGCCGCTCATTACTTCGGCTGGGGGGCTCCGAACGAATGGGATCGGATTAAAATTAACACTCCTGTCGGATCCATATGCGAACCGACAGGACGGCTGATTTTAACCCAATCCAGCTTGTTGCTGCATCCGATTCCTGCACGACCCGATCCCTAAGGGATGCGGGAGCGGGCACGGCATCGGATCAGCGGTCAGGACGTGCAGGAATTGGAACGTCTATGCCCAGCTTTAGACTGACAATCACTATATAAACCGCACAAGTCGATCGACTCTAAGATGGTACAAAAGTTGACCCGAGTATGACTACCTTAACCTCCCTGACTGACTTAGTATGGTCACAGTTCTGGACAAAAAGTATTGTTTTATTATATAAATGTGGCCATACACACATAAATTTTTACTAGATTGATCTTACATTCGATTAGCTTATGCAATTTCAATATCTTCTGTCAGTCTACTCTAGTCTACTGTCAGATCGATGCTTCCACCACACAGTGTGATTAATTTAAAACCGATCAATTGCTTTCTAAAGACCTGTACGCATGCTCCATAGGTCAATCAATTGGAAAAATCCAGTCGAGGTCGGCCACCTTAAATGACATGTTGGCATCATGGATGTAAAGAGTGTGAGAACACATGCACTGGCTGCAAAGAAAATTATAACATAAGACTGATTGTAAAGAATCTGAGTTTTTTAAGAAGGTGGATTAAGTAAAAAAAAAAAAGAAAAGAAAAACTTTCATATTTAAAATATTTCCCTTCTAAATTCTTTGCGGCAAATTGAACTTCTTGCTTTTATATGAAGATATACCTAGATTTACATCATTAACATGACCAGTAGACTCATTATGCTCTACCAATGATATAAGAATTATTTGGTGTAATTGCAAGTGATTTGTCAAAAACATAATCTACTGCAGTGAAGTTCTCCCCTCAGAACTCTGTGGCACATTAGTAGTAGTTGCTTTAACTTTTTTCATATAGTGAGGCGTGTAAAACCACGCACCCTTTATTGTGGCAATTTAGTGGCAATTTAATTTTTTGTGACCAGATTTGGCATACATGAGTCTTAAGCCGGCCATAGACGTGCCAATTCCCGCCCATAGTTGTGGGCAATCAACCAGCGTGCGCCTTCCCCTGAATGTATTATGGTCGGTAACCCGCAACTACAGGGGTGCCCACCTTGAGGTTTCGACCCAGCGATCCATCCTGCTGGTTCTTTTTGTAGCGGATGCTGTTGTAGGCAGGTAACTTGGACGGGAATCACCTGTGTTAGTGGAGCACACACCTGTGTTAGTGGAGCACACAGGATTCCTGCCAGTTCTGTACCCGGCTCCTCACAGTTTGGTGACGTCACCACCCTGTAATGAGTCCGCTACAAGCCGGCAAAGGATCGAGGTGTCTATGGCCGGCTTTAGGACCCATGTGTGTCTGCTTCATTTTCATATGTACTGCTTCATGTTCATATTTGCTGCTCATCTAACCAACATATTGTGTCTCTTATGCAAAAAAATTATAACAAAAAACCTTGGATTTTTTTTTGTAAATGTACATTGAGATGTGTATGACACCAATGCAACTCATTGTTTATTCTTCTTTCCTGGCCGGAGCCCAAGTACACCCCATGAGCTGGAGTTTTGTCCTTCCAGCCTACCCAATGAAGATTTCCAAAGATCTTGAGTATTAAAATAGTTAAGGAGTTAGTTCCACTATATATAAAAGTTTTTACCTATTTTGGATATAAAAGTAGAGGGTTTAAACGGCTGTTTTTTTTGGTAGATTTCTATAGTCCAGTAAGTAAACGGGCATCTTACCAATGTAAGGGGATTCCCCTATTAGTTGTTACACCTATACCGCCCCTGCTTACTAGATCCTGAATGAGTCACAAGGCTTTTAAATATTGGAGGCTTTAATGTCCATCTATTATAACATGGTACACAGCTAAAATTTCACAATGGACTAGATGTTTTCCTAATGTAAATGTATCCAAATATATATTCTTTAAAGTATAATACATGCATGTTGTGATGCAGAATTAAATCATCATTAGAAATAAACATTCACACCCAAAAAACTAAATTTAGGGATCTCCCTCTCACCAATAAGGTGTGCAGGTCTTTCAGTAGGCCTGACTTTTCCATAAATTCTTCAGTCATTTTTTTAGACTGCATTTAGGATATGCAGTTACCGTATATACTCGAGTATAAGCCAACCCGAATATAAGCTGAGGTACCCAATTTTAGAAAAAAAATAAGCCGTGGTAGGGAAATGCAGCAACTAAGGCACAGAACCATACAGCCAATGTGCTTTTGTTTTGAGGTCCAATTATTTAATTCAGCAGATTTGTAAGTTAATTACAAAGCCCCTGAACATGATATCATCACTAGAAGTGCTGGAGATGTAGAGAAGGGATGTGGGAACATTGTAAAGAAAAAAGTATTGTTCCAGCATATCAAGTTTTTGCACAAAATGTTCAAATTTGACTTGACTTTGAACCTAATTTATGCAAAAACTACATATGCTAGAGCAATAATTTTTTTTTTCAAATGTCTCCACAACCCTTTTCTACATCTCCAGCAAATTTGGTGATGATAGCATGTTTGGGGGCTTTGTAATTCACTCATAAAGTCGACCTACAAAATGCCGCGATTTTCATTTTTTGACCCGAATATAAGCCGAATTTCATTTTTTGACCACATTTCAGGTACTGAAAAATTCGGCTTATACTCGAGTATATACGGAAGTTTATTAATTTTAAGGATTGTTTGGGTGTTCATTTGTTTTAGCAGAGAAATTAAATGGAAATGGACCAAAACCATTCAGCATAGTGTCCTATGCGATTGGTTAAATCCACCTCACACTCTGCAAAGAACCCTCACGTTCTGCCCTGGCATATTTTGAGTCCTAACACATCCCACATGCTAAGCAGAGCCCAGGTACCGCTTAATGAAATGTTTTTGGCTATATGAGATGGTGAGGACAAAGAGGTCAAGGCCTGTTTATAGAGTGTGTCTGGAATTGGGGGTCTCCAAGGGCCCACGGGAACTGCATTCAGGCTTGAAGAAGCCAGGATTCCAGCAATTTCATTATAACTGTCTTTGTTTTCTTGAAGAAAACCATACCAGTCAATGTATTCATGACTCCAGATTTTGATAAAGCTAAGGGTTGTCCAACTTCAGTCATCAGAGGACAGAATCCAAATCTGTTTTTAGTATTTCTCACACCACAGTAAAAGAAAGAAGGGATGATTTACAAACAAGCAGGAACTTAAGGCAGGCAGGCCGACCGATGTGGTGTGCGCTTGCGGCCATCGGCCGCCGATCGGGTTGTCCACATGGGGTGACAGATCCCTGTCGCCCCACAGCTTGGTCGGTCTAGAAAACGGACATGTCCGATAATCTCTGGCAGATGCCGTTAGTTTCAATGGAGACCCGCATCACCATTGAAACTAACGGCTGGCACACAAAGGGTGCCCGTCGATGCTGTCAGCAATGGGGAGCAGCGTGATGATGCCTACACTGTCTGCCCCCAAATTCAGAGAATTTGTTTCGTAGCTCTGAAAACATTGTGCCACTAATTCAAGCAGAACTGAGAAGGCTAGCTAGTTGGGCGTCAATACATCTAAAGATTTAGCCTGAATTTAGAAGCCCTGAAACTGCAACCGTGCCATTTTTGTGCAGGCGGCTACAGTCCAGTTTAATGTTATGAATTATAAAAAGCTATTTCCAACCACAGTCCTAATTGTATACCCTTACCTGATTGGTAAAGGCTTGTAGAACTATTCCATACAATAAAAAGACTGTGATTTTGTATTATTATTGATTCTAAGGTGTACCTATAAAGTCCCTGGTGACTTTCATCTCCATTATTTAGTCTTTTAGTTCTAAATATATATTGCTAGGGTCCCAGGTTCGAATCTTATTGCCAGACCACATCTGCAAGGAGTTTTGATTGGGTCTCCTCCAGGTACCTGGGTTTCCTCCCACACTCCAAAGATGTTTTTATGTTTGGTACACCTAGGGTTGAGCCAGTTCCTGTGTTCAGGTCCTTAGTGACCACTTATCTCGGGAGGGGTCCAACATTTGGACCCTCTCCAGCATTTGCTAATACCATCCCTAGGTTCCACCTCAGCTGATCTACCTTTACGCTGCATCATATGTTTTTGTTATTTCGGACTTGGCTGGACCCTTATGTTGATCAACCATTTATTTTCATATCATCACCTGTCTGGACATAGATGGTTAGATTTACAGCTGATTTCGCGGCAGGTACACTGCCTTGTGCGCTCGCACCGATCTATCTGCCACAAAATCGCCCCCAAATCTAATGTGCCCACCATAAATCAGGTCATAAATCAATCGGCCAAAGAGCGAACATGTATTTTTTTGGTCAATCTCATTACTATGGATAGAGAACAGCGTCCCCATCCAAAGTATATGGCGACACACAAAGGTATGCGGTCGATTCTGGGAACGACTGTCTGTGCATGATGACGTCATCATGCCCACCCATGTGCGATGATCTGCCGCAAAATCCGCCATAAAACTAACCCACTATGCCCAGCTTTAGACTGTGTCATATGATGTGTTAGTTACATATATATGATTATGGTGGGGGCATTAGATTATGAGCGCTTTTGTTCTATTGTCATTGTGATATGACTATATAAATACAAATGAATAATATTTTTTATGAGGTTGGTACCAATTACTAATATAATGCCCCTACTAGCTCAATTGAATCTAATTTTACACATGTACTACAACTTTTTGTACTTCAATGAATTTGTGATACATAGTAAACACTTCATTACAATGCTAATTCTATTTTATTTTGTTTGAGGTTTTCTTTTACAGTCCAATTGTATTACATTTTATACATTGATTTTCACATGGTGCATTTCAAAATATAATAAACTACAGTTTTTTTTTTACAAAAATGTCTATTTTTGAATGTCTTATATTTTATTAGACTTTTTTAACACAAAATTTTGACTCTAAGACAACTAATATAAAGAGAGTGAAAGTCAAGGCAGGCTTAGTGTCCTGTGCTCTCTAATAACACAAGGTGTCATTGTATACCCAAATCAGTTTCCAGAGCCTTGCAGTATTTATAACAATTAAAACACAAGGGAAGCAGCAGTGAGCACAAGCAGCAGGGGGAGAGAAGTGGGTGGAGAGAGAGAGAAGGCAGCAGCAGCAGCAGAAACAAATCTCACTACACGGGCATTAGAGGTTAAAGACACCGAGATATAAAAACACAAAATCATAAAATCAGCGGCTCTATATTCTGATTTCAGTCTAAAAATACTGACATTGGAGAGAATAGACTGAGATGAACAACTATTCCCAAGCCAATGTGTCTAAATGCTGCTTGTCACATTGAATGCAAACCTTTCCTATATAAAGTATGTAGAGGGATATTATAACTTAACTTGTACTACGGGAACTGCACATTTACACTATAAATTGATTGCATGTTGACCTATATTACAATATATTATTTATACTAAATCTGAATTATACTCCAGCATAGAATGAAATAAAAACAAGGCAATACCTACCTGCCTTTGTCACACAGTAATGTCAACTACCTAAAGGAAACATAGTTTTCCCATCTTACACCGTTCAGCCATTATACATGGTTAGGACATATCCTGGTATAAACAGTTTAGTACATGTGAAAAAAAAAGCATTCTCTTGCTTATGATTAGTGTACTGTCATTCAAGAGCAGTCATGCTTTGTTTACATGGTGATTAAGCTTATTTCCCATTTTATACATTAAGGAAAAGAGCTGTCTGGAGTTGCCAGTTAATAAAAAAAATTAAAACTGAACTTTATTTTAAACTGCCGTAACAGGAGGTGCCCGGCCGATTCTCGGCACTAGCGGCCGTGTGTGATGATGTCAACACGCCTGGTCAGCTGAGCAGTTGACAGGAAAACGAACCGTCTATTCCCAGCTTTAGGAATTTAATGAACAAGAGGTAAAGGGTGGTCTTGGAGAGAAGAGGTTCCTGTGTACTACACAGTTGTTCATTATTGCAAACTTTAAAAAAAAATGTGGGTGTTTGCTGCTTTGATCATTAGCCTAAAGCCCCCCATACAGCTTTAGATTAGTCCATACAATTTCCTTTAGTTCTACAAAAAACTATGTAGTGCCAGGTCCTTCCATATAGAATACATAGTGATTGGAAGGTATATATCACTGCTATGTAGTGCTGCCCTGATAGCATACAATATGATTGGAAAGGTATATTCACTGCTATGTATCCGGTCCCCCTGAAGAATACATAGTGATTGGACGGTAATTCACTGCTATTAGTCTGGATCCATCCTGATAGAATCATAGTGATTGATGTATATATCACTGCTATTAGTGCTGGTCCTCCCTGATAGAATACATGTGATTGGAAGGTATAAATCACTGCTATGTAGTGCTGGGTCCTCCCTAATAGAATACTAGTGAGTTGAAGATATATATCACTGCATGTAGCCGGGTCCTCCCTTAAGAATACATGTGATTGGAAGTATAATCACTGCCGTGTAGTGCTGGGTCCACCATGATGAATAACATAGTGATTGGGAGTTATATATCACTGCTATGTAGTATCGGGTCCTCCCTGATAGAATACATAGTGATTGTACAAAAAAAATTGTACAAAAAGTGTATGATAAGATTGTAAGGTGTGCGGGTCCCTTAAGTATTTGATAAAATAAACACACAAAAACATAGAAAAGGCCCAGGATCATTGGGGAAGGTTTACAAATGTAGGGACAAGATTCAGACACCTTTCACCTGGGGTATTTAATACTTCCAACTGAATTAAATTGGATGATAGTGTGAACCTCAGGTTAATGCTGTGTGAAAGTAGTACAAATACATTATGCTACATTATCACTGTGCCCCCTTTAGGTTTGCCCTGTAGATTTTCCTTCATTCTCTGTTTTGGGAAACAACAGAATCCTTTTTGCAAGGCTGTGTATGTAAAAGCCAATTGTCAATGAGAATGGACAGGTTATTGGTTTGGGCTGGTCATAGGCTTGGACATGTCTTAAGATTGGGCTGGTCATAGATTTTGAAAAATTATTGTCTCATAGGTTTGGTCAGGTCTTAAGATCAACTGGTCATAGGTTTGGACAGGCTACTGGCTTGGAGAGGTCATAGGATTGGGCTGGTCATAGGCTTGGGCAGGTTATAGACTCAGGCTGATCAAAGGCTTGGATAGGTCATAGAATCGGGCTGGATATAGACTCGGTTAGGTCATAGGCTCGGCCAGGTCATAAGATCGGGCTGGTAGAAGGTTCAAACAGGTCATAGGCTGTCCTGCACAAAAAAAAAAAAAAAAAGGTCATAGGCTTGGGCAGGTCATAGGATCGGGCTGGTGTTTGGCTTGGGATAGTCATAGGCTTGGACAGGTCTTGGGCTCAGCCTGGTCATGGGCTCGGACAGGTCATAACTGTGACGTTCTATGATGTGCCATTTGAGAACAGAAGAAAATCAGACAACATGAAAAAATATCCTATACTGAGGCTATCCTCATCTGGCATCTAGCCCATAGTCTTTTTATGTAGCCTGGAGGCTTAACAAAGTTAGTGAAAGCTCTGATTTACTCATTTGGGTTAGTGTGTAAGCATTGCTTCTCTTCATGGTCCTCAGATCAGCTGAAACTTCTATATTTGTTGGCTCACCCAACAAAAAATCTGCCTCTGTCTGATCCACAGGAACGGTGTCCTGAAATGACTCTTAATTGCACCTGCAAACCCTTCAATCTGCTTAATGCCAAATTCATATTTAAAGGAAAAGTTCAGCACAGAATATATATATGAGAAGTTTTGCAGTTTATCCCTTTCTGCCTGTTTGATTTCAGAGTTTCAGTACTGGTGCATTGTGGTTCTGCTTACTCAGTGAATGTACTAACTGAAGCTCGGCTTATACTTGAAATGGAATGGAGAAATGTTTATGTATGCAAATCTTACTTAAACTGAGCCACAGCAACTGTTGAACCGGATTGGTTAATTTTCAGTCTGCATACAATTACTATGAATTTGGATGTTAATGTAAAAAAATTGGCATATCATTGACCTTCTGTAGTCTTGATCTTTCCCCTGTTGGGAAGATCCAACAGCAGGACACTGTTATCTGGGGGTCAGAAAGACCATAAAGCGCAGGTAAGCTGGACCATTGACACTCCTGATTTGTTCTGAGGCTTCAGAGAACTATATCTCTTTATCACAATAGAGGTTAGTGTTTACTTCTTCTTTCCACAAGGATTTTTTTCAATATCATTTTTAGTTGAGCATTAAAGTTCTTTTAAGTACATTTGCAGCGATCCTCACCTGTCCTTAGTGTCCTCATATTGCCAGGCTGGGTAAAACTGATTAATACACAATATTGTACACTAGTATGCTCATTAACACATGCTGGTTATGGTGCACTGTTATTTATTTTCAGTAGAATGCTGCTGTTGAGCACAAAATATATGATTCACATATCTCTTTTGGTCATTGGAAACAGTGGTAGTACACATGGGCGGTTGCCCAGGGCGGCATCATACAATGTGTCTGAAGTACAACGTTGATCTCTGGGTTTGTGTATTCTACATGTTTTGTTTTGGGGCGAAACATGTAGAATACATGAGCCAAGAGATCAGCGTTGTACTTCAATTTTAAATCATTTTTATTGGGTTTAACACATATACATTTGCATCATGTATGAGGCTCTACGTAATCGGTAAATAACAATTAATATGTTCATCATGATAACACTCGGTTCGTCTTGTGCTAATGTGCCGTAGTACAACAATATTCTTAACAATTTCACATCACTCAGTGTTATCAATAATTTAAGAGCACCTCCCGCCACTTTAAATGATACAAATACATTTAGACATAAACACCAAATACGAACAATAACAAATCAGGATTGGGGTTACGGGGATAGGTAGGAGGTAGGGGGAGGTGGGTGGTCATATTGGAATTATATCCATACCATAGTGGTTATAAAATAGAAAAAAAAAAAAAAACGGAAACAAAAGAACAAATGTCCTCCGGTCACAATCTAATAGTGGCAAGAGGGTGTTTCAACCAAAGGCACCAGCGTTGTACTTCAGACACATTGTTGCAACAAGTACACCTTCTATGAACTATTAAGGAATTTGAATGAATATTGAACTTTATGACACTGATCATTTTATGTTATTTGAATAAATTGTATTTTATCCTTAAAAGAAGTCTGTTGTATGTTGCACCTTTAAAGTCCCATAAGGCTGGCCACCTCATTTCTGAGATGAGTCAGAAATGTGTTTCATATGCTCTCTGACCAGTACTCGTTTGATTTTTTCTTGCTGCAATAATTGGGATGTGGTACCTTCAAACTATAATGATTGCCCACCCTACCTTTTCTATATTATAAAAGCACCCTATACACCTTTAGATCACTCCATACAATTTCCTTTAGATCTACCAACAACTATGTAGTGCCGAGTCCTCCCTGATAGAATACATAGTGATTTGAAGGTATATATCACTGCTATGTAGTGCCAGGTCCTCCCTGATAGAATACACAGTGATTAGAAGGTATATATCACTGCTATGTAGTGCAGGGTCCTCCCTGATAGAATACACAGTGATAAGAAGTGATTGGTTTTGCTAGAACAAAAGTTGATTGTACAGAAAGATTGTAAGGTGTATGGGGGCCTAAATTATTTACTGCAATGTCAGGGGTGTACTCACTTTCTGTCTAGGGAAAGACATGCTATGGGATCACAAAGAGTTCACATTTTGGAGAACGATGGGTATGACTCCAATCATGCCTTAGCCAGGACATAGTTACTGGATGACGTAAACAATAATTTGCATCATTAGAAACCGTTAAAGCGGTGAGGTGATGGGTTCAGGTGTACGAGAAGCGAGAGACACACCTGTACAGACTTGTCTTGGATAACTCAACCCTTTCGTCTTGTCTGCAATGTGAACAACAGCAAAGTCCCTTCCCAGACGGAGAGGATACAGTCTTGCTCTGAGAACATCAGAGGTTTATCTGTTTTGCGGCTTTATTTTTGGCATCACTGATTAATTATTCCTTTTACAAATGACTTAAGCCCCCCACACATACACATAGATCTCCCAATGGCCGATTGCAGCGTGATGACAATCCTGGTCGATCACGCGTGGATTTATGTTTGTTTGGGGGGCAAACTATAATCATGTGAAATCATAAACTTTGCTTTGGTTAAACCAAGTAATTTCTCTAAGTCGTCCATTCAATGATTTCTGAACAACCATTCGCTATGCACATTTGCGGTGAGAATGCAGGTCATCTGGAGCAATCGATTCAGCTCCAAGAAAATGTCAATCGAACAGGGATCAGACATGTCGGTATTTCCCTGTTAAATTGCCAATTCTTTGGATGGGGACCAAGGGTCTCCATTCAAAGTATTGGCCAGGGATTAATTCCCCCAGTTGGTGCACATAAATTCCTGAATCGAGCGGGCTTTACTATATGCTTTAACCCAGTCCCATTGTGGATGGCAGTGTTGCCTTTGTCCAGAGGTAGTCTTCCAAAGAGGTAAATGGCTCAAACACAACTTCCCACACTGAAGAACCTTTAGAAAAAATAAAGTAAAAAGGTAACATGAACTTTAATTTTCCCTTTTCTTTTGGGACTATGAGGAAGTTGTAGCCAAGTATGTAATTGCCAACCAGACACCATGATAACCATTTTCAACAGCAGGAAAATAAATGACTCTTAAGCATAAATGGCTCCATGAAGATATTTTTCCACTGAATTTGGGTTCCTTTGCCTTAATGTAAATCAATATCAAACCGTTTAACTAATTCAGAGACCCCCGATCAGAAAACGGTTTAGTAACTCTAAAGAATAATGCAACATTTTACCTGCAACAACAAAGGCAGGTGGGTTTTATGCCAACCTAGAAAATAAGCTATGTCTTTCCAAAAAAAAGAAAACATTTCAACAAGGCTATGTCTTGATAGGTGGCATGGACGCGTTGTCCTTAAGGCATCCTTGACACCCAATGAGGGGCTTGGGCGTATTTTGCCATGGCACTTTTTGAGCCCTATTTACCCCTATGTGCAAACCCGTGCTTTTCATTTGACTGGTCTGTTACTTTTCAATGTCAATTAAATTTGTTGTTTCAATTGTTCTTATTGACGCGGTGCGTTGTGGACAATGGTGTACCTGTGGAGACCAAGAAAAAAAGACTTTAAGGGCTTGTTTACACTGCCTGGAAAACGAGCTTTTACCGTAACGGCCCAGCGGACTCAACATGAGGACTTCACCGGATGGTTTTCAGACTTTTGCCCAACAGATCTGCCATGGGGGCGTTCACAGACAGAGAGGAGCGCCTGGTCGTTTTCCAGGCTGCTGTCGACTGCCAGCAGCCCAGGAAGCGACTATGCAAATCTAGACTTTAGATCAATTGCCTTTAGAGAGAGTGATTCTCCCTTACTGGGACAAAAGCCGCAATAAAGGACTTTAGAAGTGAACTGAAAACTTGCATTGTGGTGAACCAGCAATGCAAATGTTTCTGTTATTTTGACTTTTACAGTTATTAAAGCGTAAGTAAAAACCAATATATATTTTTTTAAATGTTTTAAATCGTCAGTTACTATATGAAGTTCATTTAAGGTAAAGAAAGAGAAGATACATGTCACTTGGTCTCCATCATTTCAGGTGACTACGCTCTTCAGGCTGGCAGTCCCTCTGCAGAATGGCCACCCATCTGAGCACGCTCAGATCTCCGAAACGGGTCTCAATATGTGTTTGATTGCATTTTATCACATGACTGCAAATGTATTATTTGTTTACAGAGAGTGCAGAATTATTAGGCAAGTGGTATTTTTGAGGAATAATTTATTTATGAACAACAAACCATGTTCTCAATGAACCAAAAAAACTATTAATATCAAAGCTGATATTTTTGGAAGTAGTTTTAGTTTGTTTTTAGTTTTAGCTATTTTAGGGGGATGGGGGGGATATCTGGTGTGCAGGTGACTATACTGTGCATAATTATTAGGGCAACTTAAACAAAAAACTAATTTATACCATTTCAAATGATTTATTTTTACAAGTGAACCAAGTATAACATCTCAAATCACAATAATTACATTTCTGACATTCAAAAACAATAACAAAACAAATCAGTGACCAATTTAGAACCTTTCTTTGCAAGGGAAACTCACAAGCCTGCCACCCAGGGATTATGTCAGTGTTTTGATTCTGTTCACCTCAACATTGCGCTCTGCAGGCAGCAACCAACAGCATCCCAGACATGTTCAGAGAGGGGGTTTTGTTAGCGGTGTACTGTTTTTCCGCCTTGTAAATCACAATTTGATGATGGCCTGCACAGTGTTCTCAATGGGGTTCAGATCAGGTGGGAACAAGGAGGCCAGGTCATTAGTTTTTCATCTTTTTACCCTTCTGCCAGCCACGCTGACTGTGGAGTACTGGGACACGTTGTGATGGAGCAGTGTCCGCATGAAAATATGTTTTTCTTGAAGATGCAGAAGTCTTCCTGTTACCACTGCTTGAAGAAGGTGTCTTCCAGGAACTGGCAGTAGGACTGGGCCGTTGAGATTGGACTTAATCCTCAAACCCGAAAAGGCCCACAAAGTCATCTTTATTGATACCAGCCCCCAACCAGTACTCCACCCCCACCGGCTGGCGTCGACGCGCGGACGGAGCCTCTCTGCCCTACCCATCCAGCCATGTGCCCACTCATATGGCCCACAGACCACTCTCATTCATCAGTCCATAAAACCTTAGAAAAAATCAGTAGAGATATTACTTGGCCCAGTCTTGACGTTTCAGCTTGTGTGTCTGTTCAGTGGTGGTCCGTCTTTCCGCCTTTCTGTCTTGAGTATTGCAAACCTTGTGCTTTTGGCACTCCATGATGTTTTTGCAGCTCTGAAAATATGGCCAAACTGGTGGCAATGGGCATCTTGGCGCTGCAGCTTGATTTCAGTTCATGGGCAGTTATTTTGTGCCTTTTTCCACATGCTTCTTGCGACCCTGTGATATTTTGAAAAGAAACACTTGTTGTTCGAGTGATCACGCTTCAGAAGTGCTGCATCTCCTCTGCAGATATCTCAATTTTTGACGTTTCTAAGGCCGTGTCAAGTCCTTCTTTTGACCCATTGCCAAAGGAAAGGAAGTTGCCTATAATTATGCACCACCTAATATAGGGTGTCGCTGAGTGTCATTAGACCCACCCCTTTCAATTAAAGAGATGCACACAACATATATGCTTAATTGGTAGTGGCTTTCGAGCCTATACAGACTGGAGTAAGACCATGCATAAGAGGATGATGTGGTCAAAATACTAATTTGCCTAATAATTCTGCACTCCCTGTATATAGCAATTATATCACAACTATTGCCTTAGGACTGTTAAAACATTTATTCATGCTACATAGAATATCAGGATTATTTTATGTTAAGTTATGTTTCTGTACAATCAACTTTTCTTCTACCAAAACCATGTAATATGAGGATCTTTCTAACCCTTCCAATCACTATGTATTCTATCAGGGAGGACCTGGCACTACATAGCAGTGATATATACCTTCCAATCACTATGTATTCTATCAGGGAGGAACCGGCACTACATAGCAGTGATATATACCTTCCAATCACTATGTATCCTATCAGGGAGGACCCAACACTACATAGCAGTGATATATACCTTCCTATCACTATGTATTCTATCAGGGAGGACCCGGCACTACATAGCAGTTATATATACCTTCCAATCACTATGTATTCTATCAGAGAGTACCCGGCACTACATAGCACTGATATATACCTTCCAATCACTATGCATTCTATCAGGGAGGACCCGGCACTACATAGTTGTTGGTAGAGCTAAAGAAAATAGTATGGAGTAATCTAAAGATGTATGGGGGGCTTTAGACTTTCCAACATCTATTATAAAAACAAGATCTGTGTTTTGTACAAAAATTCTAATAAAACCTTCAAATGTAAAAAAAACAAACAAGATCTGTGAAACGTATAATCCTTTCCGCGTGCTCGTGCTCCCTCCTTGTATTTGTAGAGAGGTGGACACATATTGTACTTTCGTCAAGGCTTAATCCTCTGCACATTGTATTTTCCTCTTTCACATGTTTTCTGCTAAAGTTCCCAGCTGATCCAGAGGGACACAGGTTGGAATCTGTCAATGCAGTCAGCTGTGCTAACCAATAGCTGTCCTTAGCTCCCCTCAGGACCTTTGGTTGCCATAGAAACGCTAACCAATCAGAAAACCCAACCAACAACAGGGCATGGATGGAACATTGATGCACAGGTAGATCGTGCTTGAAGCTCGGTTCCTCCGGATGCTTAAGACACGTGTTTCTGTGAATCCTCGCAAACTTCTGGGATATAATTTCAGAAAAATTCAGGTTTTGCAATGCAATGACGCAGCATTCCACATCTGTGTACTAAAGAAGAGTGGGGCGCTTTCCAAAATAAATTCTCACATTGCGAGGGAATATTTACACTCCATAGTGAATGTGAGAATAAATTGTATCCTCAGGTTAGTAAATGGCGTCTCTATTAACATTGAGGTCTATGGGGCAGCCCCACCCCTTAGGTGTCACCAATGACGCGGCACAGGAAGAGATCCGATGCAGAATCGCTGGGGGCTCGCACAGCACTGGCACGTACTGGGTTCAGGCATTATGCCCAGGAGGTTAAGGTCCCCATACATGGGTTGATTTTAAGTAAATTTCCCCAACAATTGATCACCATGCACATTCACGGTGATTAATTATTCGGGAATTGAATGCGGCCACCGTTTCTTCAATCGATTCCACTCAAAGAAAGCTTGATCGAACAGGGAACCATCCTTGATAAATCCCTGTTCCATTGTCATTACTTTGGATGGGGCCATAACTGTAGATGGGGGGTCCCTATCCAAAGTATTGAATGGTATTGATTGTGCAAAGTGGTGCGCATCGATTTTCCATTCAATTAACGAAAGCTTGAACGTCACCAGTACTTCCTGTACTACTTGATTTTTACAGTACTTGACTTTTAGTGGGTTAACCCTGCCTTACCCAGACAGGAAAATATGGACCTGTATGTAACCACTCTTCTCACGTGTCCCCACTTGGGTGGTTGGCCCAATCGTATCGCGGCCATAGAGAATGAATGACATGGTTAAAAATCACGTCCACACGCAATTTTTGACCACATCCATTCATGTCTATGGGTGATGGGCGCGATCCGGGGTACCGAGTTTTTGACCGCAGGCTGTGGGCGGCCAAGTGAGGACTAGCCCTTAACCTCCCTGGCGTTAAGGGCTTTTTGGGCCATAAAAAATGCCCTGCCCAGGCAATCACGGCAGAGTACACTGTGATTCTCCACTCTCCCCTCGGTGTCAATTAGACGCCGGTGGTGTGTGTGGGGAAAAGCAACGCCCCCTCCATTAACACCAATGACGCCGAAGACTCGGGGCCGGAAGTACTCCGATCCCGCCACAATCAAACTGCGCCCGTACTGGCTTCTGGCTTAACGCCCAGGAGGTTAAAGCAATCCTGAATGACATCACATTCTACCACCAGTGCAAAGTGTCGTCTGTTTGCAAAAGTGTTCCTGAGTTTAGGTACAATTTATATTCAGATACAATGCTTAGAGTAATGTACTGATTCTTTATCAGTGATGAGCAGCATAGGCAACATTCTTTTTTGAAAAATATCCTAAATTTTTCACCTAATATTTGTAATAAATTAGTAAATTTGATAATTCAGTCCTTATCACCTTCATTGCACAAACAATGCATGTTAGTTCCGGATGCTGATGTAAAAAAATCTCGAAGATACGAAGATATAGCACTATATTCAAGATCTTCTCGAAGTGCCGATATTTGCAATAATAATATTCCCGATCAACACTACTCTTTATATCCGCATTATATGGATCCGCAGCCAGGTCTATTCCAGTTTGTATAGGGGGGGGGGGGGGGGGGGGGGGGGGTAGATATATATAAATTTTTAGCTTGTAATTTTGGATGGTTTAAGTTGGCACCCTGCCACCCACCTGGATCTAATACTAACCTGTTATGCTCATTTCCTTTTTAAGGAACCAACTAAGAATCTCCTCCTTTGAATAAGGAACACCAATGGAAAGGCCCACATGTAACTTTATATATTTGATTGCAATTTTACTGAAAATTACAGCAGTTCAGTTCCTGCCCAATCTTTGTTTTACGTCTTAATGCTGCAGTTTTATATCTCTTAATGTTTTGGGCCTTTTTGGGGTTTATTTTTTAATACATTTGTCTGTAAGGATCAATATGAAACCACAGCCATAAAAACTCTAGTGACCCTTTTTTTAAACCTAAAAGCCCTGATAACTATAATTCTGGTGTTTGTGCAGAAGATCTCTGTACTCATATTGCTAATGGAGCAGAACAGTCTATGAAAACGTCTCCAGCATCTCGCTTAGCTGCAGGGCCCTTGTTTACGCCGCTCCGCTGTTCACTTCTCAGTCTATGTAGGCAGCAGTCTGTGGGCTGGAGTTCAAAGAGGAACTCTGAGTCATGCGCTCACTCTTCGAGCAAATGTCAAGATATATTCGTTTTCCAATCTCCCTCCACATGTGCAGATCTACTCTAAAGTAGGGTACAGACCTGCAGATGTGGGCCAGATCGATGGCCGCTTCAGGTGAAGTGAGCGCTCACGGCCATCTACCTGGCCCATATATTATGCGCCCATCGCTGTTGTCGCTGACCAATCAATCCCGCTCGAAAACAGCCATATCGGACATGACGGTAAATACGGCCGATGTCTGATGCTTTGCATACCGCTGGTCTCCAGGCAAAGCTTCGGCTGAGCTGGGGAGAGCAGAGCTGTCTCCCCGGCTCCGCCGAAATCTGACAGCAGCGCGATGACGTTATCACTCTGCTGCAGGGAACATCGGACGGGTTGAATGCCGAGCCGTCTGTACCCTGATTAAGGCTTTCTGCGTTATCTACTGCCCAAGCTTAGGATGATTAAAAGATTCTTAACTACTTCTATGCATTTATCATAGCTTAATGCAGCGGTTCCCAAACTGGGGAGCATACCCCCCTAGGGGGCACGAAGGTATTCCAGGGGCCCTCATTCTGAACCTGTATTTAAATGGGAAGGGGGCTCCATAATGTTCATAGGCAATATTCAAATTCGGGATATTTCACTAATAATTCTACTAATATTCGATATTCGCAAATACTAAATTTGTGCGTATGGCCATGCATTGCGATAATTGCGATCACATTCTATAGTTATTATCACAATGTGATTGCAATTATCTCAATGCATGGCCATAAAAGCTTGCTGGTGCAGATTATCTTGAATATTCGAGCGAATATCCACCACCATATTTGAAACATTCGGACATTTTCGAATAGCCAATATTCAACGAATATATTCACAGTTCGAATTTACGAGTTCAACACTTGCTACAAGTAATATAGGCGTCAAATTGTGTGGCAATGTGTAGCCAGGGATTCCGTAGACTTCCTGCAGCAGCCTTCAAGCTTGGTACTGTACCATTCACAAGGGGCAGGGGACAAGCCAAGAACTGTGCTGCAGATGCCACACTGGTTCTTGAGATTGGTGGAGATTGCAAGTTTCTGCCATGTAGTAGGTGGGGTAGGTGGATTAGGGTGTTTCTTGGCAAGTTGTAAGGACATTGTGGCAAGGTCCATTATTGCCATGAGTCAATGATGATGAGTACCAGGGGGCATCTATGTATCTACATGCTACATATCTAAGAATCACTTCCTAGTGGTGATCTTGAATATTCGAGTAGTGTTGATGTCAAATTTGCTATTTTTTATTGCAAAAAACTTCTCGAATTTATGCATTTGCTTCGAATATTAGTTGAAAAATTTGAGATATTTTGCCAATACAATAATATTGCCCATGCTGCTCATCACTATTACTGTTTCCCCGAAAATAAGACACTACAATCAAAATATACTTACTCCCCAGGCCCCTGTGGTAATTCCAGCCTACATACACCTTCAGTAAATGTTTCCTCCATATGGAAACGTTTGAGCCATCCCCTACCTGCTGTGACTAGAAGAAGCCCGGTGTACGTCCTAAATCAATCTCATTTAGATGCTACATAGACATTAGTGTTGAGCAAGAATATTCGAAATCCGAATATATATTCGACGAATATCTGACATTCATGAATTTGCGATATTTCACGAATGTGCACTCAGATATTGGCAATGGCGGATATTCGTCATATTATGCTTACATTGTTTACCGGCTTTCATCGTGCATATTTGCCTAATACGCACAGTGCTCGTACTGGCTAAGATCACAGAATGAAGAAGAGAAGCTGTAAAGCTGGTTCGCGCGATGTAAGGCAATAGAACACAGTTGAATCGAATTTTATGAATTTTCTAATTATATATTCGAAATATATGAATGTTCCTTAATATTTTTGCAAAATTATCTGAACTCAAATAAACCATATGCCGCTCAAAACTAACAGACATGACAGTTCTGCCATGCCATAATGTTACAGTACTAGACCAATCCCCAAGCATCAGGATGGTCATGTGTAGATCACATGACTTACAAACCCAACAAACCATGGAGCTTGGAACCATCTCATCATCAACCATGTAGGTGAATTCAGATACCAAGATCTCACCACAATAATCCTGAAATCTAAAAAGCCGGCAAACAGAATATCTCTTTTGCATTGCCTGACCCTTTAATGCAGTGACATTGTTTCTCTGACGCATTTAAACACAATCCATTTGCACAGTGTCTAAGTACTGATGATAGGATGTGCCCGAGTCATCTCCGAGCAGAACAAGTTAAGCTACAGTTTAAAAGAGAAAACAGGTTTTAAAGCTCGGGCTCGGTAGGCTCTCAGCGCTATCATTGTAATCCAGCCTTTTTGACTCTGATCTACAAGGAGATGCAAATGTTATGCAAATCACGGTATGTCCTTGTCTGTCCTCTTAAAGTGTACCTTTCATATGACTATAAAGCCACATGGCGGATATTAAATATTTCTCTATCTCGCTGCATTTGCAAAAGCAGACAAGCAAGAAAATACATTTGTTAGTTCTATGTTGTTTATTTCTCTAAACTACGGGAAGAAGAGGACGTCATATTTTAAGGAACAGCTCCGATTATAACTCCAAATACACACAAAATCAATTAAAAGAACATTTCTACATTATGAATTAAATATTCTTTTAGGGTAACCAACAGCTTACAGTTACATGCAAGCGATTTTACATTTCAAAATGGTGCACAGTCCACATCTATGATGCACACGCCCATTCCATTCAATCAATTATAGTTTGTTTTTCACTTTAAATACCATATGTGCAAATTAGAAACTAAACAGGAAATTACTTTTCAAATGATTAATTAATTGAAGTAAATTTCATATTTTAAGTTAGGTTTCTCATATCTAATAAATAGTCTTAACTATTTTCCCTGATGCATCAAATGCCTATGGGTTGAACAGGAAACGTTAAAAAAGGTCCAACAGCTATAGCCAAGAATTACCCTGTTTCCCCAAAAATAAGACATCCCACTAAAATAAGGCATCCTCCGACAATAAGGCACCCTTACATTTTTGCCTCAGGCTGAAATATAAGGGAATTCCCCCGAAAATAAGGGAACCCCTCAAAGATATGGTACTGTAACTCTGGATAGGGGGATCAGAGGGGGCAATAAAAATAACACAGGAGGATCAGAAGGGGTTACTACAATTGAAATCCCCCCTCTGAGTCTCCTGTGCCATTTTGATTCCCCCTCTGATCCCCCGGTGTCATTTTAAGTTATCAACCCCACCCTGATACCCCAGTGTCGTATTCTTCTTCATTGAAAAATAAGACATCCCCCGAAATAAGATGTAGGACATCTTTAGGAGCAAAAATTAATATAAGTCTTATTTTCGGGGAAACACAGTAGAAACTTGGCTCTAAATTCTTTAAAAGCATCTCATTTATCAAGAACAATCTAAACAGCCATAAATGGTTCGATTTTTCGACTTAATCGACTTTCGACAATCGACTTAAAAAGCGATCTGATTCAGCCGATCATTTCAAAAATAGATTCCTTTTAGCTGAATCAATCAACAGTAAGTGATCAAAATTTAAAAACTAAATCAATCGAAAAGTGATCAAACATTGATCTTTCCAATATCTGATGGGTTTTCTTGGTATTTCAATTGATTTGTATCTAATCGTGCTATGGAGCATGTGCACAAGGCTAAGGAAAGGAATCGATAGGTGGTGAATCTATCACATTATTTGTTCCAAAACGATCGGTTAAAAATGATCATTTTAAGTTTATCGAACAGAAAATTGAGTTGTGTATGCCTAGCTTAAGTCACAAGTGTTAAGCCTTCTACACCTTGTGTATGGCTGTCAGGTAGGGTCAATTAGCGACCTTAAATTCTCTTATCTGGGTCCTTACAATAAAAAATTTGGATACTTAAAGCATTCAAGCTTTTAACACACACACACACACAGAACCTAGCACCTCATACATCTTGTTTCCCCTTCTGCAACAGAGAGTATGAACACTTCCTGGCATGCTGGCTTGTGTTGATATGAGACTTACAGTATACTAATCTTAAATTTAAAAATAAAGGATAACATCATGGCATGAGACCATACTAAAGCTCCAACTATGGCACAAGGCCATGGTATGATATGGTATGGTGCCATGGTATGAGACCAAACTGTGGTGCAAACCATGGTAGGAGACTCTGATGTTGGCCAGGCTAATGTATGAGTGTACTGTGTGTAAACATTTTGCATAAGACCATATTGTGGCTTCTAATGTGGCATCAGACCATACTGTGACTCTGACCAGGTAAAGAGACTATAATGTGTGTTGCACCTGGGCATGAGCCCATACTAGGCTTGTGACTAGGGTATGAGACCATACTAGGACTGTGATTGGTCGACGTGCGTTCTTCAATTGAATGCTGCCCACCTTAAGTGTTGGAGCGAAATCTTGTCTCGATCACCATCCAAAGTATTGGCCAGGGATCGAACACCCAAACTGGTGCGCATCAATGTGTTAAATGATTGTGTATGGGTACCTTTACTTGGGCCCCAGCATACCGTGACATTCACAAGGCATGACACCATACTGTAGATGAGACCAGGGCATGAAACAATACTGTAGGTCAGACGAGGGCATGAAACAATACTGTGACTCTGACCAGGACAACCATACAATGTGCCAAGCCAATGCATGACATCATATTTTGGCTTATACTACAGTTTGGGATCATAGAGTAACTAAGACCAGGGCATGAGACCATAAAATAACTCAGACCAGAACATGAGACCATACAGTAAATCAGACCTGGGCGTGAAACCATATGGTAAATCAGAAAAGGACATGAGACTATAGAGTAATTTAGAAAAGGGCATGAGAACATAGAGTAACTCAGAAAAGTTCATGAGACCATATTGTGGTCAGACAAGGAAATGAGACCATATTGTGGTGAGACCAAGACAAGAGACCCTACTGTAATTTCAACCAGGGCATGAAACCATATCAAGACCAGAGTAACCATACTGTTGGCCAAGCTATATCATGAGACCATTCTGTGTCTTACATCAACACATGAGACCTTTCAGTAACTCAGAACAAAAGACCATAGTTTGGGTCAGACCAGGGCATGAAATCATACTGTGCCTCCAACCAGGAAATAAAGACCATAGAGCAACTCAGACCAGGGGATGAAACCATACTGAGACTCCAGACCTGGCACTGCTGCATATCTATCAACACAATGTTGAAATAAAGTATTAATTCCACCTAATCCTTTTTTATTAACAAAGATCATTACACAAAGTACACTTTAAGAATCATCTCCTGTAAGTATTTTTTCCAAGTACATGTTTCCTCTTTCTGTTCAGTTATTCTCTTCATGTCCGACACCCTTTTTTCGAACAATAAGGGTAAGGTTAAAGGAATATGATCCATGTTCAAACTAACTCTTCAAACACAGGCAATTTTCTTCTGAAACTTCTTCCTAGCTCCATGGTACTTGGAGAAGTTTAAAGGTTTTTTTTTCCTCTTCTTTTTTCAGTCCCCCCTAGTAGGCGGGGAAAATCTCTGGTGTCAAACTTCAAAGGAAATCCTGAGTTCACGTTGCATTCATGTTGAACTCACAGCTTAACCACAGACTTCTAAAGCACCCACGCCCAAAAACATGCTGCTTTTTAAACGGCACTAGAAGCCGCACGGACATGTCAAACTAGAAAGGAAGGTGCACAGCTCTTACTGAATTACTTCAGCAGTCTTGTGTGATAAAAGCAAAAATATACTTTTCTTTCAGGTACAAAATCTGTTTCTTCTTACTCGTTACAAATGTGATACCTCTAACCTCCGGACCATTTGTGGGACTGCAGTTAGTGTGGTCTCTGCTGGTGCTCCAAAAGCTGTGATAACAGTGTATTAGATTTTATTCCTAGGTTACATCAAAAAGTATGGAGTCAATAGAGGAAAAAATGTAACTGACCTGTTAATTTCCTCATAGAAAATAATTGCAGCCACTCCTTACATGGAGATCAAGTATCAAAAATAAGTAAGTTTAGGGGGTGTACTCACTTTTGTTGCCAAAGGTTTAGACACACTTTGTATGTTGAGGTATTTTTAGGGGACAGCTTATTTACACCGCTGTACACTGACTACACTGTTCTACAAGCTGTACACTGACTACTTTACACTGTTATACAAGCTGTACACTGACTACATTACACTGTTATACAGGCTGTACACTGACTACATTACACTGTTATACAGGCTGTACACTGACTACATTACACTGTTATACAAGCTGCACACTGACTACATTACATACACTGTTATACAAGCTGTACACTGACTACATTACACCGCTATACAAGCTGTACACTGA
>CM070040.1:72770662-72781397 GCA_036250615.1 Ptychadena robeensis | reverse complement strand
GCTCCTCATATTACATGGTTTTGGTAGAAGAAAAGTTGATCGTACAGAAATTGTATGGTGAGATTGTATGGTGTATGGGTCCTTAAGAATGAGGAGTGAGACTCTTTGGGTAATGAGAATAATAGGAAGCAGATACCGAGGTGGTGGGTCTGCTTTTACACAACTGATGTACTAGGGTGCTCTTCACTTCATCTATGTATGTGTCCATGTGTTGCTTTTACAGCAGTGAATGATCTGAGCACATATAACCTTTGCATAAACTTTGTTGAAATTTCTACTAAATAAATGTGACTTGAGTTTCCACTTAATTTATGCAAAAACTACATGTGCTACAGCAATAATTTATTATTTTAAAATGTTCCCACAACACTTCTCTACATCTCTAGCATGATTATATCATATTCAGGGGATTTGAAATGAGTGCTCATTTACATGAGCATTTACACAAGTCGCCCGGTAAACGACCAGTTAGCGCAACTGACCGGTGGTCTGCTGGCTGTTTTTTGGTACACTAAAGCAGGGAACAGAAGGCTCGATATTTGAGCCATCCGATGTTCCCTGCAGCAGCGTGCTGTCAGATATCGGAGGAGCTGGAGAGCCAGCTCTGACGGCCATCAGTTGAGTGGGGACAAGCCCATTCAACTAATTGGACGTGCTCAACGCCGATTTCCGCACACGATTAATCGCCTATGTGGGAACATAGCCTTAGCTAGCTGACCATCTCCAGTAATCCACCACACCCAGAAGCAATAGCACATTTGCTGTGTGTTTCTGTGCCTGAGCTGCTGCCTTTTCCACCCTAGACTAAAGCTGACCATACACCTTTAGATCTACAAACAACTATGTAGTGCCGGGTCCTCTGCGTTTGAACACAGGTAGACTTGATGGTTTAGAAAGTCCCTCATATTACATGGTTTTGGTAAAACAAAATGAGATCTAAAGGAAATCTGACAGAGAAATGTAAAGGTGTACAGGGACCTTTGGGCTAGGTTTCCACCTCGTTATGGGCTCCAATGGCACCCCCTGTGTTAGGCTATGTTTACACTGGCGGTTCTCAAGCTGTTTTCAGCTCAGAAACTGCCAGTGTGCTCCTGCAGACGTGGAATAAACGACTCCCTGTGGTAGTCTGCAAAACAGTGCAGGCGATTACAAGGCATCTAAGGACCCCATAGAGGTCCAATGGCACGGCTGACCGAAAATCGACGTGTTGTGTCCGCCGGTCGGTCGCGCTAAACGGTCGTTTACCTGGCGGTAAAAAACGGCAGTGTAAACTTAGCCTTAATTGCATTCCTTGACAGTTGTTGACGTAGCCCATCCATATTACCTGCTTACCGCACTGGCTGTTCTAAGGGTGTTAAGCCAGCTCAACGCTGTCTGAACAACCGGGTGTGGTAGGCGGGTTTATGGATTGGCTTTGTCAACATCCCCGTCAAGGAATGCAATTAACACAGGGGGTGCCGACGGAGCCCATAACGAGGTGGAAACCTAGCCTAAAGGTCCCTGCACACCTTTACATTTCTCTGTCAGATTTCCTTTAGATCTCCTTTTGTTTTACCAAAACCAAAAACATGCGATCAATGCATGTGGTGTCGTTGAAGCCCATAATCCTGTGGAAACCTAACCTTATACTTGAGTCATTCAGCAAGTCAGTAGATACAGTATAATTATGGGATTTTCCATGCTAGACTCGCGTATAAGCTGAGTATAATTTTTTTTATGGGGTGCCAACAGAACCCATAAGGCCATACCCTGAGGTTCCCCATCCAAAGTATGGAACGGGAATAGATTGGGCAAAATTCTATCAGGGACCTCCCTGATAGAATACATAGTGATTGGAAGGTATATATCACTGCTATGTAGTGCTGGGTCCTCCCTGATAGAATACATAGTGATTGGAAGGTATATGTCACTGCTATGTAGCGCTGAGTCCTCCCTGATAGAATACTTAGTGATTGGAAGGGTTAGAAAGCTCCTCATATTACATGGTTTTGGTAGAAGAAAAGTTGATCGTACAGAAATTGTATGGTGTATGGGTCCTTAAGATTGAGGAGTGAGACTCTTTGGGTAATGAGAATAATAGGAAGCAGATACCGAGGTGGTGGGTCTGCTTTTACACAACTGATGTACTAGGGTGCTCTTCACTTCATCTATGTATGTGTCCATGTGTTGCTTTTACAGCAGTGAATGATCTGAGCACATATAACCTTTGCACATATAACCGTTGAAGCCCATGATCCTGTGGAAACCTAACCTTATACTTGAGTCATTCAGCAAGTCAGTAGATACAGTATAATTATGGGATTTTCCATGCTAAACTCGCGTATAAGCTGAGTATAATTTTTTTATGGGGTGCCAACAGAACCCATAAGGCCATACCCTGAGGTTCCCCATCCAAAGTATGGAACGGGAATAGATTGGGCAAAGTGTATCACAGCACCGCGATCAATTGTGAGATGATCTAACGGGTATTGACTTGTGTGTGGGGACCCTTAGACTTCCTGTAACTTCTCTTTCAGGTCACAACAGATCTGCCATCACTTCCTGGCATTAGTCACCAGTCACCATTATTCAATATGTCACCTGGCCCAGGAAGGTTCTGCAGCCAGTAGAGATAAATGATTGGTGGCTCTGGATGAGTACAAATTAACATAACACAGATATAGAGATGAGAAATCTACCTAGAATGACCATCACTTCCATCGCTGGATGTAGTGGGTGAGCCATTGAAAGCCAGGTTACTGTTACCATAGTAACAGCCAGCAAATCCATAAACATTAAATTTGCAGCATGGCAGTGTTGAGTGGGCCTGATCTTCCAGAAGCTGTAGGTGACCATCCTTGATGTGGCTAGTTGATTGGTAACTCATCAAGAATATAATTTTGGGATGTGTAGTCACCTGGCTATCGAACCCAGCAGTTTTAATGGACTGAGCATTTTGGACGTGGCTGCGGAGCGGTACATTTTGGCAAAGCGCAGTGAAGCCTCAGCCTAAATCAATAAAGATGGCAATACACCTTTTAAATCTCTCTGTCCGATATCCTTTAGATCTACCAACAACTATGTAGCGCCGGGTCCTCTGCGACTAAACGCAGGAAGACTTGATGGTTTAGAACAGTGGTGGGCAACTGAGGTGATATGGAGGGCCACAAGTGTGGCCCTTGGCATCACTAAAGGGCCGCACATGACATGTAGGACGCCAAAGTTTATAAGAAAGCCGGGTCAGCTTGTGACCATTACACATGGTGATATATGGAATGCCCCATATACATCAACAAAGGTTATGTGCCTCATATATATTATCAAAGTAGTCTAGTGGAAGCATGCACTGTCTGGGTCACTCATTAGCTTTCACGTATGGCAATTAGCATGATCAGCTGGAGGCTCAGCGAGTCCTTCTCCTCTTACCGCTCTAAGAAGTTCCCAGGCGAGGACATGACGTTGGAGGATCGGTGAAGTTCCTATGCCATATGCATTAACAGGTTTTGGGGGCCACTAGTGGAGGACCCAGGGAGGCCACCAAACAACACCAAAAGGGCCGCATGTGGCCCCCGGGTCGCAGGTTGGGCACCTGGGGTTTAGAAAGTCCCTCATATTATGTGGTTTTGATAAAACAAAAGGAGATCTTAAGGAAATCTGACAGAGAAATCTAAAGGTGTATGGGGACCCTTACACACAAAATACAAAGCACTAATGCATATTCCACTTTTCCATATTTTATTTTTAAAATATAAGAAGCTGCAAATATTCTCCCAAAAATGTTTTGTCTGTTGGATTTCTAATCCTGGTTCAGTACCTACCTCACACAACACACAACTGTGCACAACAAAGCAACACCAGCATATTACCCTCCTGTAGGCAGGCATACTGTGTTAGAGAGACACCACTTTTCCAGTGTGAGCCTTTTCCAGAAGACCAAATTCTTCTAACTGAACAGCTCAGTCCTCATTATCAGACTGTTAGCCGTCTAAACATAATTTCTGCTACATATCTGTTTGTTCTCAGCCATCTGCGTTGTCTGTGTGAAGTTTTGTTTCTATATTGAAAGTTTTAATAAAATGTAATAATTATTGAAAGGGAATAAGATGTAAACGGATCATCAAAGGTATACTGCGTTTCCCTGAAAATCAGACTGTGTCTTATATAAATTTTTGCTCCCAAAGATTCCCTATGTCTTATTTTCGGGGTATATCTTATTTTTCGATGAAGAAGAATACGGCACTGGGGTATCGGGGTGGGGGGATCCTTAAAATGACACAGGGGGGATCAGAGGGGGGAATCATCACAGGAGAGCAGAGGGGGGGATTACCTTTTAGTACCCCCTTCTGACTCCTCCGTGTCACTCTTGATGCGCCCCTCTATCCCCCCCCCTGGTTCAGAGGTACAGTGACCGGGTGCTTCAGGGGGGGCCCCTTATTTTTGGGGGGGATGCCCTTATATTTCAGCATGAGGCAAATGTAAGCGCCCCCCCATACACCTTAGATCGCTCCAACATTTCCATTAGATCTACCAACAACTATGTAGTGCGCGGGTCCTCCTTGATAGAATACATGTGATTAGAAGGTATTATCCTGCTAGTAGTGCTAAGGTCCCGCCCCTGAGTAGAACACATAGTGATGTGGGAAGGTCTAGATCACTCGCTATGTAGTGCTGGGTCCTCTCTGATAGAACATCGTGATTGGAGGTATATGATCACGCTATGGTGCCGGGTCCTCCCTGATGAATCATAGTTATTGGAAGGTATATATCACTGCCTAGTCGTGCCGGGTCCCTCTCTGAGAGGATACAAGTTATTGCGAAGGTCTATCACTGCTATGTAGTGCCGGGTCCTCCCTGATGATACTAGTGAGTGGAAGGTTATATCACGCTATGTTAGTGCCGGGCCCTCCCTGATAGATACATAGTGCTTGGAAGGTATATATCACGGCTAGTCAGTGCCGGGTCCTCCCTGATAGAATACACAGCTGGGAAGGTTATCCACTGCTATGTAGTGCCCCGGGTCCTCCCCCCCCCCCCCCCTCCGATAGGATCTAGTTTATTGGGAAGGTTTATATCACACTGCTATGTAGTGCTGGGTCCCTCCCTGATAGAATACATAGTGATTGGAAGGTTTGGAAAGCTCCTCATATTACATGGTATTGGTAAAAAGAAAAATTGTATGGAAAGATTGTAAGGTGTATGGGGGCCTCATGGGTGCCTTATTTTTAGGGAAACAGGGTATCAACTAGGAATGATCAGTTAAGATTGCCTCCGCCTACCAAGTCGGTTCATGTTTAACAGGCTCATAGCTCAGCAGCCTCTTGTTACATGATTCTGTACTTATCTATACATTATCATTGGTTGGCTCAAAAATGAGCTCATCCAGTTTAGCTATGAAATGAGAAGCGCAGTAGATGCAGCTGATCCCTTTAAACGAGGGTGCTGTATGATGAGACATAAGAACAGTGAGTGCTGTGCTGCTGTATGGACAGGCAGAGGCAGCGTTGGGAAGGTGCGGGGAGGAGGCCGGGAGGCAGCTGCTCTATCTGAGGTCAATGTCAATCCAGAGCTGTAATTGTCAGGGAATTAACTACTCCACCTTGTGGTCTTCTTCACCTTCTTCTGTCTTTCTCAGGACCTGCTGAGAGCGATGCCATGAATATGCAGATTGTGCCGAGGCTGCAGCTGCACGCCGGGGGAAGTCAGCAAGAAAGCTGCCGCTGCATTTCGCAGGGCCAACGTTAAAATTCTTGCCGGGGCGGAAAATGGAAGTGTCAGACGGAATAGACTCCGAACGGCCACGGTGATTCCAACAAGACGGCTGGAAGCAGGCAAAGTATGGCTGGAAAGTATAAGTGTTTGGCAAAATAATAGAATATACGCCAACCAGACGCAACTGACTAGCGCTGCCAATGGGGCCCGTGCGTGGGAAGCCACTGATGGGCAATATTTTGGGCCATACTTCTTTAGGTCATTATTAGGCCAAGCAAACCGCTTTCACCGTAAAGAACCATACACCAGTAGACTTTACGCATTTCTAGACCAGTCAGTGTAGCTCACCAGTCCTTCGATACGGCAGAGTTAGTTTTCGCTTTTTCAAACTTATTTATTTATTATTAAATTATTATTATTATATTTATTTATTGTAAAGGTGCCCATACACGTTTATATATTCTGACCCGCGGATTGAGCACGCGTGATGATGTCTGAGATCCGCCCGGCACCCTTTGTGTGCCTGCAATTACTTTGAACAGGGATGCTGGTCCCCATTAAAAGTAAAGACACCTCAGAATTACAGATATGTCGGTAATGGCTTAGACCGATTTGTCGCCCAATTTCGGCCCAAAATAAAACGTAGAAAAAAAAGCATTAGATTTCCACCCGATTTTTCCGCTGAAAATCTAAGTGTGTATGGGGGGCTTAACACACTTGTCCTAATATTGTACATATACAGGAGTAGAGTTGCCACTCAGTGATAGGAATAAGGTGCAGCCTTAAGCAGGGTACAGATGGCTCGAGCCGTCCAATGTTCCCTGCAGCAGCGTGATGACATCATCACACTGCTGTCAGATATGGGCGGAGCTGGAGAGACAACTCTGCTCTCTCTCCAGCTGCGCCGATGCTTTACATGGAGCACCGCGGTCTGTAGGCAAAGCAACCGACATCGGCCGTATTATCGGTCATGTCCGATATGGCTGTTTTCGAATGGGATTGATTGGTCCCGCTCGAAAACAGCGATGGCCGCATATTTTATGGGCCAAATAGAGGGCTGTGAGCGCGCACTGCACTCGAAGCGGCCAACTAACTGGCCCATATTTGCATGTCTGTACCCTGCTTTAAAATTGCCTTCTCGTCCACCCCTCTCCTCATCTCTATAGCTGGGCATAGATGTTTCGAATTGCGGCTGATTAAGCAGCAGATCAACCGCATGTGATGACGTCATCACGCACGCCCGGTCGTTCAGAGTATACTTTGGATGGGAGCGCTGGTCCCCATCCAAAGTAATGAGATTGGCCCAAAAAATATGGACATGTCTGTAATTTGGCCAATGGATTTGTGGCCTATTTATGGTGGGCGCATAAGACCGTGCACAGCGGATGGTCTTCGGTGATATCGGCTGTGAATCTAAGGCACGCTATTGGAGCCGTTCCGATGCAGCAGGGAAAACATCATCATGCTGCTGTCAGATATCGGCGGAGCTGGGGAAAGACAGCTCTGCTCTCCCCAGCTCAGCCGATGCTTTGCATGGAGACCCGTGGTTTCCATGCAAAGCAACGGACATCGGCCATATTTAACTGTCATGTCCGATATCCCAGTTTTCAAATAGGATTGATTGATCCCGCTCGAAAACAGGGATGGCCGCATATTATATGAGCCAGATAGAGGGCCATGAGCGCGCACGAGGCTCAAAGGGGCCATCTATCTGGCCCATATCTTCACTTCTGTACCCTGCTTTAGTGCAGCTAAAGTGCAGTTTAGTGGTGGGGAGGCTGATAACGTTGAGGACAGGAATATATGAGGACAATAGATTTCTGGAAAGTATTTTCTGTCCTTTTGGAAAAAAAGACAAAAAGGAAAAAAAAGGAATGCAGCCACCACATTTCTGGTAAGCTGCAATATTTGACATTTTCCATTATTGGGGTTAGATAGAGATGTATGTCTGTGTTTTCGGCATGAAGGGAGAATAACGCTTTGCATAAACATGTGACTCACATACAGTGGAGAAGTTATGTGAGCCCATGCTGCTTCCGAATTAGCCCAGCCCTGTCACATGGAGTGAGTCACGTCCCCTCCCTTCATACCCCGAAGTACCTAGTACTTCCTTCCAAGACAGGGAATGAAAGGAAAGGTAAATGTGTGCAGCAATGGGCAAATTGTTTTAATACAAAGTGAACCCCTTCACTGTAATTTAAACATTGCAGATAAAGACATCAAGTATTTCCGTTGCTTATTTAAAATGTGTTTCCTATAAATTAATTGTTTCTAAATTACTTTCCATTGGAAATTTCTCCCTGTGCTGGCCCAGCTCCTTTACCCCTCCCTTCTCCTTCTTGCATAAACTTTCAAACAGCTGCTGGTAGAGAAGAATTGGAGAATACCACAGAGTGACACTTGTGTGATATCTGAAGCTGCTGATGGTGGTGCACTTCCTATTTACGCAAGGTAGGCTTTTAAAAGTAAAAAGCACACATATAATATGCAAATCACTTCCATACAGTAAAGTTTTTTTGGGTCCGGAAGGAAGATGTCATCTTTGGTCAGGAATCATCCGGGTCTTCTTTTTTGTGTAGAGATTGTAAGAAGTATCACATGGTTTTAAATATACATATTAACCTCCCTAGCGCACTGCCTGTACCGCACCGTTTTTAACAGTGTGGTACAGGCAATGGCAGCAGTGTACGAGGTACACTGCCTGCCATTTCCTCCCTCCCCCCTCCCCTCTCCATACAGCCAGTGTCATTCATGACACCAGCTGGGAGGGCTGGAAAGCAGAGGCCCCTCCATTAACATGGAGGTCTATGGCACTGCTCACCCTCGTACCCTCGATCAGTGAAGCAGAACCCCGGAAATGCGGCTGCGGCTGGAAGCAGCATCGCCATAGCTTTCCGGGGATATGCAGCTTTCATGGGAGCCCAGCTCATCCAGAGTTTGTTCTTCACACAAACTCTGGACGAGATGGGCTCGTCATGAACACTAAGAAGGTTAATGATTCTTACATCTAGATTATAATTGAATGTGACCGCACAACTCCAATGTACAGTTGTCATTTGTTCATGGGCTGCTGACCATCACCACACAGACCCCCATTCTATTTCTAGGGGCAGCCACCGCCTACCATGGGTAAGAAGTGGCATGTTGTGGTGCAAGCGTTTGGGTTTGAGCTGCAAACCGTCCATGTGAACCTTTCCATAGGAGCCACATACCTTGTCCACAATGAGCCTGTTGTTTCTCCTGCCAGCAGATGTATTACTATATAAAATATAAGTGATGTACTGGGACATGAATGACACTACAGTATGCAACAGGGGACCAGATATACAATATACAATGGACCCTTGAATTACATCCAGCTTTACTTTATTATGAACTTTTATTATAAACTTTTATTTATATAGCACCAACATACTGCGCAGTGCTGTACATTAATTAGGGTAAAAGGGTGTTGGAGATCTGGGGGATGAAAGTCGGAGTAAGCATATGTAAGGGTAAAATCTGACAAGAGAAAAGCACTGTATTTCAGCTGGAATATGACTATGGAAGGTTGACATTTAGACTGCAGGTAGCCTCAGGGGTAAGTTACTAAGCCAAAAAATGTCAGAGTTGTACTACTGAGGTATGAGATCTGGGGGTTCAAACGGTGTTGTGAGAGTTACATGTGACCCAAAGTCAGCTGGTGACCTGTGGATGGAGACAACTAATCGGAGGCTCAATCAGGAACAGGGAGGTCCATCGGCAGCAGAAACTACAAAGCAGGAGGCTTACGCAGAGGACAGTGAGGGAGACACTAAAGAAGACCCCCCTACATATGGGGTGAGTATCAAACACCATCTCCTGGTACTCATCTGAGGAGCTCACTAACAAAGGTTATGTGCATCCCAGGCTATATAGCTAGAAAAGACAGAAGCGAGAAAGAGAAGCTTAAAAAAAACATCACAACTGAAAAGAAGAAGGAAATTGTGAAGAAATATTAGAGTGGTGATCATGTGACCTGATGTCACCAATAAGTCCAGCGTGTCATAATGAACCATCTCACCAATCTAAAAGTCTACAGGCTCTTCCAAGGAGAAATGACGCCCCTAGATTCCTGATATTCCTATGGAAGGAGACCTTCCCAACATCCCAACAATAACCACTTCCATTTCATCCTCTCTTCCTGACAGACAACCATCTCACCGCGAATGGTGATTTCAAATTGGTGTTCCTGGTAGCCTCGGCACATTTTATCTATTTGGTGAGAAATTATTGGTGTTTCTGGTAAATTACACATATGATACGACAATTTCTTATTATGTAAATGTCTTGAGTTACAACCAACCCTTGGGAACTCAATAAGATTGTAAGTCAACTCTACCTGAAACAAATGGCTTGAATAGACAAACATCTTTAAAGTTGAATAACTACCACCCGATATACCTTGCCACGAATGAATGAATGAGAACTATACCACCATAACTGTTTCTTACGTTTTGCACTTTGGGGAAAGTTTTAATTCTTCCTGTGTTGTAAAAAATATATTATCATTGTGGAATCTCAACATTTATAGATGTCACCACCACAGGAGGTGAGAGAAAATCTTCCAATGGTGGCACCAGTTCTGATCTTTGAAGATATGTACTGACACTCACTGCTGTGTTTCCTTGAAAATAAGACAGTGACTTATAAACATTTTTGCTCACAAAGATGCCTTATTTTTGATGTCTTATTTTCAGGGAAACAATCATTCATAGGAATTGATTCTCAAAAATAAGAGTTTGTATAAAAGTTTGAAACCTTTTGGGGTCCCACATGATTTGATACTCCACTCAATTTTAGTGGATTGTGGGGTTCTGGCACATTGCCAAGGTGAGACTTGTGGTCCTTCACCCCCAGGTTTCAGATTGGTACCTTGATTTGAGTGGCTCTTCCACCCTTTACTTTTTCCACTTTCCATAAATCAAACAGTGTCTGTTCCTCCCCCATTTCCGTAACTTACCCAGACTCTTAAGCCCCCCATACACCACATACAATTACCATGCAATTTCTTTACAATCAACTTTTC
>CM070040.1:72713261-72727933 GCA_036250615.1 Ptychadena robeensis | reverse complement strand
CATCTGCAGCAAAATCTACCATGCAGGAAGCTGACGCAGAGGACAGTGAGGGAGACCACACTACATATGGGGTGAGTACCAAACTCCTGGTACTCCTCTGAGGAGCTCACAAAAAAAGTTATATGCACCCCTGTATATGATATAGCACAGATGTGGGCAAACTTTAAGCAGGCCGGACAACAGGTCTTCTCATCAGGCCCACTGGTTCCCTGCAGTAAGTGGAGATGATTCTTTTTTAAATCAAAAGCGGTACAGATAGTTTTTATCAATGTAACCTGTTTATGTTAACCACCCAGGCTAGGAGGACTTGGGACTGGGCGGCCCTTACAGGCTCTTGTTCCAGCCCCTCTGTCAGATTTAAAAACTTATTGGGGCCCACAAATCACAACGTTTGCCCACTCCTGATCTGGGTGCTGACCTCAGGTGATCTCCCATCTGAATTGTATTTGCAGAGCCCCAAAGATACAACCAATGCAGAGTGTGTGTGGGGAAAGCCGCATGCTGGCAGCTTCCTCACACACACAGCCATAGAGGGGAGACCAGAGTGCAGATCCCCCCCCCCCCACCCTGTGTATGAGGAAGTGGAGATGGCGTTAGGTGTGCTCTCTAGTGACACCATTTTTGTGGCTGAAATTGGGTACTGCAGGGGATTTTTCCCCTAATTCATTTAAACACATGACATTTTTTCAGATTTTCTGCTCTATAAACTAGGTGCGTCTTATGGTCAGGTGCGCCTTATAGTCCAAAAATACATTATTTGTTGTATAATCGGTGCAATAAAGCTGGAAAACTAATGTAAAATATCATTATATTGCATATGGGCTTTAAAAGCACCCATGTCTACATTCAGGAGAAACAATTGAGGCATATAGAACAATATAATTATTATTTTGGGATGTTGGCTCTGGATAGATTAGGTTGTCACGTTGTTTGTTATGTGTGTGTGTGTGTTTGTATATAATATATATATTTTATTTTTTGTGGCGGATATAGTATTTTTGTCTCATTGGCAGTTATCCATGCAAACAAAGGGGAGGGTGGTTGGGTACCCTCTAGAGCTGTTGTCATCAACAAAAATGTCCCCACAGTATGGCTTTCCCTCATCTTCTATCATGACAGGAGAATTTTCGATTTTTAATTTCTCTTCCAGTACCAACAGACAGCCAAGGATAAATGAAATATTTGGGAACAGACATTAGTGACCTCCAGCCAGAGGATAACCCGTAACCATGTGATTTGTTGATGATGCTGTTGGTTGAGTGTGAAAGGGTTATCCTCTCTATTCATGTCAACTTTTATCCAAAATCATGACTTTGGCCACTTGAAGATGAACTCTACTTACACATCCGTATTCACCCCTCTCCTACGCTGTCCATTCCCATGTGCAAATATCACACGACAGGCCAGGTTACTGGCTCTCCACTGGAGGTAGCCATTTTGGAAGAGGCAAGGTGTTGCTTCCCCAAATCAAAACTTCCAGCAAGGAGAACATTGTGCAGCCTGTGACTTCAGAAAATTTCATGAAATCGTCAGTCAGAGCCATAAGGTCAAGGCGAGCCTACCTCCGAGCCGGAGCACCCTTACATACCAGGAAGTGGTCTGCCTGTGTTCAGGAGGAAAAGAAGACACTAGATGGTCTCTTTACGACAGCAGATCCTTAGTTTTGGAGTTCAGTTTCACATTAGCTGTGACTAGAAGGGTGATGAGTCAGGTCTAAGATCACTGCTCACTCCACGTTCAGTTATGGCAATGTGATACTACAAGAAGATGATACAAGTGTCTGGAAGTCAGTGTAATGGTTATCAGTCTTCTTAATATGTACAGTACATTTGGCTCTTGTCCAATGGTACCATGCCTTTTTGTTGGAGACTGGTAGATACTGGATCTGTAATGGACATGTAGCTACACAAGGCTTAGAACAGTATTTGTTTTAAAGCAGCAGAAGACCAAATGGTCCATCAAGTCTACCATTTATTTATGTATTTTTTGCCTTGGTATGGAGGAATTTGCCCTAAGCATGTTCAATGGAACTTGGTGTTGACTGAAGCTGCATTCATATGGTCAGTCTCTACACGGCTTAACCCTCAGTCCCCATCAAATGTAATGTCCTAGGGTAGTGATTCTCAACCTGTGGTTCGGGACCCCCTCAGGCATTGAACGACAATTTTTACAGGGGTCGTGGAAGTTAGGAGAAAGAGTAAGACACCCCCTATATCCTAACCTATAGTATTACTCTCCCCTCCTTACTTCCCACCATGCACATCATTTACACAAGCTGGGTGGGACAAAAGGAGGGAGGGGGCATTACACTTAAGGTTCCCCACACACGTAACGGGCGGAGACTGACAGATGAGCTGTGGAGAGCAATGTGATGATGTCTCTCCATCGCTCACAGGATCGGCGGGCACCCTTTGTGTGCCGGCCGTTAGTTTGAATGGGGACGCCGGTCCCTTTTCAAACTAATGGCATTGGCCAGAGATTTATGGACATGTCAGTTCTCTGGCCGACTGAGCCTTGAGGCGACAAATTTTTACCGCTGACCGGCGAGCACGCACATCTGTCGGCAGCAAAATCGGCTATGGCTCGTTATGTGTGTGGGGACCTTTACTGGAAGATATCGCAGTTACAGTATTTGGAACACAGAAGTGACATTCCACACTGGCACTTCCTCATTCCAAATACAGAAAGTGACACTTTAAGACGTCACTTTTGGGGTCCCAAATCTAAAAAGGTTAAGAACCAGTGTCCTAGGGAGATTCATCTTTCACTCGCAGTGGTGGGTGCTGGTGAGACTTAGGGATTCTGTCCCAACCCCTCCCCTAGAAAGCATCTCTGGTCAATGGGGGGGGGGGGGTTCTAGTGCCGCACTGCCCATGACTAACACTACCATTGACAGGTGGGTGGGTAGCGATAGTCAATCCATGACCACAGTCTTTATGCTAGTCTAAAGGTCAACCACCCAAAAACCGACTGGCATAGTTTTCAGGTGGGTGGTTGGTGAAAATGACCTTCTGAATGCAGCCAGTCTACATCACCTGGAGGTCTAATACAAGGATCACCTACTCTTTCAATAAAATGGTGATCTCTAAGTTTAGTCCATGTCCCTCAGCTTCTTGGCTTTATATTAAAGAAACAGCCTTTCGGAACCTTTTTATCTTTAATGTACTTACAGGTTCTAATCTCGTGCTGGTTTTCTCCCTCCTCCAGAGATTGTCTGGAATCCTCTTGATATGTTGTCCGTGATGTCCAGAGACCTGACCACAATATTCTACATGAGGTCTATTAAAATGTATTTTTGTGGCATCAGAACCTCCCCTCTCCTTCGGGCGAGTCCTAGTTTTCGCTTCATTGTTGATTAGAGGTACATTTCGGGAATACTGGTAAAATAAAATGCGCAGACATGGGTGAGTTAGAAGAAAAACAAATTATTGCCTGTTCATGGCGTGCCAGTAAAAGCAACTGGACATAGCAGATCTCATCACACGCAAAGCATGCTGGGGTGTAATGTGAAAGACAAATGCGGTTTCCATCATGGCACTCTGTTCCCATTCGTCTTGTGTACAGTGTGTCCTGTTCTGCTCTCCGTGTACTATACACCCGATCTTCCATAGACGGTGTACGTCCTCCAGCTGGATTCCTGGCTGGGCTAAGAGTACCGAGGGAACCATAACCTTAAAGAAACACTCCTTCAGCGCCATGGCTGCATGGGACAACTCCATGATCATTGTAGAACCTCTACAATCGAATCTGCTTAAAAATAAATATTTTTATCAGAGCGTTTAATATCTTGAAATATAACCTGACGTTGTGTTTAATCCTTTTTTCGGTCTTTGGCAGATTCTGGAGAGTAAATTGCTGAATGGTTTCTTGGTGCTGTTTTTTTACGGTTGAGTTCCCGGGTTTGGGCTGCTGATTCAGTCCTTACGAAGGGTTCCCGCTCCTGGTCATAAATTTTTAATTTGCCCTATGTTACTGAGACGGCTGCACAGCAAGTGGAAACACCCGGCGAAGATGTGAACACCCAGCAGCTCGAGAGCAGAACTGAGAAGTGATGGATTGAGGTAGCGATGGCGGAGCAGCTTCTGATTGGATTGTCACGCTGATCCAATGTGATGACACCAGAGTCCAAATGGTTCTGTTTCTTTATTTTTCAAAACCTGTTCTGATAATGGAGCAAAAGACAAAACCAAGATCACAAAGTCAGAACTGGCCACCAGGTGACCACTTTCTGGCCAGGCTATTGGCTGCTTATGAAACCTACATTGGCAAAAGAAAGATAGCTTCACCTTACCTTGGTGCAGGGCACTAAACTACCAAAACAGAAGCAGTTGGGGTGTGCAAGATTTTCAAAAAGAACCTGTTCACCAATGCATGTAAATATTACATATGCAACAATTTTATTCAATCAATTTCAAACAAACATGGACACCATGAATGCGGCTTCATCTTTGTGTCCTCGTTCCTATCGGTCTTTTGCAGGGAGGGCTCACATTCCCCCTCCATATTGGGAGCTTTATGCAACTTCATCACCCACCCCTCATACTGATCCATTTTATTACCTATATTTGACCATGTGAGACTCATGCAGTTCCATACAGCAACTAATGGTCTTTCTGGCCACTTACATCACTCCAAAAACATCTCGATACCAAACCAATAGAAGTTTATCACCTTGGTGTTTTTTTCTGAAAAACCCACTGGAAAGTGCACTGCAAGAGCGTGGGGCCATAGACCTCCAGGTTAATGGAGGGGCGTCGCTTTCCTAGGCCATTGAAAACGATCCGGGCATACCGATAGGAAGGTTATCAGGTCCATGTTTTTGGTTTAGCACAGCATTGACAACACTGCTTTAGACATATACCCCACTGCTAGGAAGAAGTGCCTCACCTCTCAGATATCAGGTTCAGCATCAAAGTTAGGGCTTTGGAACGAGAACACATACTCTCAGCCTATATATTCAGGAAAAATTAGGGATTTAGCAGTCACAACAGTCGGTGCCAGGGAACATGAGAAACACTCAGAGGGGTAGGTTGTGTTCACATTCAGAATGTTCATGTTTGCCAGGGGTGCCCCTATAACCGCAGTGGCATCATTGTGCTGGGTGTTGGTACACCTCCGAAGCGTGCAGTTACTAGTGATCAGCACAGAGAGCGAGCTCCGTTACAGCAGAGCGGCGGGATGCCTCGGGCCATGCTCTGTTTAGAATCCTGCAGTACAGCTGCAGAGCTCAGGAAGTGACAGTTACAGGGTGTCTGGCAAAGGAGGGGGCTCGCCAACGTTCGTGGTGTCAAGGGAAATCTCTCCAGTAGAGCAGCCAGAGAATGAGGCCTAGGAAGAAAAACATAACCGAGGCAGGAAGAGGCACAGAGAGACGTTTTCTGTATACGCTTTGATTGCGGCATCATTTATCATGGTGAAAAAAGAACTGTCTGTGCTCCATAACCACAGCCAAGGACATTCAGTATGTAATTCTAGCCTGCAGTACTTTGAGCTGAGCTCTGCTGCCATCGGAGTTCCCTCCATGGTCTAGTGATGAGCAGAGGTGGTTTGTAGTTTGATCAATGACCTGGCAGTAACTACAGGACAGTAGAGACCATGATGAGCGAAAAAAGGAAAAATGTATTGTTAATGTTTAGCAAACTTAGGCCAGGGAGCCGGATCTGAACCATTTAGCTCTTTTCCGGCCCTTTGTCATCCTGTTGAAAAGATGCTCTGCAATCGGCGCATAAGGCCTAGAGGTGTCCCAATGTTGCTTTGGGGGCCATGCAATGATGTTATCATAGCGCCTATTACACATCACCACCATCTGTGATGCGTGGAATTGGCCCACCTATGGCGGGTTGGCCGTTACAGGCTCTTGATCCGGCTGCTCTATAAAATTTAATAAGCCAATGTGGCCCACAAGTCAAACCGTTTCCCCACCCCTGCTGGAGACAGACCTCAAATGTTAAAGTGAACCTGAGCTCAGTAACATGTTTGCAAACAAAGCCTACAGCTGAGTACCCAACACAAAGTTACATACATCTTATTTGCACTTTTTAGGCTGCTTTAAAAATGACTTGCTACATTGGAATCGGTTGAGCAAAAATGAGGGAAAAAATAACCCTTTAGACCAGTGGTTCTCAACATTTTTAGATCCACGACCCCAGAAGTGACATTGCAGTGTTACTTCCTGTATTTGGAATGCAAAGTATCAGTGCGGAGTGTCACTTCCACACTACAAATACCAGAGTAATACTCCACAATGTCATTTTCAGGACGATCAGGTAAGTAGAATATCCCCCCTTACTATTTTCCCACACCACTTGTGCAAATGATGTGCAGGATGGGAAGGAGGGGGAGTAACGCCCCGTTCCTCCTCAGTTAGGCAGGAGGAGGTGTTACTCCCCCTCCTAACTTCCCACCTCTCTTGTGGGCATTAGCACTGTTGTTTGTTAGTAGCAGCTCTGATACTCTCAGTGAATGTGGCGACCCCTGTGAAATGGTCGTTTGACACCCAAAGGGGTCCCGACCCACAGGCTGAAAATAAAGAGCATGGAAAAAAGAAAAAGTGATGTGGTTAGCATCTTTTGTGCCCCTCCCTACATCTGCAGAGGTGTACCCCCCCCCCCCCCCCCCCCCCCCCCCCCCCCCCCCAGCAACCTATAGTTTTGTTGAGAAGCCATTATTTTAATTTACACGGCATAAGCAGAATACCGCAATCATATGCAAGGATCACATTATAGCTTAAATACAGTAACTGGAAGGACCATGCCTGCTGGAAGCGACTGCCACGGTCCTACCTCCAGCGACTGCCTTCTCCAGGTCTGACTTGGCAAGAGATTTCTGGGCTAAATGACTGGAAAATTGCCCTGACGCACATATGCAAAGTCTAGATTTTTTTTTAATAGGCTTTAGAATATGGGAATGGAGTAATGGAAAGGGCACGCATTCCAGAACCATCTCACTTCTACTTAAAGTAAAACCATGGACACAATATAGAAAGACGTATGGCTCTAGTCATTTTTATATTTCTGGTAAGTTGATTATAATTAAGTCTTTTATTTTTGGGTTTAGGAACAGTTTAACAGGGACCAATCATCTCCTGTTCTGCTTTCAATTATTGGCCCCAGAAGTGGTGATAATAGGGCAGATGGGGGGTAAAAAAATTTTTTTATCTGGGTGAAAATCTTCTAAATCCACCTATGCTCCACTGCCCAAGGAGACTCTACCGTCCCAAGTCACCCTGGAGAGGTGGGCTGTCACCCAGATTGATGGAGGAAGAAAGACTACCTCTCCAAGACTCCATTCATCCAGGAGCCCACAACAGTTTCAATGAATGTCACCCGGAATGATGGAGGGAGAGGGAGTACCTTCCCAAGTCTTCTTACACCGGGCATTACTGGAGGGGTGGGCTATTGTCTGGAATGATGAAGGGAGCGAGACTGCCTTCCCAAGCCTCCTTTTTCCCGGCGTCACTGGAGGGGTGGGCTATGGTCCGGAGTGATGAAGGGAGTGAGGCTACCTTCCCAAGTCTCCTTTCACCCAGCGTCACTGGAGTGGTTGGCTATCGCCCGGAATGATGGAGGGAGCAACAATACCTTCCCAAGTCTCCTTTTGCCCGGCGTCCCTGGAGGGGTGGGCTATCGCCCGGAATGATGGAGGGAGCAAGACTGCCTTCCCAAGACTCCTTTCGCCCAGCGTCACTGGAGAGTTTGGCTATCGCCCAGAGTGATGGAGGGAGCGAGACTGCCTTCCCAAGTCTCCTTTTGCCCGGCATCACTGGAGGAACTGCCCAAGTCTTCTTTACATCAGGCAGCCCACAACAGCGTCACCGCAGGGGCAGGCTGTCACCCGGATTGATGTAGGGAGCAGGACTCTGGAGGACTGAATAGGGTAGGTATGGCAGTGCGGCAGAGAGGAAGGTAAGTATATGTTTCTTATGTTTAGGTTTGCCAGGAGGAAGGGTACATAAAAGTAAGTAATGTGTCTTTTATTTTTCTAGAGTTTTGATGCAAGGAGGAGGAAGTGAAGCCGGTCATCATTAATCCAAATTGTTCTTATATTTTTACAATGCTGGTTGGCTAATGAAACTGGTAATCTTAAAAAAAGTTCTTTCAAGGTTTTAACAGTCCCTATTCTGTACGCTAAAACCAAAATCAATCACATTCAATAGATATTTTTAGAAAACAAAAGTTCAGAGAGCTTACCTTACTACAGCTATGATGCTTCAACAGGCAGGAGGTAGGACTGTGACCAAGCCAAGTTTGGTAAACTCCAGAGGAGAAAAGTGAGGTCACCGAGCTCACCGCCGTCTGGCATGGTTGCCTGAATCACAGGAATGTCTGAATAGAATAAGAAATCCCTTAAATAACAGTTACATATGTATTTCATTACTACGCTCCGCTATTCGCCCAGGGTCCAATATATGGAAATGCTTGCTCAAGGCCCCCCCCCCCACAAAAAATACAAACACAGAATAACACAAAAAATAAATATACAGCCCCTCAAATGACAAAAACCCTCATACATACCTGTCAACCTGGGTAAGTCATGTTTTTATGTCACTTTCCACCCAAATGCCAATTTTAATAAATCCTGGATTTTTCATAGAATTTTGAAATCAAGGTAATTTAGTAGGGAAGGGGCATATCTCTCCCTCTTGCGTTCCCACCCCACTTGTGCAGATGATGTAAGTTAGTAGGGAGAGTAACACCCCCTTTCTCCTAAGTTGGCAGGCTACTAAATAGTAGGGAGGAGAGGTAAACCTCCTGATACAGGAAGTGACATCACTTCCTGTATTTGGAATGTGAAAGTCCAGCACTTTCTGGTTCCGGATACCAGTAGTGACGTGTGTTTTCCCTTATTCCTAAGATACAGATACACAAGAATTGCCAACATCTTTCAAATTTTGGTAAAGTATTATTTAACAGAACTGTCAAATATTCCATACTATGTATATGGAGTCATTTCTTGTGTTGATCTAGCAGGGAGGTGGAGTCAGCTGTTCAATATAAGGCTTTTGCCTTAAGCCTGGCATACACAAGCCGATTAGCGGCCGATTTTTCCACTGACCGATGGGCGTGTGCGGTCGGTGGCAAAATCGGCGTGTGCCCACATGGGGCGACAGATCCCGGTCGCCCCACATCTCGGCCGGCCAGAGAACGGACATGCCATTAACTTCAATAAAGACCGGCGTCTTCATTGAAGGTAATGGCCGGCACACAAAGGGTGCCCGGCCGATTAAAGCAGCCCCAGAATGCACCGTGATGACATCATCACGCTGCATTCCAGAGCTCATCGGAGCTCGTCTGTCGGCATCAGTCTGTGTGTGTATGGCAGGCATTAGTTTTAGCTTGGGGACATACAGTGGCTTGCAAAAGTATTCAACCCCCTTGAACTTTTCCACATTTTGTCACATTACAGCCACAAACATGGATCAATTTTATTAAAGTTCCATGTGAAAGACCAATACAAAGTGATGTACACGTGAGAAGTGGAATGAAAATCATACATGATGCCAACATTTTTTTTACAAATAAATAACTGCAAAGTGGTGTGTGCGTAATTATTCAGCCCCCTGAGTCAATACTTTGTAGAACCACTGTATATTCATTGCAGGAGGTGAACGGAATCCCAAATTCCTGGACCATTTTCCAATAAGAACCTATTAATCTTAATAGATATGATTTAAATGTGCTTCATTAGACAGGTCCCCTTCAAGCCCCGCATGGCTGATGCAAAGAATTAAACACACAAGACAATTCTTTTTTAGGTATTTATTGGTGTAACTTATACAAGTTGCACAACAAAGCAGAGTTCCAGCACCCATTTGTTAATCGCTGAAATACACACACGACAGAAGCCATTTTGTCCCCACAAAGCCGCCCGCTCGCAGATATCTTCCATAGGTGAGTAACAGACACAGAAAGGAGTGGAAAATAAAAACTACTTACATTGTGCGGAATCTTAACTTAGGATACAGAGAATAACCTGACAACCCACCCCATTGTCTGGGTTAATCTATTGCAGGCTGGATTAGGTGTGCCATGGCGTGACCTACAAGGAAGACAGTCCCAGTGTGAGCACAAAGACACCCATTAGTCCCCCTATACAATCCTAGCGCCAGGCTCTGCACCCATGGCGAGTTCCCAAAGGTTATAGGGTTGATCTGAAGATGTTCCCTTATGGCCTTGCTCTCGCCACTCCTAAAAAATGCCCAACGCTGTCCTCCATCCACGCGGGTAAGAAAATCGGCTGCAGAGCCGGGAAGCAGAGAAGGACAGGGGGGAGGCTTGGATCTACAGACAGGGATCTTCTCTATCTCCCCGGTATCCTTAAGACTTGACAGGCGTAATGGGGAGCAGGCTGCCAAATTTAAAGTGCTGAATCACAGGAAACTTCTCCAGACACTGAAAGAGAGAGAGAGAGAGAGAGAGACAGGCAGATAAGGCACAAATCTTATTAGAGAGGACGCCATCATAGAGGAGGACACGTGGCCAGCATTACATACAGCTGTTCACAACAACACAGGCAGTGCAAGGCCAAATGCATGGATTTATCAACCCTTTCTATCACAGGCCGGGCTGTCACGCTTCAAAGGTCTAAAACTGGCCTCTTGTATATCTGTAGGAGCTTCAATGCTATGCCACTGCAATGCCAGATTTGGTCCTGGTCATAGTCCCTGGTTTGCCTGTGTATGTTCGGATATCTTTATATATCCGTAATAGGAGGTCAAAGCAATTGGACTGGCTGAGGGTTAGTTGAAGAGGTTTTGCTGGTCGTCTACCTCAAGGAGTAGTTTCGTATAGTATAGTTGTATAGTATTGGCCATTGATGAATACAATTTGGACACCACCACTGCAAATACATGTGATGACGTTTTCTTGAAGACGTTTCACTACCAAAATTCATACAAAAAGTTTGGAGTTCAAGTGATCCCCTTTATTGGTCAACTAAAGGTAATTAAAGTGCCAAACTTTCTTCGGGGTTTTACTTGAACTCCAGAGACATCCCGAAAGTTTGGCTTCTTAATTATCTTCAGTTGACCAAAAGGGGATCACCTGAACTCCACCTTTTTGGTAGTGTGGCAGTGAAACATCTTCAAGAAAACATCATCACATCTATTTGCAGTGATGGTGTTCAAACTGTATTCATGGATGGCCAACAAAGCACAATACTATACAACTATACTATCCAATACTAATCCCTGAGACCGATGACCAGAAAAAGCTCTTCACCTAAACCTCAGCCAGTCCGGTTGCTTTGACCGCCTGTTGGAGTTGATATGTTCTCGTATCTTCATATAACTGTAACAGGAGGTCAAAGCAACTGGACAGGCTGAGGTTTAGGTGAAGAGGTTTCACTGGTCCTCTGTCTCAGGGAGTAGTTGTATAGTATACTATAGTATAGTACCGTGTTGGCCATCGATAAATACAGTTTGGACACCACCACTGCAAATAGATGTGATGATGTTTTCTTGAAGACATTTCACTACCAAATTCATACAAAAAGTTTGGAGTTCAAGTGATGCCCTTTATTGGCCGACTGAAGAGAATTAAACTTTTGAGATGTCTCTGGAGTTCAAGTGATACCCTGAAGAAGGGATCAGACACATCCCGAAAGTTTGGCTCTTTAATTACCTTCAGTTGTCCAATGGGGATCACTTAAACTTTTTGTATGGATTTAGTTAAACGTCTTTAAGAAAACGTCATCACACCACATTTGCAGCAGTGGTGTCCAAACTGTATTTATCGATGGCCAATACTATACAACTAAACTATACAATACTACTCTTGACTACCAGTGAAACCTCTTCACCTAAACCTCAGCCAGTCCGGTTGCTTTGACCCGTTACAGTTATATGAAGATTTGTATCGAAGATTTGTATTGGAGTAACATGTCAACTCCAAGTCCAATGCAGCGGTGGTGTTCCCATTTAATTTCAATATCTTGCCGTGGTCGTAGCCATTAAGAGGAAAGCTGAACCTGATCATGTGTTCAGACCTATAATCATGAGCAATTATTCAGACAAGCAGGAAATCAATACCCATCATCAGATGTATAGCATATGCTGCGTCTACATACACAAAAAGTACATTTAAAGTAGCAATAGTACAGGTACCCAAATAGGTCTTGTATTCTGATAATAATGGATCCTGTATAGAAAAACATAGAGATTAGTTCATTAACTTTAATGTATATCTACCCCCCCCCCCCCCCCCCCACCCATTCTTGATGGTGGCAGGTTAAAACCACTTTTCTGCCATTTGCATCTCACTAAGGAGAAACCTGTTTACTTCCTCTCCTGTAGACTCAACAGGAAATGAGGGTATCTTTGAAAAATTTTCCTTAACCTCCCTAGCGCTCTGCCTGTGTGGTACAGGCGATCGCAGCAGTGTACATAATACACTGCTTAAAATTACCGCCCCGTACAACGTGGGCTGGAAGACCGGCGCCCCTCCATTAACATGGAAGCCCCCCCCCCCCCACTTTGACGCAAACCACAGTAATGCTACAGCTTTCTGGGGGTAATCGGGTTCTCTCGATCCCCAGTCACCTAGCGTTTGGGATGAACCCAAACATCGAACGAACTGGGTTTGTCTCAAACGCAAAACAGGTTTAAGCGCATGTAAAGTTAACAAATAATACCAAAACAAAAATAAACATTTATACATAACTTCCATGCAGCATTTATCCCGGAACAGCGACCCCTACAGAAAATACAAATACTCACCTTTCCTACCTGTGCGCTCCCATGCCACCATGCCTGAAGTGTCCGGTCCTCCAGGCTGCAAGATGGAGGAGAGAGACTCTTCCGGTCTTGCTCCCTCCACCAATCCGTATCTGAATCGATGCTCCGCCTCTTCATGTCACCCCATTCTGATGTGGCTGGCTGCGGGCGCATGTGGACATGGGAAAGTAGACCTACACAGTGAGGCTATGTTTCCACAGCATCTAGGGCTTCGTTGATACACCTCCCCCACCCCATGTTGAGCGCATTCCTTCACGGGGAGGTCAGCAGAGCCCATATAGATTACCTGCTGCACTGACTGTTTAGACAGCATGGAGCCGATCCGTGGGCTGGAGGTTGACATCGTGCCCTGCGTTAACCTCTCTGCATGAAGGAATGCACTCAATGCAGGGGGGGTCGACGGAGCCCTAGACACCATGGAAACATAGCCTGACATACCCTTCCGCGGCGCTGCAGTGCAAGTCACTGGAGGAAAACGTTTTACCAGGTAAGTTTAATTTTCTTTTTTTCTTTTGACCAGCACCGGCACCAACAGAAGGCAGAATAGGAGGTGGTACTTCCGCCTAATACGAATAACCAAATACTTTCCAGTTACTTTCATGTAGTATGTGCCTTTTAATACACTGCTGCCCATAGTATAAGCTATCCATACATTGGTCAATAGGCGCAGGGCCACCCGAACGTATCACCCATATAATAATCATTTACCTGGATCCTTCTGTAAACACACTGACCAGCACTACTGATAAACAGCAAGGAGCGCTCCGAAATAACCCGCAGCCAATCAGAGCTCTCCTCAATGTTTAATATAACAAAGAAGAAGAAAAGGCAGCAGGGCGCATCCTTGCTGCTGGTTAATGAGTGTTCCCCGCTATGCATTGATATTTTTAAAGGTCGCCCATTCCCAATCAATATTCAATCGTTCTATTGATCGACCATTGATTCGAGAACGACCCTGATCTTCTGGAGACCTGTTATATTCAATGTCTTTATTCAATAGAATGAATCTACTGTAAATAGCCAAGAATGGAGAAGGCTTTGATCAGTTCCTAGTCTAGTTGGAGGCCAGGAGAAGAGTCCACATATGGATGGGTTGTAGGTCCCCTATGTGAACGGTCTGTGACCAGGATAAGGCTGGGAGGGTGGGACAGTGTGTGTAAGCTCTCTCACTCTGCAGGAAGTTTACCACTGAGGAAGTTTCCACATGTGTGTGTGGGAAGAGGCAGGGAGAATGCAGCTGTGTTACTAAACAAACAGGGCAATAAACCTAGTTAACGCTTCATCTGCCAGAGACTGGTTCCTGGGGCCCCTTGTGCTGCACTGCAATGCTCAGTACTAGAAGACACATACATAGATACACAGAAGAGTGATGGCAGCAATAGACCAAGCGGTCCATCAAGTCACCTTCTTTGGACCCTCGGTCCCCATCCAAAGTCATGGAAATCGACCAGGGTTTACCAACATGTTAGATCCCTGTACGATCGAGGTTTCTTCGAGAGCGATCGATTGATCCCGCAATCGATTTATGCCTGCTTGCTCCCGCGCCGCCATGGTTGGAGTATCCATGGTCCTACAGGCTACAAGATGGAGGAACAGTCTCGCTCCCTCCACCAATCCGCATCTAACTCTGGTGATGCTCCGCCTTTCCATGTCACCCAATTCAGATGTGGCTGGCTGCGGGCGCATGTGGACATGGGAAAGTAGACCTCAACAGTAAGGCTTTGTTTCAACGTCGTCTAGGGCTTCATCGATACACACCATTCTGTCCTAGGAAGTTTATGTCAATGACAGATGGAGGATGAAAGTGGTGAATAGAGAAGCTGTCGCTGATCTTGCCCTCACAGGGCTGGATCTGGCATCTTTTATCTGTAAAGCCCAGCATACACCTTACAATCTTTCCATAAAATTTCTGTACAATCAAATTTTGTTCTACCAAAAC
>CM070040.1:72694091-72710835 GCA_036250615.1 Ptychadena robeensis | reverse complement strand
ACGCCCGTCGGTCAGGTGAAAAATCAGCCGCTTATCGGCATGTGTATGCCAGGCATTAACTGGGCTCAGGCAAGGCAAGATTTGTTGTTACAGCTGCCTATGTGTTGACCTTCTTATCATAATTTTGATATGCAAAAACCTTCACACATGGACAATCATGAGATTAAAATAGTATGTTTAAGCAGTTGAGTGACATCAGTTCAATGGTAGGTACCCATTACATAGCAGCAACCTTGCATTTAGAAAACCTAGTTTGGCCACAGCAGGCAAAAATGTACATTCTTTGTTTTCATGGGCACCAAGAAGTAAGCTTGCTTCTCCAATGGGATCAAGTATTGTGGAACTTAATACCAGGTTTGGGAAACCTGGGATGGTGGTATCTGGACCCTACCTCCTCAATGGGCATAAGACACGCTCAGGGTATCCATAAATTAATATTTATTCATACTTCCAGGTAGGCCTGAGGATCATATATCTGCATGTCTGATAATTGTCTAACCCAGTGGTTCCCAAAATTTCCTTGCAGGGCCCCCCTTTTCTATTTAGGAATATTATTGAGCCCCATACCTATTTAAACACAGGTTAAGAATGAGGGCCAGCACTCCCCTGGAATACCTTTGAACCCCCCAGTTTGGGAACCACTGGTTTAGCCTCTGGTTTAGAGTAAACACAAAAGTCCCCTTTTTCATCTTAAAAGCTGTGATTTTTTTAAAAGTTCAGAATGGATGATTATAGCTTCTCTAAAGTCTAACTACACGGAAAGTAAAAATGACCCTTGTAGTGGGGCTACCCCCACGAAGCCCCAAAGGGTTAAATAGGTTTTAAAAGACCCCATAATGAGATTTTTATTTTGCTTTGTTTTCCCCTAACCAATTTTCCAAAGTTATTTTCCAAGGTGTACTGGAATTCTCCTTTTCTGGCAAAGTAAATGGTTCACTTAGCAGGTAAGGGGGGAAAAGTTACCCTTTGCCTCTCACTATTGTCTTGGTGTCCAACAATCATGGTTTCCAGATGAAGGCCTATGGAAATGTTGACTTTGCCGTAAAGTCAACATATAGGCAAGAGTTTATTGGGCTAGGGGGCTCTGGAGGTTGGATGGTGGTTGTGGAGGGTAGTCATGACACGTCACCCCATAATGAGAATCATTTTTACTTTGTTTTCTTGCTTACCGATCTCCCAAAGTTATTTTCCAAGCTGTACTGGAATTTGCCTTTCCTGGCAAAGTAAATGGTTCACTTAGCAGGTAAAGGAGGGAAAAGTTACCTGACACCTCTTGGTGTCCAACAATCATCGTTTCCAGATGAAGCGGGGTGAGCATGCACAGGCCTACAGAAATTTTGACTTGCCGTAAAGAAAGTATAGGTAAGAATTATTGGGGGAGCAGGTAAGGGGGAAAAAGGTTTCCCTTTGCCTGTCCCTATTGCCTTGGTGTCCAACAATCATCGTTTACAGATGAAGGCCTATGGATATGTTGACTTCACCGTAAAGTCAACTTATAGGTAAGAATTATTGGGCAGGGGGTGGGGGGCAGGTAAGGGGGAAAAAGTTGCCCTTCGCCTCTTGGCGTCCAACATCATTTAGAGATGAAGCGGGGTGAGCATGCACAGGCCTACGGAAATTTTGACTTGCCGTTAAGTCAAAGTATAGGTAAGAATTATTGGGCAAGGGGGAGCAGGTAAGGAGGAAAAAGTTGCCATTCGCCTGTCCCTATTGCCTTGGTGTCCAACAATCATTGTTTCCAGATGAAGGCCTATGGAAATGTTGACTTCACCGTAAAGTCAACTTATAGGTAAGAATTTATTGTGCAAGGGGGCTCTGAAGGTTGGATGGTGGTGGTGGAAAGTAGTCTTGACATGTCACTATGCCTTCAGTAAAGAGAAATTTTACCTAAAAGTAAAGTAAATGGTTCACTTAACAGGTAAGGGGGGAAAAGTTACCCTTCGCCTCTTGGTGTCCAACAATCATCATTTCCAGATTATGTGGGGTGAGCATGCACAGGCCTATGGAAACTTTGACTTCAGTCAACATATAGGTAAGAATTATTAGGCAAGGGGGGGCAGGTAAGGAGGAAAAAGTTGCCCTTCGCCTCTCCCTATTGCCTTGGTGTCCAACAATAATCGTTTCCAGATGAAGGCCTATGGAAATGTTGACTTTGCCATAACGTCAACATATAGGCAAGAGTTTATTGGGCAAGGGGGCTTTGGATGTTGGACAGAGATGGTGGAGGGTAGTCTTGACACTTCACTATGCCTTCAGTAAAGAGAACTTTTGCCTAAAAGTTTTTTCAAAGTCATTCAGCGAGTTTATCTAAACTTTTAAGACAAAATCTGAATATATAAATTGTAAAATGAGGATGTAGCTTCTACGTAGAACGTTCTACCTTTAACAGGCTGATTTATACGGTGCAGGAATATTTGGAAAATATGAGTTTAGCCGCCGTGGCCGGCTCCCTGTCCGCATCTCTTCATCTGCCATCATGTTCTATGTTAAGCCTCCTCTGTCACAGAAGTCAGGCTGGCTCCTGGTGGAGCCTGCTGTGTAACCAGACTCTTGGAGCCTCGGCTCTCTCGCTTTAGCCCAAGCTTTCAGTCACATTGAAGCTGCCGGCCCCGCTGATGTCATGAGGGAGGCTGTATGGGGGGAGGTAGTCTACTGATCAGGCCGCCTGGAATTCCAGCCAGGGTGAAAGTTCACTCCACTTCCCAGAGACTGTGGGGGCCTGGAGGAGGCTGAGCAAACACCGGCCAAGGCTGCTCTGCTAACAGAGCTTTGCTGTTCTCCTGACACTGTGGAAGGGGTTTATGTGCTGGTGTGACAGGAACACACATCGAGAGATGAAAGGAAGGGGGCCTATCGCTGTGGAGTCGGTTAGTCACTGACACACATGGGCGCAGTATGCTAGCTCTTTGCTCCTAATGTGATGCAGCTCTGGCTTACAAATCAATACCACACAGCTCCTCTGGAGCGCCAAGGAACATGAACAGCTCTGGCATTCACGCCGAGAGGTACAAATGGTGCCGTGTGTCAGACGGCAAACCCAGCGGCACCATTCATGGTCCAAGTTAACAAAACATGGGCAAAAAAATGGTGCCACCCAAACCAACTACAGATTGGTTGTAAAGGTTGATGTTTTTGGTACAATGATTATTTTGTTAAAATCTTCCCCCCCAAATACAATCTCGTTTTTACAACCTTCACAATCTAAGGGCCCTCATACACCGTCAGATTTCATTTAGATCTCCTTTTGTTTTACCAAAACCATGTAATATGAGGGACTTTCTAAACCATCAAGTCTAACTGTGTTCAATCGCAGAGGACCCGGCACTACATAGTTGTTGGTAGATCTAAAGGATATCGGACAGATAAATCTAAAAGGTGTATGGGCAGCTATACCGATCAAAGATGGACCAACTAAAGCTGGGTACACACATGTAGATATGGGCCAGATCGACGGCTGCTTCGAGCGCTGTGCACGCTCATGGTCATCTATCTGGCCCACATAATATGCGGCCATCCTAGTTTTCGAGCGGGATCAATCAATCCTGCTCAAAAACAGGGATATTGGACATGTCCATAAATCACAGTCAACGTCCGTTGCTTTGCATGGAAACCGCGGGTCGCCATGCAAAGCATCGGCTGAGCTGGAGAGAGAGCAGAGCTGTGTCCCCAGCTCCTCCAATATCTGACAGCCGAGTGATGACATCATCATCCTGCTGCAGGGAACATCGGACGGCTCCAATATTGAGCCATGTGTTCTGTGATATGGGAATGGCTATCACTGACTTCTTAAAGCAGGAACGTCAGCCACAGTTCAATACTTGAATACTTGGTTGTTCACCAACAACCTATATGCCCTGGTAAACCTCATGCTTGTTTCAAGTACACAACTAAGGGCTCATTTACACTGACCGGTAAACGCCCAATTGGCGCAACCTTTTTTTGCCTCATGTTGCACTCGCCGGGTGGTTTTTGGGCTTTTGCCAAATAGACCTGTCATGAGGGTGTTATCGATGACTGACTTTAATGGTAAAGCACAGATGAATGGTAAGATGGCCAAACACGATTTGAATTTCCTGACCTTCCTGAGTGGGATCTATCGATCCCGTTTGAAAAAAGGTTGATCGATCTGGGAAAGGACATGCCCATAAATCCCGGTCGATCTCCACCACAGCACTGTGCATGCCTGGTGTCGTGAGATATTTTCTGGTAGCAATATATATCACAACACCAGCTGGGAGGTGCTAACAGGCAGCACTGAGAGCAGGAAACAGGACGACTGCAAAGGAGGGAGGCTCACCCCCACAATGTACAAAGCAGCTTCTGCTGGGCTCCAGCTCTCAGCTCTGCCTGTCAGCTGAGAGATGGGACAAAGGAAAGGGGGTGGAACTGAGCAAGGGCTGCTGTGTACAGTGTGGGGGGGGGGGCCTCCTTTTCAGCCATCCTGTATCCTGTTCTTAGCTCTGCCTGTCAGCTGCTCCCAGCCAGTGCTGCAAAATATCTCAAAACATTGGGTGTGCATTGGGCCAGGGTCCCCATCGAACAGGAAATTGATGTGCAAAGTGGCGACATCGATTCCCATTTCATTGACCCATGGTTGATCATAGCATGGTCACCACACTGCGATCAATCATGGGTCGATGAAATAGAAATCGACCTGTGTATGGCTAGCCTTAGGCTATGTCTCTACGGCGCTATCGGGCCTGATCCACATTACCTGCCTACAGCACTGGCTGTTCCCATGGCATTCTGACAATCCGCCATCCGGAAGGTGAACATAGTGCAGTATGCCAACCTCCCACCGGCAGATCAGCAAAACGCCATGGGAACAGCACCTCAAGTACCATAGACCTCAAGGTTTTTACCAAGATAGAAGTAGCTGCTTCCATCTTAAAAGGTTCTCTTTATCGTCCCAGTGCTCATGATCAGTTGGTGGGGGTTTCCAACAGGCCGCAGAGATAAAAACAGCTAGTTCAGGGATTGCTGAAAAGGCTGGAAGCTCCTACCGGACAGCATTTTCGGTGATATACCTTCTAGTTGGTAGGCAGTCAAGTTACCATAAGTGACCAATAAGCCACCTCTGTGGAGATCCATAGCGGTCATGTTCCTCTGTCACGCACTTCCCCTCACTGTTACTAATGATAAATAGACACACCATCTATCTGGCCCATATCATATGCGGACACCCCTCCAGAGGGATTGACAGGGATATCGGACATGACCGTAAATCACGGTCAATGTCCATTGCTTTGCATGTAGACCGCGGGGTTTAAAAACAGCGCTGTAAAGGCTGAATGCTGGGGGGTGGGGGGTTAATAAAAAAATATTTAGCATTTTATTCCCTCATACGTTTTGGGATAATTACCCCATATGTAATGAAAGAGAGCTGTATTGTGAGAACTGGAACCTGTAAGTGTAAACTCCCAACAAAAATTTTGGGTACAGGTCAAAATAAAGTACAACTTCCTCCTGCGACAAAACCTCAAAGTCCAAACCCCCACCCCACGCTGGGTGGCCTTACAGAGCTACAACAGCTGGAGGCCGGCAGAGTCAGAAGACGAGGTTGTGGGTCCTGAAGCTGAAGGAAATCACCAATCTCCAAATGACAGGACAAAGTCAACAGTGTGTGAGGGAGTGTGTACTGTCAGGACAGGAAATGAGGGAAATCTCCACAATGAGGGACACGCATCAACAATAACCCAGGTCCATCCCTTCCCTGCTCTACACCAAACAAAAAGCTTTTAGCCGAAGTTCAAGATTAAACGCCGTCCATTCATGGGTTCGCTTTCAGTTCTCTTTGTATGAACCTGATTGTATAAGAGCTTCAGAGAATATAAATGATATTTGAATTACCGACCTTCTAGAAACAGCACTTAAAAAAATGTCACTTAGGGTATGTGCGTTAGCATTTGGTCAGTTTTAAGGTTGGAAACGTAAGTTCAAGAGGGCCAGGTTCCCAATGAAATAAAAAGAGAAGATATTTCTGTTGACCTCCTACATGGCCCTCGAGGACCTGAGTTGGACAACCCTGGTTTAATGGTGAAAAGGCGATTGTGTATAAAGACCCCATACATGTTTAAAAAAGGTGCCCATACACACATAGATATGGGCTAAATCGATGGCCACTTCGAGCGCCGTGAGCACGGCCATCTATCTGGCCCATATCTAATGCGGCCATCCTGGCTTTCGAGTGGCAACAAACCAATCCATTGCTTTGGATGGAGACCGCGCTACCTAGCTCCTCCCTTCTCGCCAGTCCACCGTGTCCCTAGATGCTGTCCACCGTGTCACGCATGGTTGAACAGCCAAAACATCAGGTAACAATCTGAATGTGTATGTGTGTGGGGGGGGATTTACTAATTAAATCAAATTACAGACAGAAAAAAGGCAACCACACACGCACCGAGCGGTGGCTGATTTTGCCGCCCACTGATGTGCGTACACGCTCGCTACAAAGCTCAGTCGGCCAGAGAACTGACATGTCCGATAGTCTCCCCCATTGCCGGTCCCCATTATTATTATTATTATTATCATTTATTTATATAGCGCCAACATATTACGCAGCGCTGGCATGGACACAAAGGGTTCACACAAAGGGTGCCTGCCGATGCGGTCAGCGACGGAGTGCAGCGTGATGATGTCATCACGCTGCACTCCATCGCTGATCTGTCAGCCCCCACTCGGTACGTGTTTGGATGGGGATGCTGGTCAAATTACAAACATGTCTGTAATGGCTTAGATCGATTCGGTGGCCGATTTCTGGCCACTTTACAAGTTTAAGCATTTAATTTGCACCCAATTTCGTGGCAGATTGACCTCTGTGAGCGCACATGGCAGTCTTCTGGCAAAAAATTCGGGTGCAAATCAAATCGTGTATGAGAGCTTAAAGCAGTCACATCCATATATAAAGTAGCGTATATATGAGTTCCTATGTTTTGATTTATATTAACGATACAGCCGCTCGGTTGAGTTTTCCGAGCGTGCCGCCGCGCTCAGGTACGGACGGAGCCGGCTCACCTGGCCCCTGTGTGCTGGGGGTACAGGCAGGGACAGAAGGACAGAGCAGGAAGGAGACAGCGCAGACATCCAGGAGACTGGCTCCCAGATTAGAGAGGTATGTGGGTGGAACACAGGATGTGCAGCCGGCAGAGGGGGGAGGAGAATGGAGGAAGGACTGAATCAGAGGCTCCAGGAACTTTTCACCTCACTAATTCTATTCAGCCCATGTGCTCTGCCTCTTCCATGGGTTAAACACAACTCTGCCTGTACAGCTGTGGTAGGGTGTACGTTAACCCCTTCTACACCAGAATCTGGGCGTCCTACGAAGCCAAACGCTGCGTTCTGCAGCTACGGAAATCTTTCACACTAGATCTGACCGGAGAATACTGGGAAAACGACTGCTACACATTGAGAACATTGGGATCTCTATAGACAGAGGGACACACGTTGTGTTAAGCCCCATTCAGATGTTTTATCATTAGTGATGGAAATTTGCATTAGGAAGAAAGGGTAGCACCATGAAGCTTACGCTCCTATAGGGAACAGTAGACATCAGAACATGGCAGAATGAATGACGCCGAACCTTTACAGATGCTACCTCTTCTAAAACCAGAAATAAGCACTAGTGCATTTTTGGCACTTAAAATAATATGCTTGTCTTATTTTCAGGGAAACAGTGTAATTCAAATATGTATTCTAACTTTTGCTTGCTTGGTCTCCTCCTAACGAACTAACTAAGAAGTCTTGTGTAAGCTTCTAAGTCAGTGGTGGCCAACTGAGTTGATATGTTAGCCACAAGTGCAGCCCTCAGCATCACTAGAGGGCCGCACATAACTTTTTAAACCTATACTGGTTATAAAGGTTATATACCCCTATTCTGTTTATGCACCACAATATATATTATACAATCACCCCCCCCCTGTTCATTGGTGGATTAGTAGGAGCATAGGCACTCACCAGTCTGCTGATCCTCTGCCAACACTAGAGGAGAAGAGGGACTTTGCTCAGGCGCCATCTGGGTCACAGATTGGCATTTACGTACTACTATCACTATAGTTTATCGCCTGTCCTCCTCCTCCCCGGGCGAGGACCTGTCAGTGGCCAGGTGAGTTCCTATGCATTAAGTTTTGGCGGCCACAAGTGGATTACCAAGGGGGCCGCCAAAGAACACCCAAAGGGCCACATGCGACACCCGAGCCACAGGTTGGGCACCTGTGTCCTAAGTCAATGAGAGAACAAAAGACTGTCACCCTACCATGTGACCGCTCTTGGCCAATCACCAATAGTGTAGTTTTTGAGAATGTAATGAAGTCCTATGCCTTTCCATACCTAGAAGTGATGAACAGAGTGCAGGGGAGCACAGGCAAGATGGGTTTGTGCTGCTGGGGAGGGGGCATAGAGACCACCCACAGATTTAAAGGGCTAGACCATATTTTTTTTCAACAGCTTTATGAAAACGATTTTAATGTTAATACAGTATTACTAAGAGATGCTCCGATCAGCATTTTTGGGGCCGATCACCGATCACCAAGATCATGATCTGCCGATTGCCGGTGGAGAGTGGGGCAAAGACACCAGGCATGAGTGGGGGCAGCACAACTGAGGACCCCGGCCCTCAATTTCCGCCCACCCAGAGCTTCTGATGGGTCCCACTGCGTGGTCGTTGGGGCAGGGAAGGAGCGGAGGCTTCGCCCGGTGGTCCAGCAGAGGTAGCAGGTGATGGTGTATCCGAGAGGTGTTCCAGGCTGGGCGCAACCGACCGCGATCCGGCCGAAGCCGGGGCCTAAATTTTCGGCGCGTCCGGAAGTGCAGCGCGCCGCCGCCAAACTGTCACAGGAGTGGAGGGTGACTACCAGCCGGTTGATGGTGAGGTTTGGGGACGCAGGGAGTGAAGAATGGCCGAGGAAACAGGCGGAAAACAGGGTAAGTGGAGGAGCTCCAGAGCAGGCTTCCATGCAGCTCGGCGTCAGGCCACGCCCCCGTGATCGACTTTTTTGATCGGCGCTTTTGGTGCCCGCCGATCATGCTATTTAAAGCCAATATCGGCAGATCATGATCGGCGGCCGATCAATCGGAGCATCACTAGTATTACTTTGTTATTACTGTTAAGCTTGTAGAAGGATGGGTGTCTGGCCGTCCCCTGAGAGGCCAAGGTGAGACATGCTGTTTGGCTCTCCAGACACTGTTTGGGGACAAGTGACAATGCTACTACCATCGCTGTAGTGGAAATTCAGCGAGGATTTCTCAGAGCAGAAAGGAGAAAAGAATAAGCTTTCGCTGCAACACTGCCACCATATCAAAGGCGACATGGTTTGTGGTTGACACTTTGAAGAGTGTGGTTATGAAAATTCAAGTTAGCTACGCAAAATGCTTTATAAAAATAAATTTGTATGTCTCTAAAGAGGTCATATCACTCGGTCTTTGTGTGGTTACTAGAAACCACAATTAACTATCCACAGCCATCTGTGCGACCCCTATGGTTGGCTGGACGGTGTCTTAAAGTAACGCCGGTGGTAAAATCTGTGCTTGCTATAACGAAGCCGGGCATACACAGCTCGATGAAGAAACAGATTAGAACAGCGGGCGCTGTGCACGCTCACTGTACCCGATGTTGTTCTAATCTGTTACAAGATTTGAGCCATCCACGGTTCCTTCGAGCAGGATCACTGGATCGATGGACTGCCAGCTGAACGGCACACCGGTGGCTGTGATCAGCTAGCTGTTGTGGGAGTGTGAAGGGGTGGGGCCAGCACGTCTCTGTGCGAGGAGAGGGGGGGCGCGCAGGCTAGCTAACTCTCTCTGCTTCTCCGGCTGGGGAGAAGCAGAGACCCAGGGGACCACGGGGAAACTAGCTCCCCATCGAACAGAAACCGATGTGCTTATGTGGTGCACATTGATTACCGTTTGATTGACCTGCGATCAATCACAGAGTGGTGTGTGTACATGTCTGTATAATAATTTCTGGTTAAAGAATGAATTCAATACTTAAACTACCCATAGATGGGTCGATTCTTTTGCGAAGTGCACACCACCTTAGTTAATAAATGCATCGTCTATCTCTGCCCAGAAATTTTTGTAGGCTCCCCAAGAAATTGAATCCTCCAATTAATTCAATCGGAAATGTCATGGTGGGTGTATCTGAAGTGCTTGTATATATTCCACTAGTCCCATCAAACTAACGAAAACTGAATTGACAGGTCTATGGCTAGCATTAAACTGGGAACACACGGCTCGATATACAAGCCGTTCAAGGTTCTGTGTCTCCAGCTCCATCGATGCTTTGCATGGAGACCCCACGGTCACCATGCAAAGCAATGGACATCGACCATGATTTACGGCCATGTCTGATATCCCTGTTTCCGAGCGGGATTGATAAGGAGGATTGAACAGGGATAGCCGCATTAGATATGGGCCAGATAGATGACCGTGAGCGTGCATGGCGCTCAAAGCGGCCATCGATGCATGTGTTCCCAGCTTAAGTCTTGAAGCGGACCTACCACCAGAAAGTAACTGTTTCATGAATGGCACTAACAGTGCCAATATTAGGGAGGCATGCATAAATAAAACAAAAAAAAACCTCACCTGTAAGGACAAATTTAAGAAGATCCCCTGCAGCCCTGCTTCACTTCCTAGCCCTGATTACGGATAGAAACGACAGGAGAGCAAAGTGTTTGTCGGGTAACTATGATCTCAGCTCGTCACTGAAAGTATATTGAGGAAAATTCCCATAGAAAACCATTTACCGCCCCCAGTGGCCACCGGCGATATTGCACCCGGTGTTGACCCTCGGAATCCTGGCGAATAAATATGACTCAAAACTCACTCATAAGATCCCAGGGAACAGTAGGCAAGTATATTATTTTATCATGAAGCCCTAAGCCACCATCATACCAGCTCAAGGTAAGTCAAACCTTATGTCATTTTTAAACATTGAGTGTACATAAAGTCTTAGTGCTTTAAAGTCTTAGTCTCACCTCTGCTCTGTACATCCGGACCAGGCCCTGGTTGACCTTAGCCCAATTCGGGACGGCGCTGATATTCCAGAGCTGATTGGAGTGTTCTGCGAAAGGGCCAGTCTTCATCTGAAAAAATAAATAACATTCAGATTTCTTCAGTAAGTCATACGCATCATCAAAGATGAGGAAAGACACGCCAAGTCTTCTGCAATGTTAGGAATCAGTTAATAGATGCAACAGCCACGACTATCCTCCAAGGATGAAGATGCTGACCCTGTAGGGAGGATTCCTCTACTTTCCTCCCTTCCATCTTTTATGTTAATCAGGAATATCATCACACTATGCTAAACCAGAACTCCCTCCCAGGACATGCGCTGCCAGCAATGCTTGTAGGTTGGCCAATAATCTCAGGTGTATTGGAGGCCCCTGGTCCTTCAGAAATACAGTACCATGATACCACTTCTAAACCTTTGGCAAGTCTGTCTATTCTTCATGTTGGTATTTCACTATAATTATCTTGAATTCCCTGAGCACAGTTGGGTTTTGCATCCAACAACTCTAAAGGTAGCCATACACGGGTCGATTTCCCACACGATCCCTGGCCGATCGATCACCGGGCGCGTGCACGCCGATCGATCGATGAGGAATCGAGTGCAGCCCACCTTGACGGGTCGACCCCGCCCGATCGACTTGGCCCCCAAATCGGATCGGCCAGAGAACCAACCTGTTGGTCTTTTCTGATCGATTGAGCACACATCAAGGGGAGTCGACATTTGTGAAGTGGTCGATCGGGAATAGAATCGTCCAGGAATCGGTGGCCTAAGGTGGTAGGCGCAGACTTGATTGGGCGATCGATCGACGTCTGTGGCTTCACCGGAATCGATCGAATGGGCGATCGATCGTTCACGAGTCGACACATGTATGGCTAGCTTAAACCAAGCCTATGGTCTGCCACGCACAGGTACTGAAACAGAATCTCCTGCAACATTTAAACCCAGGTCAATATGTTAGATCTCAATTCCCGTCTTACCTTTAATGAGGCAGAGTTGTGCATGCTCCTCTCCTGTACTCCAATTACTCTCAGCTTCTATCGGTGTGCAATACAAGCTAGAGCATGGCAGAGACTAAGCCGGGAACACGGCTCGACATAGGAGCCGTTCGAGGTTCCCGGCAGCAGCGCGTTGACGTCATCAGCAGCACTGCTGTGCCTCCAGCTCCGACCATGCTTTGCATGGAGACCCCGTGGTCGATCATGGTTTACGGCAGTGGTGGCCAACTGAGTTCATATGGAGGGCCAAAAGTGCGGCCCTCGGCATCACTAAAGGGCCGCACATAACATTTTTAATCTATACTGACATGTAGAAGCGTTTTATAATAAGGATAGGACAGCAGGCAGAGCTAAAATACGTTATTTTTCATTTTTAAATAACAAAACTTGTTTTTATTGATACTTCAAACATTAGGGAACACTGTAGTGTGGTAATGCACATTTTGTGTCATATACATCGCCAAAGGGTATGTGCTGCAATATATATTATGCAATCACCCCCCTGTTCATTGGTGGAATAGTGGGAGCATAGGCACCTGTCTGCTGAACCCCCTCAACACTAGAGGAGAAGAGGAGGAGAGGCAAGGGACTTGCTCAGGCGCCATCTGGGTCGCTAATTGGCTTTTACGTATGTACGTATTGGCTTTTACGTAGGACCTGTCTGTGGGGGATCGGTGGACAGATAAGTTCATATGTCGTATGCATTAACAGTTAGGTTTCTGGGGCCGCAGGTGGAGGACTGAGGGGGGCCGCCAAAGAACCCTCAAAGGGCCGCAGGTTGGGCACCTAGGGTTTACAGTCATGTCCGATATCCCTGTTTTCAAGTGGGATTCATCAGTAACGCTCGAAAACAGGGATGGCTGAATTAGATATGGGCTGTTAATGCGTACGGCACTCGAATCGATCTGACCCATATCTAGGCATTTGTTCCCTGCTTATGTCTAATGGGCAAACTGAAGAATCTCTATCTTCCTCCTCAGCCTGCCCCCATTGTTCATTGCATTATAGTGTGCGTTAGTGGGTTCCTATGTTCTATGTACAGCACCCTGTTGGCCCCGATCACCAACTATGCACCTTATTTTGCAGTGACGGTGTATTGGACCGACCAACACACACAATGCTACGACGTTCGTTCCATCGTCCAAAATTTTCTAACATGTCCGATCACTTTATGATCGAAGTTTTGATCGTATCTAACAATTTTTGCCGATCTTACCATGTGTGCAGTATACAATTTAAGTTCAATCAATGTAAACTTATATAATTTTAGGTCATAACGCTAGAATTGAACCGTGTATGCCTAGCTTCAGGGTACTCAGAGGTATAGATAGCTGCTTGATCGATGGCCGATAATCCATCACATGTTTATCAAATGCGCTCACCTGTAACGGACATCGATCGTGGATCGGAACCACAAAGCCCTATCACAGCCAGCACTGCCTGACACACACAGCTGAGAGCCGGGACACAAGAAAGTAGGCGGAGCCGAGCACAGGCTGCTGTGCACAATGTGGGGGAAGCCCCCCTCCTTGCAGCCATCCTATGTCCAGCTCCCAGTGCTGCCTGTCAGCAGCTCCCAGCCGGTGTCCTCAGATATTTTCCTACCCCGTGATATTTTCCTAAATATCACAGGTAGCAAAATATCTCACAACACCGGGTGTACACAGGACCATCTAATGGGAATCGATGTGCAAAGTGGTGCACATCGATTCGCCATTCCATTGACCTGCAACGATGTTGCAATCAAGTCTGTCGAACGGGTATCAACCCATGTATGGGGGTTTTTATTCTCCCCGCAGATGACCAGTGGTATATTATTGATGTTGTTGGAAATATTTTTCATCTGGACTTCTTAGCTCCTTGAGTACCATTAAAGCTGGCCATACACCTTTAGATCTCTCTGTCAGATATCTTTTAGATCTACCAACAACTATGTAGTGCCGGGTCCTCTGCGATTAAACACAGGTAGACTTGATGGTTTAGAAAGTCCCTCGTATTACATGGTTTTGGTAAAACAAAAGGAGATCTAAAGGAAATCTGACAGAGAAATCGAAAGGTGTATGGGGACACTTAGGTCACATACCCACCTCCTGCACATGAATAGACACCAAGGGAGCAGCAGCAGACTGGTAAGGTGGTCTCCTTGCTCTCACCATATGTAAGCTTTGCAGTTATCAGCAAGTTTTGCTTTACTAACTTTTTTGTTTTGTAAAAAAACTGCCTTAGTCGGTCTGCTTACATCTGCATGGCGTTCATCTTTCTCAAACTATGTGCCCTCGTGTGGGTAAAGTAGATCTATATATGAAATAGTTTTAGCTGTTACACTATATTATGTTGTTTTGCTTTGAAATAGGTACGTGCTCTAGATACGCGCTGAATAACACAATATACTTCCCACCATCCGCACTATTTCAAAGCAACTGTTCTTGTAGCGCGGTCCGGGTGCTTTTAAATATTTACCATCTGATTTAATATACAGTTAGAGAGTGAGATGCGATGGACTGCCTGGAGCTAGGCCACGGTAGTTTGCGCTTTGTAAAGTCCCCGCTTTCCCCAGACACTTCCTGTTTCAGCTGCCAGTTTCCTTCCAGAATTTCCGATGATGACTGTTTCGGTCCTCCAGTAACGTGAAATGACCGTCACCTACGCGTCCCCAGGCTCCTCCCTCTAGTTTATAAATTATTATTTTGACACCTAAGGACGGGAGCCGGGCTGATTATTTAATTTAAAGAGACACACAAGTGAAGGTCAATTGAACTTACAAGTGGAGATATTACTGAGAGACTAAGTAAGCTACCATTGCTGAATGAATTCTTAAGAATACTAAAAGGTCCCCATACACACTGCGATCCACGGCAAAATCGGCCGTGGATCGCGGGATGCCCACATGGACCAACCGATCCATTTGGGCAGAATTCTCGATCGGCCAGGAAAACAACATGTCAGTAAATTCCTGGCTGATCCCATTACTTTGGATGGACACTAGCATCTCCATTCAAAGTAATGGCAGGCACACAAAGGGTGCCAGGACGATTCTCTGCACTCCCGGCCATGTGTGGAGATGTTGATCTGCCAGGCAGATCTAAACGTGTGTGGGCACCTTACTTGTCTGAATGCAGAGCTCATCTTTAGGCTTCAGAGAACTTTGGGACAAGCTGAGTGGCAGTTAGCTGAACAAATGAGCTGCATTCTGGGTCAGTGATTCACAAAGTATTAAGCTAGCCATACACGTGTCAGATGCCATGGCCGATTGATCACTTATCCAATCGATTCCGGCGATCTCAGCGGGAATCGGAGCTCCGATCAATCGGCCAATTAAGAGTATCCGATCGCTGCATACCACCTTGTCCCACGGATTCCTGGACGATTCCGTGTCCGATCGCTTACTTCCCAAATGGCAACTCCCCCTGATGTGTGCAGAATCGGATCAGTAAGACCAACATGTTGGTTCTCTGTCGGATCCGATTCTGAGCCCCCGATCGGACAAGGTGGGCTGCACGCGATTCCGGCACGATCGTTTCGCGTGCACGCGCCCGGAATCGATCGTCCCGGAATCCGGTCGGAATCCGACCTGTGTATGGGGGCCTTTAAAGGTTGAGTCAGACGAGGCACCAATTAGGTCCAGGTCAACAATGACTACCATGCACTATATCTTTGAAATATTGAGTTCATTTATTTCCATTGAAGAGTACAGGTATTGCTACAGCATACGAATACAATTCTGAGCCTCCAGCCTTAAGCTAGCCACACATGGTTCGATTTTACCATTCAATCGACGATTTTCAATGACAAAAACGATCGATTGAACGTTAATCGATGTACTGCCCACATGGTACAATCGACGATCGTTGAACGATTTTTGTAAAATCGTCAATTGAAAAGTGATCAGGTTGGAAAATTTTTCTCGATTGGTCTATTTTTTTTGGGCTCTATTTTGGGTCTCGGTTTTTTGGCTCGATTTTTTTGGCTACTTCCAATTGAAACTAAAATCGTAAGAGGAATTCAATCGACGATTTTGGATTACTTCGATTAACTTTCCAGTCAAAATTGAACAATAATCGTACTCCCCTCCCCATGTGGTGTACATCAATTAAATTAAAATCGAGGTTCGTTTTTTTGGATCGAACTACAAAATCTAATCGAACGTCGATTGAATGAAAAATTGCACTATGCTAGCTTTATAATAAGTTTGGTGAAGGCCCTAAACTGGAACACCAACTGAAAGTCAGATCTTCTCCAACAACATCAGCGCCAATGGTCATGTATTTCAGAAGACACACCAAAAAATATTATGGAAAGTCTTCCCAGTAGAGCGGAGGCTGATCTAGCATCACACACATGGGTAATCGCCATATTATTCTCCATGGGTTTTAAATAGGATGTCCAAGAATCTAAAGGTGGGTTTACACGTCAAGATTTTTTCGGCCGACAGATGGACGACTAACGATTTTTTGGTTTATTGTACAAAAATCTGAAACGTCCATTTGGCCCGATGGATTTTTTTTAAGATATCTGACAAATAATCGTCCATAAGGTGATCGGACATGTTGGTAAACTTTCATCTGTCGTTTATTTTTCGTGTAAAAAACGGACGCTCCTTATTTCACTCGATATTTTTTGACTCGATTTTTAACCAGTAGCATGACGTATTTCCTGCGCAATGAATGGTGGGATTTTTTACATTTGGGATTTCATTTTGATTCGTCCATGATGTTGTTTATATTTTCTTTCCGAGTAGAACTTT
>CM070040.1:72669391-72683544 GCA_036250615.1 Ptychadena robeensis | reverse complement strand
TAGTGATTGGAAGGATTAGAAAGCTCCTCATATTACATGGTTTTGGTAGAACAAAATTTACAGAAATTGTATGGAAAGATTGTAAGGTGCCTTACCAGGGTAAATAAACACTTGCTCAAGTTCTGGTGGGTCTGCACTTATTAGGGGGTGCAAGGTAATTAGGGGTTTGGGAAACCCCAACTTCAAAAATTTACTTTAGCTGGGAACACACGCATAGATATGGGCCAGATCAATGGCTGCCTCAAGCGCTGTGTGCGCTCACGGCCATCTATCTGGCCCATATCTAACACGGCCATCCCTATCTGCAAGTGGGATCAATCAATCCCGCTTGGAAAAATACATAAATCACGGTCGATGTCCATGCAAAGCATCGTCGAAGCTGGAGACACAGCAGTGCTGCGCCTCCAGCTCCTTCAATGTTGGGCAGCAGCGCAATGACGTTATAAGGAACCTTGGCTTGATTTTATACCAGGTGTGGGCAAACTATGGCTCGTGGGCCATAATCTGGCCTATTGACATTTGCAATAGAATGTTTAAGTTGACTCTCCAAAGCCTCTTTTTTTTTAAATGTATAATTTTTTATGTTTTCTTAATTCAACCTCCCTGGTAGCATGATTATTCTAGTATGGTGCTGGAAAATGTAATCTGTAAATTTCCCACCCAGGCTGGGAGGACTTGAGACTGGGCGTCCCTTGTTGGTTCTTTGTCCGGCCCTCCTGTCAAATTTAAAGACCCATTCTGGCCCACAAGTCAAAAAGTTTGCCCAACCCTGTTCTATACACACTGATGTTTCCTTACCTCCTTCCTCCATGTTCCAAGGTATGGAGGGTGTTCAGTTTGGTTCCTTTAGCGATGGCTCTGCCCCTATCCACTTTTTTCCACTGTTCTCTACCTGGACGTGATATTTCCCTCATCTCTCTGTAGTATACAAACTGACAGCAAGGCCTTGCATACTGGTCGACACCAAGGGAGAAGTCCCTAAGAAGCATTTTATCCAACTACAATCCAAACCCTTATAAAATCCAAAAACCCAATCCAACCAAACCAGAAGGGTAATGAGAATTTTATGCTGTGGAGGAAACACAGCACAACCAGTTGGATGGGCCTTTTTCATGGTTGGGTAAGTTTTCTGTTGACTGGTGGCTAAGGTAAGTGGTAAAGGACATGGATTTACTTCTGGATGTGTGTATTTCTGGATTGGTTTCTCAGCACTCAGCTGACCGACCCCCAATCAATCACAGCGTGGTGACGTCACCATGATGCAATTGATCGGGGATCAATTGAACGGAAATCAATGTACACCACATGGACAAATCGATTCCCGTTTAATGGGGACCCGTTCTCCCCAGCTCACAGCCCGTGTTGCGAGAGACTCACAACACAAGGCTTGAGCTGGAGAAAGGCAGCCAGTCAGAATACAACCTCACAGAGATGTGCTGGCTCCGCCCCCTTTCACACTGAGCAGCGGTGTCCAGGCTGGTCAGGAGCCGCACGTGCAATAGTTTACATGGAGATCCTTGTCTCCATTCAAAGTAATGGAGCTTGAACATGTTGGAATCCCGTTCAATCGAGTTTCAAAAGATCCCGCTCGAAGGAAGGCACACATGGGTAGATTTGTAAATAGATTAGAGCACACTAAAGCACCGTAAGCATGCAGAGAAATCTAAAGGTGTATGGGGGACATTAGGCTACATTTACATGGTCAAAACGGATTGACAGCAGCCTGGGAAAGGGCCGGGTGCATAAGTCTGTGAGCGCCTACAAACTTATGCATGCGCTCGTGGATCGTTTTGATAACGACCCTGTGAAAACCGACCAGCGAATGCAATATGAGGTGCCTGCCGATCGGATTCCAGGCTTTCACCTTAACAACTGCCTGTGTAAATGAGCCCTTACAGTTTGCATATGGACAGTAATTATAGCACAATTAACATACAATACAAACCTGTCCTACTCCTCACAGTCCAAAATAAATGTGTCCCAAAGTCATGTCATCTGTGTACAAAACACTATCCCACCTTTATCACAGTACAGTTTGTGAAGCCATCATGAATTGTCATATCCTGTTCACACAGATTAGTACACGTGACAAAGGAAACACCATTTTGTATTATTGGATCAACTGAACTGTCATGCAGGAGCAGTCCTGCTTTGTGTACAGAGTAATCAAGCTTATCTCCTCCTTTCTATACATTAAATGACAATCTGATAGGTGAGCTCCAGCACTGTGCCTTCATTAAAACTCTGTACAGGCTGTAGATAAAAGTCTCTGTACAGCTGTCAGGGAGTTTTTTTTAGCGAAAGGGTAGGACCGATCTCATAATTACATACCCAATGCCACATTGTCATGCTACTCACTCATCATCCACTCTGTCCCTTGCCAGATAGTGCTGCTTGTACAGCATTGGTTCATTGTCGAACCACAGGGAACGATCACCAACAATCATTCCTAACAACGAAAATTTCATGTTTGTACACAGCTTAAGGCTATGTCCCCACTTTAGCGGTGATCACTATCGATTTCTATGGCAAGCGATCTGGCGAGTTTTCAACCGTGATTTTTGCCTGTGATTATGATAGCCCCAGATCGTGCCCATAGAGAATGAATGGGGACTCGTCTATTCATATCTATGGGCGCGATTGGTCACGGCTGTAGGGAAGAGCCCATGGAAATGCATTTCAATCACACCCATGCATTTCAAGGGGCTTGATTGCCGCGACCCAATTAAAATCGTGGGCAATTGCCAAAGTGGGGACAAGCCCTAAATCTCAACCAACTAACAAGGGTTCCCTCAAAGTTACAAGACATGTGGTTGGCACTGCCAGGCCAAGCTATCAATGTTCAATTTACAGCTTCTACCCCACAGATTCAGAATTTGCGGGTCAATCTATGAAGGTGATTGTTCCTTTGGGAAGGATGATTGTTACATGTTGATGTGGGAAGAAGACAAAACCAGTGAGATGTAGAGGAAAGAAAAAAAGCCTCACCTGTGTTATAAACATGATGCATTCCAGGAACATATAATCCTTATGATGCTCATTCACCACCTTCTCGTCCACAAAATGCCTGGGCTCCAGGGTAGAATGGTCTGCAAGAGAATGGCCACAAGTAAATGTACGCGTCACAAACCACCTCTATAGACGTGCCTGTGTTTGGATTCCCACATCATTCAAATGGCGTCTGATGCCACTGTGTTGTGTTTGAGGAAAACTACAAACTGTGGCTAGTCCACTTTTGGGTACAAGAGCTAGCTTGGAACATAAAAACAAAAAGCTTTCTTTTGCGACCGCCGGCAAAATGTGGGCAAAAATCTTGATCGCCCAGGGAATGGACATTTCAGTAAATTCCTGGCCGATCTCACTACTTGGATGAGGACAAGCGGCCCAATCCAAAGTAAAGGGCGACACATGTGGTGCCTGCCAATCCTCTGCAGGTTGTCGACTATCACACTGCAGTTGGCCCCTCATCTATCGAGGGAGGATTAGACCCTATATGGGGACCTTAAGTCTACTATGACTTCCATATGTATGTATGTACCATGCCAGCCAATTTCCCCTCCCACCTATTGTATACTCTGTTCCCCCACCTATTAGATTCTAAGCCCAACCGGGCAGGGTCCTTCACTCCTCCTGTGTCATAACCTGTTCCTGTGTGTATTATATTGTGTTGTATCTCCACTCTAATGTATTGTACAGCGCTGTGTAATATGTTGGCGCTATAAAAATAAATGATAATAAGAATAATATGTATGAAAGCAGCCAAGCCACTCAATATTTTTTGAGATGTATATTTGTGTATATGTATGCTATCGTGTGTGTATGTAGAAATAGTTTACCAAAAGGATCTACAACTCTGTGTAGCCAGTCTTGTGATTTTCACACCCCTGCCACAGTATACAGCTAGTGTCAAACCAAAAGACCTCTTGCACAAGTATAATTTCCTACCAAGGTCCCCTGCTCCCTCTTTCTAGAAAGGTAGATTTGTGAATATATACTGTATATGATTTTTTTTTTTGCAAATACGTGAATGGGACCCAGAATGGGTTGAAAACATGTTTGTGATGGGTCCTCCTATATCTGTGCAGTCAACTTAAGGTGGCCATACACGGTTCAAAATTTTTAGTCAATTCAATCTTTAGGTCGATCGTACTGAAATAGTTTCCCGCACAGCTGGTGTGAGCATATAAAAGTTATCAAAATAAAATCAATCGAAAAGTGACCGGACATTGTTTTCTCTAGGTATTTAGATTGATTTGTATCCGATGGTACTATGGAGCATGCGCATTATATTATGACTGCGGAATTGATCGGTTTAAAATCAATGACACTGTGTGGTGCTACAATAGATGTTTGACTGACAGTCGATATTTAAATCGTACAACACCATCTAATCAAAATCGCGCAAAAGTTGAGCCGCGTATGGGCAGCTTTAGCCTAGCTTGTCAGGAGTGTATGGGGGTTGTAGATTAGTGACAACACTCCACAACAATTCATATACACCCCCCCCCCCCATAGGATGTTATAGCTGCAAACTAAGGATTGTTATCATATTTCCTAACACTCTCTTGTTTACTACACCATATAGCTGTAACTCATCAGTGTGACATCACTGTGCAGCACAATATTCACTAATTGGCTAAGGGTAACAGTCCCGCTATTATGATGTGCAGAAATTGCGAGGGGGAGTTATGCTAGGAATACGCGTCTCAATGCCCGTACAAATGGAAGGGCCATTTGAATGATTACATCATTGTGCCATGCTCAAGCTTACTCCATATCAAGCTGCAGCACTTCTGCATCATCAATCCTGTCCAATACTTAGGATGGGGACCCTCACTCCCCTTCCAAAGTAATGGAAATCGAACAGTGTTTAACAACATGTTGGTTCTCTGACCAATCTTTCTTCAAGGGGGATCGATTGATCCCACTCAAGAAAGACTGGGCGGCTCTATTTTTTTATAGATTCAAGCACAAATTGAGCGACATGAGTGTGCACGGTGCTCAAATCTATAAGGGAAAAAAAATCGAGCCGTGTATGCCTAAATTGAATATAAAAATATGGACTTGAGAAGACCACTGTCCTACACAAACATTGATTTTTTTACCTACAAGCTGAGCACTACCCCATATAAAGGGAAGAAACTGGAAGTCATCAAGGCCCCAGACCCCTTGGCTGCCAGCAGGCTCCATTCTATAGGTTTTCTGTAGCTTGCGCATTACTTCAAGGTAACTGAAAAGATAAAGAAGAGCAATGGGAGAGAAGACATCAATGTAATGACAAAGGTGACATTCATGAAGCAATAACTACAGGTTACCAAAGAAGAAGCCCATTTACTGATGACTTTTAAAGATACCAGAAATCATTGAGTGTGTCCAAATATTGGAACTCAGGGTCTTTCATATATCAGAGAATTCCTTTATATTCAGATTTCATGGACTGTTTGTCAATCCCTCCTCTGGTTGTAACAAAACAAATTTATTATAAACATATCTACTATAATAGGGTCACATGGACGGAAGTATTTGGACAATCGTTTTGCTTTGCTCTCTTAAGGCCCCCATACACGTGTCAGATTCGCACCGGATTCCGGCACGATCGATTCCGGGCACGCGAAACGATCGTGCCGGAATCGCATGCAGCCCACCTTGTCCGATCGATCAGGTCCGATCGTTCAGGGGCTCAGAATCGGATCCGACGGAGAACCAACATGTTGGTCTTTCTCATGCGATTCTGTCCGGATCAGGGGGAGTTGCTATATGTGAGGTGGACAAATCGGACACGGATCCGTCCTGGAATCCGTTGGACAAGGTGGTATGCTGCGATGGATACTCTTAATTGGCCAATTGATCACACCTGCTATTCCCGGCAGAATCGCCGGAATCGATCAGATGATGAATCGATCGGACATGGAATCCGACACGTGTATGGCTAGCTTTAGCAAAGCAAAACTATTGTCCAAATACTTCCGTCCATGTGACCCTATTATAGTAGATATGTTTATAATAAATTTGAGTTAGAATATTTAGGCACACATCTCTTACGTCCCATCAAGGCAGTGGTTCCCAAACTTGGGGGCACAAAGGTATTCCAGGGGGGCGCTGGCCCTCATCCTTTACCTGTGTTTGAATAGGGAGGGGGGCTCGATAATGTTTCTAAATAGAAAAGGGGAAAGTTTGGGAACCACTGCACTAAGGTTTAAACATTGAAAAGATGGTTTACAATGCAAAGTCAATCATGAAATTATGTTTTACCCTCAAAGCAAACTCAACAAGGATGTAATATTTTGCAGCTTGCTAGTCCTTAGATCAGTGTTGGGCAAACTTTTTAACTTGTGTGCCACAGTGGCTTCTTAAATTTGATTGACGGGCCGGACCAAGAGCCTGAAATGGTTGCCTGGCATAGGCGTGCCAATTCCAACGCATTCCTGAGGATCACGCATCACTGATGATGCTGGGGAAGTGCGGCATTATGTACGCTCATTGCAGGGAATGACTGGAGCCAGGGACGGATTAAAAAGCCAAATGGGTGGGATCTTGCCCCCGGTCATTAGTTTGCCCATGTCAGCCTTAGATTATAGGTGTCAACTTTGACTCGCTTAGCACATTTTCTTGGTCCACCATTTCCAGAAGCTCCCCTACCAGCTGCACTAGAAGCCCCTCCGACCTCCCACTCTGGAAGTAGAGAACTACAAGTTCCTGGCTTCTTAGTGGTGCATTCCAGTTATATCACAGAGCATGCTTAGATCCATAGTTCTTTACTACTAGAGTTGGAACACAGAGGCGTGGTGCTTGCAGCTGGTAAGGGTGCTGCAGGGAAAGTAGAGCTGGGAAGAGGGGTACCAGTATGGGCCTTGGTGAAGGCAAAGTACAAGAAATGTTCACACAGGGATTGGACATACATTGACTACACACACTGTATAGCTTATTTGTAGCCATGTGTGCCCCCCCAGGGGGTGTGCCCCCTGTGTGTACAGTATGTGCGTTGTCCAGAAGTGGCAAACTATGGCCCATGGGCCGCAAATGGTTTACAGTGTAATTATATTTTTAACCTTCCTAGCGGTACTCAGCAGGTGTTACCCGCCATCCCTCCTCCCCATGTGGGGGGCAATGTGGGCGGAGAAAGCGATGCCCCTCTATTAACACCAAGGTCAGCATGGGCAGAGTTTGTTTCATTAACAAACTCTGCCCGAACACTTAAATAAATATTATGGTTGGCCTGCAACTTTGTCTAAGTTTTTACATTTGGCCCCCTGTGTATGTGAGTGTGACACCCCAAACTTGGTGGGATGGAAGCCTATGCAAACATGGACAGAACACACTATGTATAGCATCCTAGTTGAGATGTGAACTGGGAACCTTAGTACCATCATGGCAGGGTGACGTCCACTTGTCACCTATATTGAAATATTTTAATCTCTGTCCTTCCTGTCCAAGTAGCTTCTTTTATTTATTTATATTTTTAACTCTTAATTCAAAAAGGGGTCGTATATTTTGCAATATATGTTTAACTCTTACCGATTGAAGACTTTGAAGACAATGGCGAGCTGGTCATCCACCTGAAGAACTCCGATTTTACACAAACAAAACAAGAAGGCAGCAAAGGCAGCTTCGTGTCCTATGGAGAAAGGCAGGAGGTTGAGACTACAGCACACCACCGCATGAGCTTCTCAGGATAGCACATGGGCTTATTAAGCTAATTCCTAATCACGTGCGCCGTTTGACATATCCTTGGAATAGCTATGTCATGAATGGCAACATTCCCCCCGGTCATACACTGTTTCTCCAAAAATAAGACCGTGTCTTTGCTCCCAAAGATGTCCTACGTCTTATTTTCGGGGGATGTTGGACAGTAAACCGAACATACTGTGTTGCCCCGTTTAATATAATAATTTTTGCTCCCAAAGATGCCCTATGTCTTATTTTCGCAGGAGGTCTTATTTTTCCATGAAGAAAGAATAGAAAGAAGAATACAGCACTGGGGTAGGTACCAGGGTGGGGGGATCACTTACAATGACACAGGGGGGATCAGAGGGGGGGAATCTAAAATGGCACAGGAGACTCAGAGGGGGGGGATTACCATTTTAGTAACCCCTTCTGATCCTCCTGTGGCATTTTGATTGCCCCCTCTGATCCCCCCTGTCCAGAGTTACAGTATTGTATGTTCAGGGATTCCTTATTTTCAGGGGGATGCCTTATATTTCAGCGTGAGGCAAAAATGTAAGGGTGCCTGTTTTTCGGGGAAACAGGGTAGAATGGGACTCCTCCAATAATGAAAAGACCTTCAATGATCAGTGATGCAGGAGACACCCATGTAGCGGCAGTCGGTGTCTTGTGTTCTTTCATGCTGGAGCTAGTTCTGAGCATCTGTTCCTTGTTGAGCAGGAAGAGTCTAAAGCTGGCCATACACCTTTAGATCTCTCTGTCAGATATCCTTTAGATTTACCAACAACTATGCAGTGCCGGGTCCTCTGCGATTGAACACAGGTAGACTTAATGGTTTAATAAGTCCCTCATATTACATGGTTTTGGTAAAACAAAAAGGAGATCTAAAGGAAATCTGACAAAGAAATCTAAAGGTGTATGGGGACCCTAAAGCTGGCCATACACCTTTAGATTTCTCTGTCAGATTTCCTTTAGATCTCCTTTTGTTTTACCAAAACCATGTAATATGAGGGATTTTCTAAACCATCAAGTCTACCCGTGTTCAATCTGGGAGGATCCGGCACTACATAGTTGTTGGTAGATCTAAAGGATAGCCAGCATAGGAGCCATTGAAGAGTGTCTGTGAACAATACTCAGGCAGAGAAAAGCACTTTTTTTTCTTTTATATCTATATAAATATAGTCATTTGCATCACTGTCGTACCACAGCCATCAAGACATGCGTAGTACGGCCATTATAGCCAACGTTTCCATCGTGTATTTTGTAAGAAGATCAAACAACTCTGTGCTCAGTGTTCCTGATGGAAAGTAAACCCATGATCCCAGTGCTGCCAGGTCTGACTGCTGATATGCAGATTAGATTTTAATTTACATTATTCAGATCACTGAAGTAAGCCATAGCAACCATTCATCTTTCAAAGTCTGAAATGCTTTTGCCAAATATTCCATAGTGGAGGGGCTAATCCTTTAGTAGAAGGTAAGTTTTGTCACTCTTAAAGATCTAGATTTGATGCCTGGCGGAACTACAAGTCCCAGAGTGCCTTGTCAATCTCTATGGCTGGAGGATCACAGGCTGCCCGGCAGCGCACCGGCTAATTTAATCTGTGGCGGCTTCATTATCATTCCGGTGGCATGCGACGTTCCCTGCCAGGGTGTATGTAAAACAGATGACTGCGCTATGGCTGCAATATACCCAGAATGCACTGAATGGACCCCGTCTCTGTCATCTACCACCTTTCCTGCCTACCCTGCTTCCTTCCCATCGCTGCTCCCACCCCAGACTTCCCATTCCTGTACCTCAAATAGCCTCTAACGAGCGTTTAACTCTTTCTGCTACGGTCACCCCGCAGCTTTAAAACACAAGCAGATATTCCTTTGTCTTTTAATAATTATATACTTAATTACAACAATATTTGAGGGTGTTTTCTGACAAAGTACCTCCCTAACCACCCATTCTGTTTACATGCCTGTATACTGTTTACGGCATGTATACTGAATGGGTGGCTAGGGTGGTACTTCTAGATAGACCTTAAGTTGGATAGACCACCAGATTTTTCCTGGGTGAATGGGACCGTGTCCAGTCTGCGTTAAGCTGCCCATACACCTTCAGATCTCTGTCAGATATGCTTTAGATCTACCAACAACCATGTAGCGCCGGGTCCTCTGCGAATGAACACAGGTAGACTTGATGGTTTAGAAAGTCCCTCATATTACATGGCTTTTGGCAATACAAAAGGAGATCTAAAGGAAATCTGACAGAGAAATCTAAAGGTGTATGGGGGCCCTTATGCCTGCCATACACACACCGATTAGCAGCCGATTTTGCCGCTGACCGACGGGAGTGCGCGCTCGTGGCCGTCGGTCGGCATCAAAATCGCCCGCCAATCGGGGGTGCCCACATGGGGCGACAGATCCCTGTTGCCCCACAGCTCGGCCGGCCAGAGAACGGACATGTCCGATGATCTCTGGCCGATGCCAACTGATGCCGGCGTCTTCATTGAAGCTAATGGCCAGCACATAAAGGGTGCCCACCGATGCAGGCAGCTTGGGAATGCAGCGTGAGGACGTCATCACGCTGCATTCCAGAGCTCATCGGAACTGGTCTGTCGGCACCAGGTCGGTGGGTGTATGGCAGGCTTTAGGGCTTGTCCCCACTATAGCGATCTGCCGCGATATCAATGTGCAGACACTCCTGCGATGAGAATCGCGGTGCGGCATGGCACTTGCAGGCAGGAAGGGGGGTTAAGTGAAGCGAGTCAATGGGCACAGTTAAAATGAGGCGTGGTTTTTAACCGCGTTCGTTCATGTAAATGGGCACGATCAGAGGCCTGCGATCAAAAACAAGGTGAGCCATGAGCCATGTGAGAGATCTCTGGCGATCCAAATGCAGGTGGAGATTGCTCATGATTTTTTGCAGCCCCAAACGGGCACGATCAGGAGCAATCTAATTGTTTTTGTCCACGATTTTTGTTTGTGCCTTATCGCGCCCATAGAGAATGAATAGGGACGTATTCAAAAATCATGTGTCCATTCATTGAGATGCGATTTTTGTATGCGTCCATTCATGTCTATGGGTGCGACCCGTGGCCCATGATCAAAAACCTGGTGAGTAGCGTTTTAAGCAGGATACAGATGTGCAGATATGGGCCAGATAGATGGCCGCTTCCAGCACCGTGCGCGCTCACGGCCATCTATCTGGCCCATATAATATGTCGCCATCGCTGTTTTCGAGCGGGACCAATCACTCCCGCTCGAAAACAGCCATATCGGACATGACCGTAAATACGGCGATGTCCAATGCCTTGCCTAGATATCTCCTCCGATATCTGACAGCAGCGTGATGACATCATCACGCTGCTGCAGGGAACATTGGACGGCTCAAATATCGAACCGTCTGTACCCTGCTTTAGTTGGATAGACAACCAGATTTTTCCTGGTTGAATGGGACTGTGTCCAGTCTGCGTTAGGGCTTGTCCCCTCTATAGCGATGTGCCGCGATTCCAATGTGCTGAGACTCCTGCGATGAGAATCGGGGCACGGCACCTGCAGGCAGGAAGTGGGGGGTAAAGTAAAGAGAGTGAGAAAAATGCAGAGAAAATGAGAGTATTTAACAGCGCCCATTCATGTCTATGGCTGTGATCAGGGGCGATCGCCCGTGATCAAAAATGCGGTGAGCCATGTTTGGCTATGTCCCCACTTCAGCTCGCGATTTTTTGCAATCGGAAGTGTTTTTGGGCACGATTTGTGGCTGTGATTTTTGTCCATGCCCGATCGCGCCCATAGAGAATGAATAGGGACGCATTTAAAATAATCTCGCAATTCATTGATATGCGATTTTTGTATGCCTCCATTCGTTGGCATGATCCAACATGATTGGGTGCGACCACTCGCGGCCCACGATCAGAAAAGCAGTGAGCCACGTTTTAGATTGCAGACAAAATTGCAGCCACGCCAGATCAATCAATGGGCGCAATCGATCGCCTAAGTTGCGACAAGCCCTTTCAGATCGTGGGCCGCACCATGCCTGATCGTGGATGTAGGGATAAGCCCCATCAAATACATGGTAGCGATCACCCCCGATAGTTGCGACTCACGCCGCAGGTGATCACTCAAGTGGGGACAAGCCCTTATCTATGCTTTTTAAAATCGCCGACTGCCACGTCAAAGCAGCGACAGCAACACGCCTATTAGAGCCAAGTGTCCTCGTTGAAACCGACACTGTCCCATTCATCAGAAAGGGAGGCTTCCTCTCGGCGTCTTTTTCCCCTGGGCGTCCACGACGGGGAGGAAGAAGCAGTGGACACAAGTCCTGAAGATCAATGGACGTGTCTGCATCAGGCGCTGCTTCTCACATGGCCTGCTATGAACAGATCATACTCTATGCAAGCCGACCATTGTACTTGATAGCAAATGAGAAATCCACAAGAGTGGAGAGGTAAGATTAGCATACACGGCCCGAATGTTCGATCACCGTGCACGGTATATATTGCCTCTGAGCCAGCACCATGGTGGAGTAGTGCTCCACAATCCTAAAAAGTTTATATACTTACCTGCTGATCCCTGAAATCATATTAGAGATTCTATATTTATCTGGCAGGCTTCCGGGGGTTAATTCAGTGCAATGTCATGAGTGACCACTGGGGGAGCCATATAGTGGTTAAAAAACGAAGGAAAAGCTGTATGTAGTTTTCAATACACAGCCCGATCATGCATTTTCTCTCATCTTTCAAAGATGTCAGGCTTCCTCTCCCCCTCCACGCTGCGTCATCACAGAGTAGGAGAGAGGAGGGGCCAATAGGAACATTTGGGTTTTACTCATTACAGGTTAGTTTTTTGGGTTTATTATTGCTGCATTCTGTCTATTATCGACACTTCTAGTGCAGATCACAGTAAGTACAAAAGTGGAGGATAGTTCTGCTTTAGTTCACAAGTTCACAAGGCTTCAGCAGAATTTAACCACAGTGTTCACAATCTGAATAAAAACAAAAAAGTGAATAACTCTAATGAATCAAGTAAAGATTCAGACAGTTCTATAGACCAGTGTTTTTCAACCTTTTTTGGGCAAAGGCACACTTGGGCAAAGGTCCCCGCCGGAAGTACTGTACGTCATCAGCAGGTGCCCCGCTGGAACGCAGACGCGTACCAGCAGAGCAAAAACACCGCCCCTGGTCTGTGGGGATGCGTGTTGCTAAGCAACTGCATCCTCACAGAGCCGGTCCGTGTATATAAGACTTAAGCCTCCCATACACCACATACAATAACCATGCAATTTCTGTACAACCAACTTTTCTTCTACCAAAACCATGTAATATGAGGACCTTTCTACACCTTCCAATCACTATGTTTTTTATCAGGGAGGTCACTATACTACATAGTTGTTGGTAGGTCTGATGGAAATTGTATGGAGGATTCTAAAGGTGTATGGGGGGCTTTATACAGCCGATCCGTGTTAAACACGGACCGTCTCTGTGAGGATGCGGTTGCTTAGCCCTCCTATCTAGCTGCCTCTTATCGTATAAAGGCCCCCATACACGGGTCCGTTTCCCATCGGATTCCAGGACGATCGATTCCGGGCGCGTGCACGCGAAACGATTGTCCCGGAATCGCGTGAAGCCCACCTTGCCCGTCCGATCACGTCCGATCGATCGGGGGCCCAGAATCGGATCGGACAGAGAACCAACATGTTGGTCTTTCTGATTCGATTCTGCCCACATCAGGGGGAGTTGCCATTTGTGGAGTAAGCGATCGGACACGGAATCGTCCAGGAATCCGTGGGACAAGGTGGTATGTAGCGATCGGACAGACTTAATTGGCCGATCGATCGGACCTCCGATTCCCGCTGAGATCGCCGGAATCAATTGGATAGGTGATCGATCGGCCATGGAATCCGACTGTGTATGGCTAGCTTAAGACTTATACTATAAAAGGGCAGCTAGATAGGAGGGCCGAGGGTGGGGTCAAAAACCCACGGCACACCAGGCAACATCCCAGTGGTTGAAAAACACTGCTATAGAGTATAATCTGAGACGAGGCGTTTGCCAAAGGCAGGTGTTGTCCAACCCGAGTCCTGAGGGCCCTTTCAAGCTATATTGTTGTTTGCCGTAATGGACGTGCTAGCAGTAACACTACCACACCTGTTAATTGCGAAAACCCGCTGCACACTGCGTCTGTAAAACTGCATGCAGCAGGGTAAACGCTGGGCTGGTGTGACAGATACAAAGGTTTTCTATGGACCTTGCGTTAACGCTAGCCGCGCTGCACTGTGGTACTGAACAGTAGTGTGGCAGGTGTGGACGGACCCTCAAGGGACAGATTCCACAAAAATTTTTTGTATTCCGCTGCACTAAATAAAAGGAAGATGAGGTCAGAACGTGACTATACCCAGGAGTGCACATGACTATTTTAGTGAGCTCCTCAGGTGAGTACCAGGACATGGGGTTTGGTACTCACCCCATATGTAGGGTGGTCTTCCTCACTGTCTCCCTCACTGTC
>CM070040.1:72643956-72656727 GCA_036250615.1 Ptychadena robeensis | reverse complement strand
CTCAAAAGTAATGGCTAAAGCCCTCCATACACCTAAAGATCGATCCATACAATCTCCATTAGATCTACCAACAACTATGTAGTGCCGGATCCTTCCTGATAGAATACATAGTGATTGGAAGGTATATATCACTGCTATGTAGTGCTAGGTCCTCCCTGATAGAATACATAGTGATTGAAAGGTATACATCACTGCTATGTAGTGCCGGGTCCTCCCTGATAGAATACATAGTGATTGGAAGGTATATATCACTGCTATGTAGTGCCGGGTCCTCCCTGATAGAATACATAGTGATTGGAAGGTACAGTATATATCACTGCTATGTAGTGCCGGGTCCTCCCTGATAGAATACATAGTGATTGGAAGGATTAGAAAGGTCCTCATATAACATGGTTTAGAACAAAATTTGATTGTACAGAAATTGTTTGGAAAGATAGTAAGGTGTATGGGGGCCTTAAAACAGTTGTGCAAGATCAGGCCGCATTTGTTCCACAGGAGGACCATGCTGCGGTCAGAATTAAGGGGGTCCCCAACCACGCCGGTTAATAAATCCAGACCTATCCCTGTTCATGCCAAAAAATAATCAGCTGTAGGTGCCGCAGCTACCAATTGTAATTAAAAATGAAAACCCAAGAAGAGAGATGCTTGTGTTAAACAATACTGGTGATTTACATGGCCAGCAGCATCCCAGCGATCGGCAGCTCATTACAGGCACGCTGGCTCCTCCATCCCTCTTCCGGAGCCGAGGCTGGCTGAGTAATAGCTGCCAGGGGATGGTTGTACCTCTAGGCTCATGCGATGGAGAGGAGGAGGATGGGGGGGTGTGGGGGGGGATGGGAGGAACAGTCACGCATCCATTGCTCTCCACTGCTTTTTAAAGGGATTAAAAACAGCAGAGCCGTATCTAGCGAGCAGGCCCCAGCTGCCAGCCCAGGCAGCCTTATACATAATTAAACAGACACAGAGCTTCGTTGGTGTCTGGGTCTCTTTGAAAAAGCGATGTGTGGAAGCTCAGGCAGCATCCTTTTGTCCAGCTAAATTAATATTGCAACGGAAGCGCCGGGCTGTGCGTCCTGCGTAGCCGGGGTCACGGGCCGAGGGGGCTTGCTCCCCTCCGCCGGCACAATGTCTCTACCTGACAATACCGGCCACCTGAACACCGAAGACCATTACGCACAAAGGCGGCCAAGGAGCAGGGGGGAGCGGGGGGGGGATCATTGTAAAGACTGGAAAAATTGTCTACAAAAGAGAGTAATTGGCCATCAAACATGCATGCAGCAAGGCGGAGAGGAGCCGTTACGGAGCCGAGGACGCATCTGCGCATATAAACGTACAGACTACTCTAGGATGGTTTTTACGGTGAATTAAAAATGCCCGGTAGTTACAACACAGGGATGTCCAACACCAGTCCTCGAGGGCCACATTGATAAATTTTGGTATAACTAGATTACTGCATATACCAGGGGTGGGCAAACTTAAGCTGGCCATACACCTTTATAGCCCCCATACACCTTTAGATCACTCCATACAATTTCCTTTAGATCTACCAACAACTATGTAGTGCTGGGTCCTCCCTGACAGAATACATAGCGATTGGAAAGTATATATCACTGCTATGTAGTGCTGGGTCCTCCCTGATAGAATACATAGCGTTTGAAAGGTTTAGAAAGGTCCTCATATTACATGGTTTTGGTAGAAGAAAAGTAAATTGCACAGAAATTGTATGGTAAGATTGTAAGGTGTATGGGGGCCTTTAGATCTCTCTGTCAGATATCCTTTAGATCTACCAACAACTATGTTGTGCCGGGTCCTCTGCGATTGAAAACAGGTAGACTTGATGGTATAGAACAGTGATGGGCAATGAAGTTGATATGGAGGGCCACAAGTGCGGCCCTCAACATCACTAAAGGGCCGCACATAACATTTTCAATCTATACTGACTTGTATAAGCATTTTTTTAATGTGGAAATGACAGAAGGCAGAGCTAGAAGACATTATTTTTCATTTTTTAAATAACAAAACTTATTTCAAGCATTGGGTAACACTGTAGTATGGTGATTCACATTTTGATTCAGAGGTTATGTGATGCAATATGAGCTCCTATGCCATATGCATGAACAGTTAGGTTTCGGGGGCGGCAAGTAGAGGACTGAGGGGGGCCACAGAACAACGCTCAAAGGGCCGCAGGTTGGGCACCTAGGGTTTAGAAGGTCCCTCATATTACATGGTTTGGGTAAAACAAAAGGAAATCGGCCAGAGAAATCTTAAGGTGTATGGGGACCCTAAGGCCCGGGTTGTTTTCAGCCCTTTGTCACCTTGTTGAGAGATGCTCCCCTCAGCATGTTCTCTGCAAGGAGTGCACATAATGCCTAGTGGTGTTTAAACTTTGCAGTGCCGTGATCATGACACTGGGGGCACATCCGCATTTCTAGGAATTATCTCTGATCATTGCAATGAATGAGCATTTCTTTGCAAGGAAATGTAAAAAGATAACAACGTCCCTGTCTAATGTCGCCTATCACACATCACCACTATCATTAGTGATACTGGCGACATGTGGAATTGGCACACCAATGGGGGGGGGGGGGGGGGGGGGGTCGGCCAATAAAGGCTCTTGGTCTGACCCCCTTATAAAATCTAAGACGCCAATGTGGCCCACGAGTCAAAAAGTTTGCCCGCCCCTGATATATACTCTGGTATAAGCCAACCTGAACATAAGCCAAAGTACCCAATATAAAGGCCCCCATACACGTGTCGGATTCCCACCGGATTCTGGCACGATCGATTCCGGGCGCGTGCACGCGAAACGATCGTGCCGGAATCGCATGCAGCCCACCTTGTCCAATCGATCAGGTCCGATCGTTCAGGGGCCCAGAATCGGATCCGACGGAGAACCAACATGTTGGTCTTTCTCATCCGATTCTGTCCGGATCAGGGGGAATTGCCATTTGTGAGGTGGACAATCGGACACGGAATCGTCCCGGAATCCGTGGGACAAGGTGGTATGCAGCGATGGATACTCTTAATTGGCCGATTGATCACACCTGCGATTCCCGGCAGAATCGCCGGAATCGATCGGGTGAGTGATCAATTGGCCATGGAATCCGACACGTGTATGGCTAGCTTTACCCACAAATCCTGCAACAACTGAAAGACTCGAGTATAAGCCTAGGGTGGGAAATGAAGAAGACACAGAAACACACAGCAAATGTGCTTCTCTTTCTATCAATATTAGAGATGTGTATTTTCAATTATATGACTTCATTGCAAAGCCCCTGAACATGACATGGCCACCAATATTGCTGAAGATGAAGAGAAGGGTTATGGGAACATTACGCTTAAATGACATTTTTAAAGTCGACTCAACTTTAAACTTAATTCATGCGAAAACTACCGGTAGATGTGTAAACCAGAATTTTGTTATGTTCCCATAAACATTGTTTAGTTCTCCAATAATTTTGGATATGATCCTATGTTCTGGGGATTTGCTATTAACTCACACACAATTTTCACCTCTTAACTTGAGTAAAAGCCGAATTTCATTTTTCCAGCACACTTTAAATGCTGAAAAATCCATCTTATGATTGAGTATATACTGACATTTCCTTAAAGCTAGCCACAAATGGTACAATCTATCATTCAATCGAGGTTCAATTCAATTTTGTACTTCGATTTAAAAAAATCGAACATCGACTGTCATTCAATCGAAGTTCTCCACATGGGGAGCACGATAATTGAACAATTTCGACTGAAATTAAATCGAAGTAATCTAAAATCGTCAATTGGATTAATGTTTTTTTTAATAGGAACTTTTTTTTCCCAGGAAGTAGTCATATGTTAATAGCGCACATCGAGATGATTGAATCGAAACAAACAAAACACTTTCAGAAATGTAGTTCGATCATTGATCAATCAACCAAAATTTTCCAACTTGTCCGATCACTTTTCAATCGACGATTTTACTAAAATCGTACAATGAACGTCGATTGTACAATGTGGGCAGAACATCGATTAACGTTCAATCGATCTTTTTTTTCATCGAAAATCGTCGATTGAACGCTAAAATTGTACCATGTGTGGCTAGCTTTACTCTTCATAAGTCAGAGTCATCCAGCACCCAGGGAAAACCAGGTCCTCATATTACATGGTTTTGGTAGAAGAAAAGTTGACTGTACAGAAAGTGTATGGTAAGATTGTAAGGTGTATGGGGGGCCTCAAACATTTAGTCAGACAAAAAGAGATTTAAATGCTAAAGTCTGGTCAATAACTATGATGTCTACACACTATAAGACTTGCTTTAATCAAAACACAGCTCTGTTATTTCTAGGTTTAAAGGCCCCCATACACGTGTCGGATTCGCACCGGATTCCGGCACGATCGATTCCGGGCGCGTGCACGCGAAACGATCGTGCCGGAATCGCATGCAGCCCACCTGGTCCGATCGTTCGCGTCCGATTGATCAGAGGCCCAGAATCTGATCCGACAGAGAACCAACATGTTGGTCTTTCTCATGCAATTCTGTCCGGATCAGGGGGAGTTGCCATTTGTGAGGTGGACAATCGGACACGGATCCGTCCCGGAATCCGTTGGACAAGGTGGTATGCTGCGATGGATACTCATAATTGGCCGATTGATCACACCTGCTATTCCCGGCAGAATCGCCGGAATCGATCGGATGATGAATCGATTGGACATGGAATCCGACACGTGTATGGCTAGCTTGACAGTAACTCTTTATTAGTATTTTTTTTGATGTGTTTGTCTGTAATATTTGGTACTGCGACAAAAAGAAATGGATAACATTGATCCTATGAAGGCATTAAAGAACGGTTATCTATATCTAAAATGTGGGTGTCTGAATTTGTTGGAGATAAAGTTTCCCTGGCGAAATAACAGACAGGCATTGTTCCATGTAGTACCCTAAAGTAGCCACTGGGTGGCAGAGTTGTACCCACATTGAACTTAATTGGATTCTCTATGAAAAATATACTGATCACATCACTATGAATACAGACTCGCAATGCAACATGGATCTAGTGACCAAAGCAGCTAACCAGGTCCTCCATATGAGCATACATGTCACGTTTATTTTTTTATATATTGTTCTAAAAAAATCAGTTTTGGTAATGCATTTAATGTATTCTATAGAAATCTGAAATCTTGCATACAAATATTTTCTATTTATCACTTGAAGCTGGCAGTTGCGTCACCAAACGGGAGACCCACCGATGCCCGAGAGATAGATGAGCCATCACGCTGAGCCTGATATCGAAAGAGCTCTAGGCGCAGCACTGCTGCATCATCGAGCTCCGCCGATGGTTTGCATGGGGACCCACGGTCCCCATCCAAAGCAATGGTGATCGACTGATTTATGGTCATGTCCGACAACCCTGTCTTCAAGAGGGATTGATTGGTCCCGCTCGAAGACAGGGATGGGTGCATCAGATAGCCGCTAGGAGACACCGGGTTCACTGAACACATCAGTGCTACTGCTTATAAGCAGCAGTGCTGATGCCCACAAGCGGGGTTGGATGTTAAGAGGGGGAAGAGGGTGTTACACTTCTTAACTTCACACACACATCATCTGCACAAGTGTGGGGGGAAATAGGAGGAAAGGTGGCAGAACACTTACCCCGATCATGTCAGGAGTGAAGTGTCACTTCCATTATTTGGAATGTCCAAGTAACACTCAGCAATGCCACTTTCGCTGTCCGAATATAGGAAGTGACACTTCGTAACGCCATTTCCTGGGTCGCGGCATTAGGTGAAGAACCACTTATCTAGGTCATGTGACTAGGTCTAGTGATTGGCTGGTAGGCCTGTGCACTGTCACATGGAGCTCCATTCCTGGGGGCCACTGGCTGCAATGGTAATAAGTATAAAATGATAGGGGGGGGGGGGGGCACACAGCCACAGTCACTGCTCTGCACATGTGAGGTAACACTGTCTACTATAAACCTGTATTGTGAACTTGTGTACTTATCATATAGATCCAACAAGATGCTGCATGAGCATCCATCCACCTACCTCGGACACCCGATAGTCACAGGTCAGCTTCTTCCCCTTCACACTCTCATTTAAAGTGAGGATAAAACCCATGTAATCAGCATATGCCTGTGGGGAGAAACACAGATGGTTAGAAGAGATCACATGACACGCTCAACAGCGTTAAAAAAAAAAATCGAAAGCCCGCCGGCACAGCTGGCAAGAAACCTGCTTTGTGCGAGATCTGAAGGGCACCTGTCGCCCGTAAATACCAGAGGCGGCCATATTTCTCATCTTTACATCTCCCTACAAAGTAGCAGAAGGCAACAAGTAAAGCCAACGCTCAGCGGAGATCTAAGAAATCTGGGGAATCTACATTTGTTCTGCATCCCTCTGTGTAGTATTAGGGCAATGGTACCCAAACTGGGGGGGCGCAAAGGTATTCCAGGGGGGCGCGGGCCCTCATTCTTAACCCGTGTTTGAATAGGGAGGGGGGGCTTAATAATGTTGATAAATAGAAAAGGGGGCCCTGCAAGGAAAGTTTAGGAACCACTGGATTAGGGAAAGCACATCACATCTGAACTGTATTGCTTATACCAGCAGAGTCCTGCTGGTATAAGAAATGAAAAGAGAGATAGATGAACTCCCATCTGCTTCCACTGACACAACCATAGAGGGAGAGGAGAGACTCTGCAGCCCTTCCCCCTGCGGCCCCCCTCCTCCCGATCAGTGAGAAAAATTAGGTGTGTGCCATGATAGTACTGCTGCTAGTGACACCTAGTGGCGTAATTTGGTATCGCATTGATCCAATTGATTTTAATAGTTTTTTTGTATAGTTTTCCTGCTCTAAAAACTTGGGTGCATCTTATGGTCAGGTGTGTCTAATAATCCAAAAAATACAGTACATCTCCTTTCCCCAAAGATGTTCCCTAAAAGTAATTGAATAAACTTATAAGACTTAGGCTTTGTTTCCATTGTACGCCGGGACCCGTACGCTAAGCGTATACGCTAGCAGGGGTCCCGACGTATCTCCGACGTATCTCACAGACCTTTGCCTGCCGGCGGACGGGTCTGTCTTCATTGCGCTGAGCTCATCCGCCGGTGTCAGGCTGAACGTAGTCGAGTACGTTCAGCCTTTACACCGGCGGATGTGTAAACAGACCATCCGCCGGCAGGCAAAGGTCTGTGAGATACGTCGGAGATACGTCGGGACCCCTGCTAGCATATACGCTTAGCGTACGGGTCCCGGCGTACAATGGAAACAAAGCCTTAGTTAAACTTAAAATATAAACATATCATACAAAATAACAATATATTTTTTTAAGACATTAATTTGCTTACAATTTGCTGTGACGACTAATAATGACTGACAACCACGACCGACAACAATGGCTTTGCATCTCCTTGGAAAGTGTGGGTAAGTTAGGTTTGTATGTTTTTGTTCCTTAGTGCCACAAAGTCCCCTCCATATAGGTAGACAGAGCGGCCCCTTGCAGGTAGCCAGAGCCCCCCCCCCCTTATAGGTAGCCAAAAAGCCCCCTGTAGGTAGCCATAGAGCCCCTCCCTTAATAGTAAACAGAGGCCCCTTATTACTCATTGGGTGGGCGGCAGGACAAAACAGTCCCATTTCACCAGCTGCAACTACTTAATCACTGGCGGGGGGAGGGCACATGGGTTTTGCTCCTGGGGGGTGTGCCTGAACATGAATGAAGAAAAATGAAATATAGACCAGGTAGGAGGAAGAACAAGTCCCTATGCCACTGAGCCAGACTGAAGGGGCTAAAGAGCCGCATATGGCTCCCGAGCCGTACTTTGACGACCCCTGACCTAGATGGGGCTAAAATGAGTACTCCCTGCCATCTAGTGGTTAAAAGCTGGTACTGCGATAAAGCAATACAACACAGTGGTGCTTTGGGAGAACTACCCTAGATGGGGCATAAATCTAAGATTCTCTTACCATGTAGTAGCCTAAACCTGGTACTGCGATATGACAATACAATGCTTTTTTGTAGGAACTGCCCTAGACAGATCATAAATGAATATTCACGTGCCATCTAGTGGTTAAAAGCCTGTACTGCAAGATAGGAACACAATGGTGCTTTAGGAGAACTGGCCTAGATGGGGCAGAAGTCTAGATTCTCTTACCATGTAGTATTTATAACCTGGTACTGCGATACGACAATACAACACCATGGCTCTTGATAGGAACTGACCCACACAGGGAGAAGTCCAGATTCTCTAGCCATTTAGTAGCCAAACCTGGTACTGCGATACAACAACACAATGGTTCTTGATAGGAACTGCCCTAGACGGTGCAGAAATGAGTATTCACGTGTCATCTAGTGGTTAAAAGCTGGTACTACAATATAGCAATACAACACAATGGTGCTTTGGGAAAACTGCCCTAGATGGGGCAGAAGTCTAGATTCTCTTACCATGTAGTATTTATAACCTGGCACTGCGATACGACAATACAACACAATGGTTCTTGATAGGAACTGCCCTAGATGGGACAGAAATTAGTATTCCCCTACCATGAAGTGGTTAAAAGCTGGTACTACAATATAGCAATACAACACAACAGTGCTTTGGGAGAACGGCCTAGACTGGGCAGAATTCTAGATTCTCTGACCATCTAGTATTTTAAACTTAAAAAAAGTATTGCAATACAACAATACAACACAATGGTTGTTGGTAGGAATTGCTCTAGGCAGGGCAGAAATTAGGGTACCCTTGCCGTCCAGTGGTCAAAAGCTATTACTGCGATACAGAAATACAACACAAGAACTTCCCTAGATGGCCGTACCATCCAATGGTCCCAATCTGGTAGCGCAACACAGCGAATAAACACAATGTTTTTTGTAGGAAAAGCCCTAGATGTGGCAGAAATGAGGTTTCCCTTGCTGTCTAGATTAAAATCAGGTACTATAATACAACAGTTCAACACAATGAATGTGGGGCAACAATAACTAGCACTGTAATGCAGAGACACAACACAATAGTTACTTGAAAGAAATGCTGCTCAGAAGCCAGCACATTAAGTACACAAACTGCAGTGGCATAGTACTTTAGACATGAAAAGCAACCAAGGAATCCCTCCAATTATCATTACATATCTACATGGAGCCACTGGCACAAGAAAAAGCAACAAAACAGGATTGCTCCTGGATGACAGCTGCACTAATCCTAAGTAACCAATGTCTGTTTTTATCTCATATGTACCAATTATATGCCATCATATGACCTGCACATGTAAAATAGCTGTTAACCTGCACTAACTACACCTTAACATGGTGAGGGGGGGGGGTATTATCTGGTAGGATGACAGTGAAGGATGCAACACCCCTTGTTGCTAGAAAGTCAATGAGGCATACGGGCTTATGGCCAAAACCCACATGCTGCTATAGGGTGAGGCCTTTATGTGTTTACCTGTGTGATGTATAGTGTACATACATCACACAGGTAAATATATACACACCCGCCTACCGATTCCAGAACAATATGTTTTCTATAGTCTAATCCTTGGGTAACACTTTATACCTTCAAGTGCCGATAATGTCACCATCTCAATAAGCTGCATGTAAAAAACATCAACATCAGGCTGCAAACAACCTTACCCAGAGCCACGGAGAAAACAGACACGTATGATCAGAGTGGCGACGTTCTACGAATCTTCTAATCGGTTTTATGTAAATGACACATTTCTGTTCTATACAAGAAAAAGGATAACACTGCACAGCCAAGGCAGAGGGCTCTTATGTGCCAACCCACAGCAGATACAAGGAGTTGAGGGCTGAGTGACATGTTCGGGATTCACATGAGGACATGCTTTGTATCTGAAACATTACAGTCATCTTTTTCAGCACTTCAATCCATCACATAACTGTGGGCGATGGGTCGGGGTGTATACTGTGGTGTCGTTCTCACAACGGCCACTAGGGCTGTCAAACTCAAATACACAGGTAGACTAATTTAAAAACTTGGACTAAATCACTAAGGCCAACCTTGATATTTATTTAAAGATATAATTACACTGCAGGTCATATTAGCCCATTGGCTGGAGTTTGACACCCTTGGACTATACACACACTGTACACACAGGGATGGGGGCACACATGGACTACACACACACTGTACACACATGGACCACACACACTGTACACACAGGGATGGGGGCACACATGGACTACACACACACTGTACACACATGGACTACACACACTGTACACACAGGGATGGGGGCACACATGGACTACACACACTGTACACACTGACGAGCATTGTTAGGGTCATGTGACTCATGTACAAGCTTTAGTTTTACCAAAACTTTGCAGCATGAGGATCTTTCACTTAATTTAATAGAACTACATATGTTGGGGTGTTGGAAAAATATAATTTTATACACACACACACACGTCACTGCTTGTTTGTACATTACAACCGGAGACTGGAAGGTGCCATAAAGAATAAATCACTGTGAAGGTTCTGCCTGCAATAAACCCGCTGGAGGGAGCGCCTATTGATAGGGGGTGAAGGGTGACATTGAAGCCGCTGCCCTTTCTTGTCAATAAACGAGGCTGCGCCCTCTCAGGGGTACAATGAGCTGTCAGTCACTCCTCTGCTTTATAGAGGGGATCTGTAATAACCGACAAACATCCACCAATCTGCAGCCCGGACCTTTGATGCGCCATGGTGGACTCCATGCGCTCTGAGCAATGACCTCTGGAGGTCAGATCACCAAGGTTGGGAATAGAATGGCACACGTATGGCGCTCGGGATCACACATCAGGAGATAGGAGGGTCACTCCGGTCATACCCATTACTCTCAGAGAAGATGTGTCCGTTGCCAAGTTTTCTAATATTCTGGTATTTAGGAAGTGAAAGCTCTACATACCTCACCAGAGTTGTTATAGGTCTAAGGGGGGGGGGGGGATTTCCACATCCAACGGGACCCCCTACGCTAAGTGCAGTACTTGGCGGTGATCCAGACGCAGCACATAGACTTTACCTGCTCGGCAGATGCGCTGTTCAGACATTCGCTGATACACAGGTTCCATAACTATCAAGATTACGCTAATCTAATAAGGGAAAGCTTACAGGAAGTGGTGCCACGGATGTCACTTCCGGTATTTGGAACGCAGAAGTGCCCAGGTGGAGTGCCTCTTCAACGGTCCAAATACAGAAAGTGACATCACTTCTGATATCGGGAAGTTTACCTCCCCTCCCTCCTATTTAGTCACCAGCTAACTTAGGGCTTGTTTCCACATGTGCAGCTGCCCGTGTCACGGCCGGGGAAGAGCCCATTAAATAACATGGGCGCAATTACAATGGACCTCAGGGTACAGATGCCATATTAACCTCCCTGGCATTATGCCCGAAGCCAGGACGGACCCAGTTTGATCTTGGAACCGGTTCTCCGTGAACGGAATTCTTTCGGCCCCCCAGAGGAGGCGGGCAGGGAATCACAGCGGAATACAGAATCGCAGCTCCTCAGAGTTCTGATCGCGGGCGGTCGTGACTTGTCTGCCCTGATCACACCAATAGACATGAATGGACAAGATTTTGTTTATCAAAAAATGCGTCCATTCATTCTCTATGGGCGTGATTTTCATTTTAAATTAGGTAAATTTGATAAAAAAATATCACGTGCAAAAATCGCCTGGTCAATCGCATCCGCGCGCGATTAAAATTGCAGCTGGCTCACGGCTGATGGCCTGTGAGGGGACATAGCCTAACAAAGTTCTTCCGGTGCCCCCAAGGGAGTGGGCAGAAAAACACAGCGGAATACAGTGTACTCCGCCGCAATTGCCCAGACAGCGGCTTTTCGCGCCATTTTTGAAAACCACTTAACGCCAGGGAGGTCAACAAAAAGGCATGGATCTAAACCATTTCTTCCCTGATAGAATACATAGTGATTGGAAGGCATATATCACTGCTATGTAGTGTCAGGTCCCCGATAGAATACATAGTGATTGGAAGGTATATATCACTGCTATGGTAGTCCGGATGTAGTGCGGGGCCCTCCCTGATAAGAAATATACATAGTGATTGGAAGGCATATATCACTGCTCTTAGTCCCCCGGGTCTCCCTATAGATACATAGTGATTGGAAGGCTATATCGACTGCTATGTAGTGCGGTCCCTCCCTGATAGAATAATAGTGGTTGGAAGGTAATATATCACTGCATGTAGTGCCGGGTCCTCCTGATAGAAGTTACATAGTGATTGGAAGGTAAATATATCACTGATATGTATGCTGAGTCCCTCCTCTCCTCTGATAGAATACCTAGTGATTGGAAGGTATAATATCACTTGCTATGATATGTGCCAAGGTCCTCCCTGATAGAGAATACATAGTGATTGGTAGGTATTATCCTGCTTATGTATTGCCGGGGTCCTCCCTGATGAATACATAGTGATTGGAATGTATATAGCCACTGATATGTAGTGCTGAGAGGGTGCTGCGGAGTCCTCCCTGAAGAATACATAGTGATTGGAGGAAGGTAAATATTATCACTGCTATGTAGTGGCACCAGGTCCTCCCTGATAGAATACATAGTGAATTGGGAGTATATATCACGGCTATGGTAGTGCCGGGCCGCCCTGATAGAATAACTGTGTAGTGATTGGAAAAGGAATTGTCCTGCTCTGTAGTGTTAGGGTCCTCCTGTCCCCGATAGAATAGCATAGTGATTGATTGGGAAGGTATATGTCACTGCTATGTAGTCCGGTCTCCCAAAAGTAGAATACATAGTGATGGAAGGCAAATATATCACTGCATGTAGT
>CM070040.1:72618092-72628378 GCA_036250615.1 Ptychadena robeensis | reverse complement strand
GCACACATGGACTACACACACTGTACACACAGAGATGGAGGCACACATGGACTACACACATTGTACATACAGGGATGAGGGTATACATGGGCTACACGCACTGTATGTGCTGTACAGTTTATTTGTAGTCCATGCATGCCCCCATCCCTGTGTCTACAGCCTATGTGTAATTCAGGGGTGTCAAACTCCAGCCCATAGGTCAAAAATGGGCCGCAGTGTAAGGGTATGTCTCCACAGTGTTGTGCAATCTGTCGGGACCCCCGCCAAGCACTGTGGGGGTCCCGACGGATCACATACACTTTACCTGCCCGGCGGATGCTCTGTTCTCACGGATCCCTGTCAAGCACTGCGCTTAACGTAGCTGGTCCAGACAGATCACACAACGCTGTGGAAACATGCCCTTAATATCACAGTTGGCAACTTTGTCCACATTTTTTAAATTTGCTCTTTCATTAATTTTTTGAGTTTTGTTTTTATGGTGGAAATGGAGCCTCCATTTTTCGGCAATGATATAGTGACCATGAAGTGCTGTAATACATGCCTTGGAGGGTTTAGAGGTATGGGCCTAGTCTCCATTAGGCCACCCATTTGCTATGGGAAAAGTGGGTCACAAATGCGTCCAAAAGTTAATGGACACGTTTATAGACGTGTTAAGGCATCCATAGAATTAGCATTGGATGCAATATTGTGCCTATACACAGGGGAGCACATAACTTTTTTAGTGAGCTCCTCAGATGAGGATCAGGGGATGCTGTTTGGTACTCAACCCATATGTATGTCGTGTTCCTCACGGTCTCCCTCACTGTCCTCTGCATCAGCCTCCTGCATGGTAGGTTCTGCTGCAGATGGACCTCTCTGTTCCTGATTGATCCTCTGATTAGCTGTCTCCATCCACAGGGATGGGCAAATGTAACTCTCACAGTGCAACACGTTTGAACCCCAGATCTCATACCTCAGTAGTACAACCCTGAAATTTTCTGGGTTAATAACTTACCCCTGAGACTACCTGCAGTCCAAATGTTATCCTTTCATAGTCCTATCCCAGCTGTCACACAGTGCTTCTCTCTTTTAACCTTACATATGCCTACTCTGACTTTCATCCCCCAGATCTCCAACACCCTTAGAAGTCCAATCCTTTTTTTTTTTTGGATTATTAATTTACATTCCCAATGTCACCCCCCTAACTGCAACCTTTCATAGTTATTCATGTTTCCCTGCAGTTATCCAAGTGACATAAATTGTATACATGTAACATTTAGCTGCGGCCGCCCAGACACGGAGCGCCTCCGTGTTGTTAGTACGCATATGAGCTGTGTAACAATAATGCCGGTACGCAGAACTAGGTTTTGGCCCCTTCTGAGAACCAGAGTACTACTTACCCCTGAGTATACACACGTCCATGTGGAGGCGTTGCCTTTCCCCTAAATCTTTGATGCTTCTTGGAAACTTTTTATCTTCTCAAAGTCAGGGGAAGCATAATATGCATTGTCCTCATTTACAATACTTGTTGGGGATTGTTTTTGTACTGTAGTTGTATAAATATAGTATGTTCTGTACTTCAGTTCTGATAACGTTTATGATTCCTATTTTGTTTTCTTGACAGAGTAGACAGAATTTTGCCTAAGCATTTTGAGCTTGCATGTTAATTAAGCTATATTGGCGTGAGCAGGTTAAGCTTAGAGGCAGGTACAGCGATGGATAAGAAGCTCCAGCAAGAGAAGGTACCGTATGATATGGATATACGTTATTGAAATACCTTTTCTTTCTCTTTTTCACTTTTCTATAACACGTCTTTCTCTGGATTCTAAATAAATCCGTTAGTGTTAATCACCGCTTACACAAATGTATTTTTCTGTAACTCTATAGAAGTAAGGGGGTTCTTATACCAGCGTTGTTCAATTCTGGTGCTTGAAGACTACATACAGGCCCAATCCTTACCTCATTAAGAAATGATCCTTAGGGCTTGTCCCCATTGAAGGCCATGACATTAAATGGGGGGCATGGGCTTGTTTGCCCCATAAACATGCCCCATTTACTCCTATGGACAAAGAGTATAAAAATCAAGAGGTGGTTTAATGCCTTCAATGAGTTATGTTGTGGCAATGTCGACATGTGGGCCTGTGTTGTTATTGACACAGAGCATCACGCTATTGATGCTCCTTTGGAGACTGGCAAGAAGTACACAATGGGCGTACAAGCGTACAAACGTCCTAATTTTGGCACTGAAAAAAAGCCTAAGGCTATGTCTCCATGGCATCCATGAGTCCTCCATGGTAACTCCACCATAGATGTGTTCGTACGTCCTTGGACACCCTGTATGCGTTACAGACGTAGGGACTTTCCTGCCCATTCTTCTTCTCCTTCCATGCGGTCCAGGAAGTGATGATGTGAAAGACAGGAAGTGATGTTCTGTCAGTTCTGGGCTCCATTGCATTAATGTCGACGTGTACGTTGTGTGGGGGTTCAGCTCAAACGGCGTCTCCAAAACATAAATCCACAAGATTGTTTACCTTTTTAAGGCTCCTGTCTGTGTTTATTTGCACACACAAACAGTCGAAACAGAACTTACCCTCACAGGGGTTAATATCAATTGAAACAAAAGTCCTGAAAATGCCAAGCCTCCTGGCTTGGCACCGATCAAACAGTGGTTCCTTCCTTTAGGAAACCTTACTGGCCTGCCTCCTTGCAGCCACCAGCATGGGGCCACACACTCCCTGTTTGCCCTGTGTTGGCTGTACCCAGCAGCACTGTCTCCAACCTCATTGGGAGCCCTCACTGAGTGGCTTCAATCTCTTTTGTTAAAACACCAAGCCACCTCCCTGATGTCCATCAGGTGTAGTTCCTGGATGGAATGGGAAGGCCCACCCAGTTCCTTCCCCCCATTCCAGAATCCCAAAACAAATACTAAATAAAACTGCACATCAACCTATTGTTGTTGGCCAACATATTCCTGGATTCCTTCCAGGATACACCTGATGACATTGCAGATGACCACTCTGTCACAGTTGATTTTAGCGTTACGCATTTTATCAACGCATGTGGAATTAATGCTTAAACAGTTTTGATGCAGTGGAAACCTAGCCTTAGACAAATACAATAAATGTGTGTGGTTCTGGCCCTCACTGACAGGGGATGGACAACCCTGGCTTAAACCTTTCTTGTTGCCAGCGCCTCTAAACAATTTTCCAATGAAGAGAAACCATGTAAATTGATTGACATGTAAGAGCAGGGGTGGGCATACTTGACTGGTGAGCCACAATGGTTTGGACAAAAGAGGAGGGGCTGGACAAAAAAACCTATAAGGGCTGCGTAAATAGATTACAATGAAAAATGTTTTCCTTTTTTAGTACTGTTTTAAAAAAATCTTTTTGGGAGGGAGGTTAAAATAAAGAAAAAATTATAAATATATTACAAAAGGAGGCCGTATTTAACCTCCTTAGTGTTCATGACGAGCCCATCTCGTCCGTTTGTGTGAAGAATAAACTCTGGATGAGCTGGGCTGCCATGAAAGCCGCATATCCCCGGAAAGCTACGGCGATGCTGCTTCCAGCCGCAGCATTTCCGAGGTTCTGTGGCTTCACTGATCGCGTCACGGTGACGCAGGAGGGGAGCGAGGATGAGCAGTGCCATAGACCTCCATGTTAATGGGGGGGGGGGCCTGTGCTTTCCAGCCCTCACACATGAATGACACCGGCTGTGTGGAGAGGGATGGGGGGAGGGAGGAAATGGCAGCCAGTGTACCTTGTACACTGCTGCCATTGCCTGTACCACACTGTTAAAAATGGCGCGGTACAGGCGGTGCACTAGGGAGGTTGGATTTAAAGACTAAAAGGGCCGGATATGGCCCTCGGGCCGTAGTTTGCCCACATCTGCTCTAAGGAGTATTAGAAGAAGCAAGGACTTTCTTATACTATACTATAATATTACTCACTTTCATTTGTAAAGCAGCAGCATATTATGCAGCCCTGTACATTAAGGGTTGAAGGAAAAACATGTTAAATACAGGTACAAACTATGACCCCGGAGGAGAGGACTCTGCCCCATGGAGCTTGGTTAGGAACACATAAGGTAGGGGAGATGGAATGGGCAGCTGGTGATGATTAGGAAACTGAGGAAGACAGATAAGCAAGAAGATGTATTAAAAGTGTGAGCAAGTCTATGGGTATTCTAGAGAGTAGGGGCAGAACTAGAGAAGTCTCGAAGACACACATATAATGGGGGTGTCATAGGTAGAGGAAGCAATTTCGATTAGGCAAAGTGTCAGCTACGGTTGGGGCGAGTCTTACCTTGGCAGAGCGTCACCGGTGTTTCATTGAGTTACAGTAACTGTTGCCACCTTCTTTGTATTTGGATTCCAGAGTAAACATAGCTGTTAAATATTGTGAAGAGGTTTACTTCAGATTCTTGCACACCCTTGTGAGGTGCTTTCATTCCAGCATGCCTAAGCACTAATGATATGCGCTAGATCAATGGCCGCTTCAAGCGCTGTGCATGCTCAAGGCCATCTATCTAGAGCATATCTAATGCGGCCATCCCAGTCTTCGAGCGGGATCAATCATGACTGTAAATCACGATCGATGTCCATTGCTTTGTATGGGAACTGTGGGTCCTCATGCAAAGCATCAGCAGTGCTGTGCCTCCAGCTCCTTCGATATTGGGCTCAGATGACGTCATCGCACTGAGCTCGAAGGCTCGTCTATCTCACGGGCATCGACCCATGTATGGCAGCCTTAAGATCAGGAACCAGGGAAGTACAGTGTTATGCTCTCCAATATGGCAAATAACCCCTATAAATGTTTTAGTAAGATCTGCGACTCTGAGAGTCTTTAGTGTTATGCATTGAAATATAAATACATATCTGGTTATGTGTTTCTTATTGTTTGTTGCATTGTTTTCCTTGGATCATCATCTTGGAAGGGTAAGAGGTTTGGGTCTGTGGCAGGAAATGACAAATGGTTGCTTGTCTCTACTTCTGGCACAAACTACACATAATACAGACTAACTCATTCCAGAATCGTCACTCCCAAATCCACACAACTCTAACTATAACTATGGAGAACTGATTTATAATGTTTTGCCTTATGCTATCACCTAAATTCTGTTTATTCTGTTGGCTTTATATCAGTGGTTTTCAACCTTTTTAGATCCGCAACCCCGGAAATGGAGTTGTGAAGTGTCACTTCTTTTATTTGGAATGTGGCGGTGTGGAGTGTCCCTTCCATGTTGTAAATGCTGGAAGTGACACTCAGCAGCATAATTTCCATCCTGTGAGGTAAGTGTAATGTCCCCTCCCTCCTATTCTCCCACCCTACTTGTACAAATGATGAGCGGGGTAGTAATGCCTCCTAACTAATGAGAGTAAAGGGGTTGCTCCCCCTCCTAACTTCCCACTCTTCTTTTGGGCATCACAAGGAAGTATACAAGTAGCAGTGCTGATGCGTTCAGTGAACCCAGCAACCCCTGTGAAATGGTCATTCGATCCCCAAGGAACCACAGGTTGAAAACCACTGTTTTATATAATCCGCGGTCATTACTGTACAACAGCAATCTGCACATTTCATGACTCTAAAGCTGGGTTTACACATGTAGATATGGGCCAGATCGATGGCCGCTTGGCCCATAACACATGCGGTCATCCCAGTTTTCGAGCGGGACAGATCATCACCAATCACCGCTGGAAAACAGGGATATCGGACATGAACCTAAATCATGGTCAATGTCCGTTGCTTTGCATGGAAACCGCGGGTCTCCATGCAAAGGCAGCATCGTGATGACATAATCACGCTGCTGCAGGGAAAATCAGACAGCTCCAATATTGAGATGCGTGATCCCTACTTTAGGCCACTTCTTTAGGATAGTTAGTTTAAACAGTCTCTTATTGGTTGTTTTGCCTGTCTATTTACACAAACAACAAATGCAACATGGTTTCAGCAAAGTAGCCTGGAGAGGTGAACTATGAGTCGCAAACCTCACTCATTACTGTTGTATTGACAAACTTTTGGAATTAACTCCTGTTGAAGAATAGAGGTGCCACTACTAGCGATTGGTTCTTGTTGGATAGCCCCGACTCAGCAAACCTCTAACCTCGAGCAGGCCTTTATAAGCTACTGTAGACCTTGGCCTTCCCCAAGCTACCAGAGAGTGACCAGGACTGATCACACTGAGTGGAGATGGTTTTATTATTCTCTATAGGTTACATCTTCTAAAGGTTTCTGGTTGAGTAGGCCAATTGAGTCATTGCACCAGCAGCCAAGAAGTAAGAAACATTCACCCCTACTCTAAACATATATATACAATATACCCCTCTACCATCCACCCTATAGTCTCTGACTGCTTCTAACCAGTTTGCACCATTCTTCTCTCCTCTGGGCCATGTTTTTTGGAGCTCTAAGATCAACTATTTCTCTATTCTTTGACCTTGGTGGGCCATGATGAATGGCTTTCCATTGACATTTTCAAGCTCATTCTAGTTTTTAAAAACCAGAGTGATTACTATGGAAGTTCCAGAAAGTCCATAGAAAATGAGCCCTACTGACAACTTACTGTCTCATTTTGGAAGCATGAGGTCCCCACTATTGGCTTAATAAGTAACGCAAAGTGCAATAATGTCTTTGTTGCTAAATAACTATCTCCCCTGCTTACTGCACAAGAACAAACAGAATCAGATAGCAAAACCTTAATTTAAACATTAAAAACGTAGGCTTCATTAGGGTGATTCCAGTGTAATGATGTGTTCTGATTACGCTTGTGCTGTGATTATGCTGCTTCTGCGCTCCCAATTTAGAGATTGTCTATTGCAAAGTTGAATTTCTAACGCATTTTGGGTCTTCTGTGCTGGAGGTAGCGTTTTTCGGAACTAAGTGTCTTTGTTGTTGTTGCTTAGCAACAGGCCCATGCGGTACCAAACCTATTGGCTGTAGACCAATGTCAAGGCAGCTTTAGCTAATAGGCTATCGCATGACTTTCATGGAGTTTCTACGAGCAGTGTTTCGCTGGCTATACTGGCTCATCCATAGCTTGCTGCAATGTTAGATACCTATTGGGCTATCAATACTGAATGTACATTTATGGTATTTTATTCTATTTTATGTTCTATACAGTCTGCCAGTTAGGGCTTTGCACTCTCAGAATTGCGTAGTGCAATTGCATTGTTAGATTTCAAAAAACTTACCCTGGATGTTGGGTATCTAAAGGTCCCAATACACGTGTAGATAGCTGCTTGATCGATGGCCGCTTCAAACGATGATGTCACACTGTGTGTGTTTGGGGCCATTGATCATGCGGCCATCGAATGAGGCAACCCCTGTATTGCTCCTGGTCAAAGATAGGTCAGTTTAACAGGGAACAAACATGTCTATAAATCCCTCTTTGACTGGCATACTGTGGATGGAGACCAGGGTCCCCATTTAAAGTATCGAACATGAATTAAGCACCTAAAGTAGTGAATCTCAATTCCCATTCAATCAACAAGCGCCGTGACATCACCACACCACACTGCACAATCATCGTGACTTCACCACACATGTATGGGTACCTTAACTTTTTTCCATTGTATATTGGTGAAGGTTATGTGAAGTTTCTTTATATGTTTACACAAAACTACAACGACAACATGTTATTTTTAGTCCCCAGACATTAACAGATTATTTTTGTACCATTCTAGGCCAAGCCAGTCCGATTAGTAAAGCCTGTGTCATTGGTGAAATTGCCAGGCAGGTACTTGGCACATCAGGAGGCATTGCCACACCTGCCCGTCCCTCCTCTTCAGCAGACATTGGATAAATATCTGTTGGCCTTGAAACCTCTGGTGAGTCAGGAAGAATGGGGCCACACCAACGACTTGGTGGAAGAATTTCAGATGTCCGGCGTGGGCGAAAGGCTGCAGAAGGGCCTAGAGAGGCGAGCAAAAAAGACCGAAAACTGGGTATGTAGAACCGCGCATTTAATTCCTTCTAATACTTCTTTACACACATTTTGGTGATTTTGAAATGATTTATTGCAAAGCAGATTTTTACGTTTTTCTTTTTGTTTTACCCGTCAGCTTTCCGACTGGTGGCTGCAGTGTGCTTACCTAGAGTACCGCTTACCAGTGGTAGTTCATTCCAGCCCCGGAGTGGTGCTTCCCAAACAAGACTTTGAGGACAGGCAAGGCCAGCTTAGGTAATGTACCATGGCCCGGTGATTTGTAATGTACCGTGACCTTTTCCCTGTCCTGTGAACCAAATTTCTGGAACGGATAAGAGCTGCCCTTTGCTCACACTGACCTTTCCCTGACTTGCCGGGGAACTATTTTTCACCGCACGCTGTGCTGAGCTCAAAATACAGGCCAATAATATTTATCAACAGGAGATTGTGCGTGTCACTCCCCCTTTCGCACGTCCAAAGTGTATCTCTGTTACGGCTGAAGATGATTACTAGGCACACGGAGTCATCACAGGTGTCATGCAAAGTCACCTTAAATCAGTGGTTCCCAAACTTTCCTTTTCTATTTAGCAACATTATTCAGCCGCCCCTCCCTATTTAAGCACAAGTTAAGAATGAGGGTCCCCCTGAATGAGGGTCCCCCTGAAACACCTTCGCGCAACCTCCCAGTTTGGGAACCACTGCCTTAAATGTAGATTGTAAATATTAAATCCCAGAACGGAGTAAAATGATTGCAATCCCAAAAGTACAACAAGGAAATGTACTACCCTGGATTATTATTTTTATATTCTTATTTTTCGCTTTTATTTATATAGCACCAACATATTACGAGTTAAGATGCAACACAAGATAACACACAGGTACAGGTTCTGAAACATGAGGAGTTGAGGACCCTGACCAATCCGGGTTACAATCTTATAGGTTGGGGGAACAGAGTGTCAGTGGTGGCCAACTGAGATGATACGGAGGGCCACAAGTGCGGCCCTCAGCATCACTAAAGGGCTGCACATAACATTCTCAGTCTATATTGACTTGCAGTATTAGCATTTTATAATGACAGCAGGCACAGCTAGAAGACATAAGTTTTGTTATTTAACAATAAAGAAATAGTTTTAAATGATACTTCAATCATTAGGGAACACTGTCATATGGTAATACACATTTGATGTCATATACATCGTTATGTGCCCCTATTGTCAGGTTATGTGCCGATTATATATTATTAAATGACCCCCGTTCATTGGTGGAATAGTGGGAGCATGGGCACTTACCTGTCTGCTGATCCCCTGCCAACACTAGAGAAGAGGCGGAGAGGCGAGGAACTTGCTCAGGCGCCATCTGGGACACTGATTGGCTTCTACATACGCCTATCACATACGTTTATCGCCTCTCCTCTTCACTTTAAGAGGATCCTGCACAAGGACCTGTCACAAGGGTGATTGGCGGACAGGTGAGTTTCTATGCATTAGCAGTTTTTGGGGGCTGCAAGTGAAGGACTGAGGAGGGCCGCCGAAGAATACCCGAAGGGCCGCAGGTTGGGCACCTAGGGAGTATACAATAGGTAGGGGGGATTGGACTCCCATAATGGTGAAGATGGGTAGGCCAGACTGAAAATGGGTTTTTACAGGGCTTTTTAAAGGTGCTAAATGTTGGAGCAAGTCTAATGGGACCAGGGAGAGAGTTCCAGAGAGGAGCAGACCTAGAGGAGTCATGAAGCTGATGTTATGAGGGGTGATGTTATTAGTAGGTCAGCGGAGAATCGAAGGGGGTGATTTGGGATATATTTATGTACCAAGTTGTAAAGTAGGACAGGAGATGTGGAGTGAAGGTACAGAACTTTGAATTTGATTCTCTGGACAATTGGAAGCCAGTGTAGAGATTTGCAGAGAGGAGCAGCAGATGAGGAGCGGTTACAGGAGTAAATTATCCTAGCAGCACCATTCATGATGGACTGAAGAGGTGAGGTGGTTCGCAAACTGGGGGGCGCAAAGGTATCCCGGGAGGGGGGGGGGTGCTGGCCCTCATTCTTAACCTGTATTTGAATAGGGAGGGGGGGGCTTGATCATGTTGCAAAGGAGAAATGGGGGCCATGCAAGGAAAGTTTAGGAACCACTGATTTAGAGGAAGGCTAGAGAGGAGGATGATGCAGTAGTAAACATTGGATACCCAATGTAATGATTTCTAAATATTTCACAACCTTCAAACAGGTTCTCACTGTTAAAGCAGTTGTAAACTCAAAAAAAATATCCCCCCCCCATACATTACATGGACATATTACACACCTGTCATCAGTATACATCTGTTACACAGAAAAAAAAAGGTACTTACAATCTTCACTTCCTCATTCCCTAAGGCACCATCTT
>CM070040.1:72553800-72569869 GCA_036250615.1 Ptychadena robeensis | reverse complement strand
GAAGTTACTCGGTCTAACCATGTGGGCATTGACCGATTTTTGGAAGACAGATGCAAAAAAATCGATTGTTTTTAATCGGGGGCGTGTATGGGGGCCTTAACATTAAACCAGGAATACTCTTGTGCCTAAAAGTGGACAGCACTAGCAAAAAGGTGAATATTGCAACCAGTGCTACCATATATATATATTTTTTAACAATGACTTGGGCACCACTTAATAAATTAAGAACTAAATAAGTTATTGTCTATGTAGTGGGGCCAGGCAGTGGTACATACAACTGTGATGGCTTGCTTTGGAAAAAATATAATAAATAATAGCAATCCCCATATACTATATATTAGTACTTTAATCTGGACATCTAGTATTCTACAATACACCTTGACTGCAGGCACCTATTGGCCAATAAGACCTTTTACCTTTCTGAACTTTTCAAAATATTACAGTTATTGGGAAGAGGAAGCAAAGAGGCTTTTTACTTCAATATTCAGGATAAAGCCGATATATATATAACCGATTTTTAAAGCAGAATTACAATCAAAACGTTTTCTTTCAACAGCAAAAAAGTAGTTAGGTAATGTTTATGTTTGCTATCTAACCAGCAGGTGGCACTCTAGTCTCATATACTTTGAGAAAAAGTTCCATTGTAGAAGACGTAACCTATACAGTGGAGCATCTGATCACGAAAAGTTATCGGTAAACTGCCGGCAGAGCGGGAGTTAAAGGTGGCAGGGAAGTGGTTAGAGGCAGCTTCTTGTTCTTGCTTCTGCTCTGCAAAGATGTGTATGTGAGCGAACAAGGTGCTCACTTACATACACACAGTAAAAAAAAAAATTACCAGCGGCGGATCGGCCCTCTACCTGTGTATGTGGACTGAAGCTGCTCTACATACACAGAGGAGAAGCAGAAGGGAAGATCCACCCACAGACAGATCATCTCTTGAACAGCTTACCTGCCTTGGCTAAGCACAGTGCTGGCCATGTAATCACAATATAAGATGCACACATTTCTCCCCCGATGTCCCCACATTGGCGGCTCGCCTCTATTCATATTATATAGCTCCCACCCAAAGACATGAATGGACATGGTAAAAAATCACGTGTGGACCCACACCTCCCTGCGGCAAACCCTATTGTGGAAAAATTGTGCCTCTTGCAGTGCGAAAAACACAGTAAGTAGTGTGTACTGTGCGAAGTCACAATGCCTCAATCGTTTTGATAAAATATGTAAAAGAAAAAATGAAATGAAACATCCTAAAACACAAGTTTTCTTTTAAGGTAAAAGGTGTAAAGCACGTATTTCTGAAGTCAGACTGTGTATTTATCAGCGGCAATGCTGTGACCTTGAAGCACTTGACTGGGTCAACAAGACATTTTTTACCTGGAAGGCCTGACGCACACAGTGCAATTTCGCCAGAAAGTCCTGGTCATTGTAACAACCCAGCAGCTCCGTTCTGGAAGACAAAACAACATAACAAGATGGCTTTATATAACTTATATAACTGCCCAGGAGGTTAAGCAACACCTTTTGACTAGTGGGTTTTCGCCTTGTGGAAGTAAACATTCTGCGTTCTGTGGGCGGTTTTCAGGCAGTTGACAATAAGAATGTTTTACAGAATATTTTCAAGGTCATTTCACGCTACACGCGCTGCTTTGCTGATTACGGTAAAAAACCTTACACTCTAAACCTTGCGTCTACAAAAAATGCATGCAGCAGGGCATTAATGGCAATGCACAGCATTGCACGTTATCATTAAAGCAAACGTGGGGCCACTGAGCAGTAGACAGGCTTTCATAGGACGTTTTGCGTTAAAGCTAACCGCGCTGTGGTACTGTACCGCAGTTGTAGCGTGGCTAGTGTAAATCACACTTCCCTTTTGCTTCCATGTGTTGTTATATTTCTGTCAATTTCCATTCGTTGTCACCTTGGTGATGAGATGCTCTGGCTCCCCTCTGCTTGTTCTCTGCAATGAGTGGAGATGATGCCTAGGGGTGGCATGATGTCACCCACAGCATCATGACACCGCTGCTTAGTCCTTATGGTAATGTTGCAATGCCTCAAAGCATTATTTCTGCTCATTGAGGTTACATTTACACCGTTGTTGCCCAGGCTGCTCTCGAAAACAACTGGGAGTGCCTGCACTGCTGCGTCATCGGACGCTACGTTGAATAGGGACCCATGGTCCTCATCCAAAGTGATGGAAATCAAATAGGGTTTTCCAACCTGATCGGATGATGGTTCAAATTTCGTAATAGATTCAAGCACAATCAAGCGCTGGGAACGCTCATTTGTGCTTGAATCTGTTACAGAAACAAAACGTGTATCCCCTGCTTAAGGCAAACTTTTTGACTCGTGGGCCACAATGGGTTCTTAAATTTAACAGAGGGGCCGGGACCCTGTATTGGCCGTGCAGTATAGGTGTAGCGTTTCACATAAAGCTTTGTCAACTGAAACTGACAACTAGATTTGTCGCCTTGTCCGCCATTGGAGGGCAGGGCGCACCCCTGGTATGGGGTTCCTTTTTTATTGCTGTCCCCTCTATTACTATGTTGTGTATAGTGCTTTGTTGTTCACCTGCCCCCTTGGATAACAACGATTAACCTCCCTAGCGCTCTTGCAAGGTCCAGATTTCTGTACCAAAAGCGCACCATAGACTCTCGTGGAATTTTTGATTGTTATAGGCTTGTAACTAGAAGACATCCTGAATATAATAATAATGTTTGAAACACTCAATGTAAAAAAAAATTACATGAAAAAAAAGAATAAAAAGGTATCATTTGAATGATCAAATCGGAGGGGGGGGGGGTGACATTGGCTTCAGTGAAGAAGCCAGCTGAGAGCATTGCAGCCACCAGGACAGCACAGAACTGTGAGTATGCGCTGCCGGGCTCTGATCTTCGACTGACGGCTCCATCACGTCCGCTGCAATACTGACAGGTAAGCCCTGGACAAGATGGAGCCCTCAGAAGCGCTAGGGGGGTTAAAAGCTGCAGCACAGGTCATTTGCTCTATCCGTGTCCCCCTCCCACCCAGCCTGCTCCCCTGAGACCCCGGTAATTTATTAAATTATTAGAATTGTAATGTAGATCCTAAAAGTTGAGGTAGTGGCTGGTACAAATGAATGGTTTATGTGCAATGGTGAGTTATCCGCATGAATTATCTGTAATGAGGTTTTTCCATACCTTACTGTCCTGCAAGTCACTTCTCCTGTGTGCACCAGTTTTAAGGCATCTTCATATGCTGCGGCGGGCTTTGGCGGGATAAAGGGCCCTTCGTTCAATTGTAAAGTGTCAAACAGCTGAAAAAAAACATAAGAGTGCATGTGTGAATGTCATTTAACTATACAGCAATAAACAAAAAACAATAATTCTAGTAATTATGAGTATGACCACAATTAAAGTATTATCCCCTTCAGTCACTCCCAAAACCATTTCACACTATATGCGTTGCATTTTTTTTACCGCATGTGTTTTTTTACTGCGCGCGTTTTTACATAGACAACCAATGTTACCATTCGCACTGCATGTGTTGTGTTTTTTAAAATGCATGCATTTTTGTATATATGCAGAAACGCATGCCTTTAACCTCCCTAGCGCTCTTGCAAGGTCCAGATTTCTGTACCAAAAGCGCACCATAGACTTAATATTTTTTGTGTTGTAGGCCTGTAACTTCCCAATATATGTCCGTACAAGGTTCTAGTAGATATCCTGACGATAATAATGTTTGAAACCGACAATTATGTAAAAATAAATCAATAAATGGTATCATTTGAATGACAACATCTCTAAAATACTGATTTTGTATGAAAGATTTCAAAACAGTATGTATTTATATTTATATTTTGTTCATAAATATTGTGTTCATGTTTTGTGTTTTTTTTACTTTGAATTGTATTGTGGTTATCACTGTATCCAGTACAATGTCCTTTGGCACCCTTTCTGCTCTGGTGCACACCAGGGTAGAAAGGGTTAACTGCAAAGGGCACATCTGGGGAATCACATTGGGAACACTCTTCTATATAGAAAACTGTTCTGGTGTGATTAACATTTGAATCCCCCCCCCCCCATGTCACTCACATCACTTGGGGGGGGGCAGAAGGGTCCATTCTCCTCCTGCACAGAATGGTAAATTTGCGCTACCGGGGCTCTGATCTTCGCCGGACGGCTCCATCTCAGCCATTGCAGGACGGACACAAGATTTAGCTATCAGGAATGGCAGGGAGGGTTAAAAAATGCATGTGTTTAAAAAACACATATAGTGTGAAAGGGCCCTGAGGCTGTTTATTGCAAGTGACCCCAGGTCCAGTCCATTGGCACTGTATCACTTACTGGCTATCACTTGCTTTTAGTTTAAGTTGCTTTGGCACCTACATCAAGAAATCAAAATATTGCTGAGCCAAATCTACCATGTTACCAGAAAAATCAATGAAAACCAAATGGTTGCATGCAATTTGACCTTGATGCTATTCATCGTCACTAACAGCGTCCTCACCTCAGCAGCTGAGAAAAAGGACTCATCGGATATGGTGCTGATCTCATCGTCCATCTGCAACAGCCTCCTGCCTTCCAGGTGAGAAAACATCAAGGCTCCTTCTACACAGAGGAATGGAAAGAAGTTGCATCATGTCACCCAAAGAAATATTTAAACCTAAACATGCAGAATTAACTTTTCCTTTCTGATTTTGGTGCTAGAAGTTGTCTGAAATATCTAAACAGAGTAACAAGGTAATATGTTTTTTTTTTGTCACCGGTGACCCCACTGGTCTCTGGCGTCGTCAATGACCCCACTGGTCTCTGGCGTCGTCAATGACCCCACTGGTCTCTGGCGTCGTCAATGACCCCACTGGTCTCTGGCGTCGTCAATGACCCCACTGGTCTCTGGCGTCGTCAATGACCCCACTGGTCTCTGGCGTCGTCAATGACCCCACTGGTCTCTGGCGTCGTCAATGACCCCACTGGTCTCTGGCGTCATCAATGACCCCTTGGAAGTGAGGACTCAGAATGCCTGTCAGATAATGTAGGCATAGGTGGGAGCAGCGTACCAGAGCCCCCATTGTAACTGGTGACATCGGGACTACCCACACCCATGTCTGTATTATGAGGCATAAGCATTCCCAGTCCTCACATCCTGGGGGTCATTGCTGATGCCGGTATGTGAGGGTCAAAGCCGGCAAACAATGTAAAGGATCGCTCCCCAAGCCAGCATTGCTGCAGTGGGATCATAGAAAACAGGTGAGCTACCTAAGTGGTTACCACTTTTTATATTGAAATTTTAACAAACTAAAGCAAAGAACACCAACTGCTTTAAGGCAGCTTCTAAGCCGCTCAGGGACCTCCAGTGTCACCCAGATAAGACCCTGTCCACATATCTGGACACATACAAGATCAATAGTCGTGCAAGATCACACAAATAAACTTCATAAGTTAGTGGGCTTGGGGTTAGTGCTTTTTGCATTGGAATATTACCCCAGGGAACACTCAAGGTACCCACCAGGGGGGTAAACAAACTATTGTAAAGAACACTAAAGCCCCCCATACACCTTTAGATCACTCCATACAATTTCCTTTAGATCTACCAACAACTGTGTAGTATAGTGGCCTCCCTGATAGAATACATGACTGGAAGGTTTAGAAAGGTCCTATTACATGGTTTTGGTAGAAGAAAGATTGATTGTACAGAAATTTCCTTTAGATCTCCTTTTGCTTTACCAAAACCATGTAATATGAGGGACTTTCTAAACCATCAAGTCTACCTGTGTTCAATTGCAGAGGACCCGGCACTACATAGTTGTTGGTAGATCTATAGGATATCTGACAGAGAGATCTAAAGGTGTATGGTCAGCTCTACTGTTCCAAGGCAGCTTCAAAGCCACCCTCAGACCTTTAGCATCACCCAGATAAGACCCTGTCCACCTTCTACACATCTGGAAATGTAGAACAACAGTCGGACAAGATCACATGATAAAAAAAACTTTATTAATCCGGACACAGTTGTTTCACTGAAAATCCATGAGCCCCTGGAGTCATTAAAGTTTATGAAAGCTTGATGGGTTTAACCACTATGAATACATTATGCTACCTGCTACCTTTTCTGACCTGAAGTTAGGGTTAGGGGGGGTTAAAATCAATCTAACTCTAACCCCACATCCCCTTAACTTAAACCAGTGGTTCCTAAACTTGGGGGTGGGCCCCCGTGGGGAGGCGCGAAGGTATTCCAGGGGGGTGCAGGCCCTCATTCTTAACCTATGTTTGAATAGGTAGGGGGCTCAATAATGTTCCTAAATAAAAAAGGGGGGCCCTGCAAGGAAAGTTTGGGAACCGCTGCATTAAACCTAGGAACCCCCTAACCTTGACACCCAAATTTTTTAAGATTAACCCTGTAATTTAAAAAAACTAGGCATCTCCACATGCGCAGTTGTATGTGGAGGGAAATATCTCAGAACACTGATCTGAACATTGTCATATGGGAGCATGGAGTTGGTCATTAGCCCTGCATATGCTTTGAAACACAAACTAGTATTGATTACATGATTGGATGAACAAGGTCTATGGCAGGCAGAGGGAAAGAGAATATCCGTAAAATGAGGAGCGGGAAAGGAAGAACACCTGTCACTTTGCCAATTCAAGTTCACTGTAAAAGTCTAAGTAGTGTGGATAAGAAGCAAGTCATTTGACATAATTAAAAAAGGAATTTTGTTTTAAAAAACAAAAAAAAATGGAATTGCCCAGTGAACAACACATAAGACATAAGTCTCTAATTACCTAGGTCCATCAACATGTTATCCTGAGGAATGCTGGGTCCAAACTCTTCCTGTAAATTATAGGCACGGCTCAACAAGACTTCTAACCGTCCAGACAACTCTTTGGTCTGGGAAGCCTAAAAAAATAATACAGATAATAAAAGGACAGGAAGAAATATAATGGAGGCCACTGAAATAATCTAAAATACATCTATTGTGAAACTGCAAAGAATCTGATACAAATGGTTTTTCTCGATTCCCCGATTCCTGCATTGCAAGGCTAGGTTTCCACTGCATTATAGGCTCCTGCGTGGATTGACAGAGCCGATCCATATAACCTGCTTAACAAGCATTCAGCCTTTCCACCAGGCAGAAGTACAATATGTTGACTGTCCGATAGGCAGGTAATATGAATCTGCTTCATATTACAAAGCCGATAACGCAGTGGAATCCTAGCCTAAGTGAGTACTTCCAACATTTAAGAACTGTAAAGAAAGGAGAAGTATGAATAATATCGGATTTAAGTTCCCCAGTGTTCAGCTTTGAATGCCCATTCACACTAACTGATGGCTTCCACTTGAGTGATCGGCTACGGATGGACACGTTTCTAATAGCTGCATATGATCGCTCCCTCCGCGTTTGCACATTATTGTCCACGCGATCGACCTCGATTTTGCACGCAATCTGACCTTTGTTTCTGATCATGTCCAAACGCGCCCGTAGGAAATGAATGGCTACAGTCAAAAATTTTATCCCAATTAACTGGGGACGCGATTTTTGACAGTGTCCATTCATGAGAATGGACGCATTCGGGTGCGATCTTCCGATATGAGGATGCAATCTAGCACAATTACAAATGCGGTAGAGTAGCATTCAAAATCTCACCCCCAAATCGCGTCTGCGCCCATCCACAAGTGATCTCTTAAATGGAAACTGAGCAATGATTTGGAATGGAGGCGATCGGCTGTGAATGTCCTAAAGATGCTAGATAATAAAATGCATGCGTTTTTTATGCATACAGGGGGGAGGGGCGATCAGAAGTGTTTCTTATCAGAAAATAGTACAGCACATCAGAAAGTGCATGTAGTAGACCTTGAAACTGTAGCATCTCCGCTGTGTGCAGCGTTGGTTGTCAAATACTGGCAACCACTAATGTGTCATTTTAATAGGCAACTGCACCAAAACCAACTGGGGAACATGGAATGTTCTGGGGCCACAGCAGTTTTTGACTCGTTTCCAGGTGGCTGTGAAAATTATTGGCAATATCTATACACAGATGAAAAATATGTACTGGAAATAACTTAAAAACCCCTAAATATTTACTGCAGCGTGGCATTATGCAAAACATCCGTGATGCAACATGTTAAGTGTCAACTCCAACTTTGGAAAACCGTGGTACCAAAAAAATGCATAGGTTTTTGAAAGTGTAATGTGACGCATCGTGTGATAGAGCCCTGAGAAATCATTGCCATTTATTTTGGGTACTTACCTCCTGTAAGCTCTCGGACATACTTCCTCCATGACATTCACTGGCTTGAGCTGTAGGGGTGTTGGAACTACATCGCTGGCCTATGTTCAGAGCCTGCTCCCACTTGTGCAGAGCCTCTTCAAACAGCTCCATTCCTAGTTATCAGTGACATTCTATTACCATTTACAACAGGTATACATAAATGTGTCTGTATAAGCAAATTACACAAACAAATTAACATTAAATGGTCAATGTACTTTCACATAAAGAACCCCTATATGACCTCATTTTCAGCATGATCAGTTAAATGTAATGTCCCCTCCCTCCTATTTTCCCTATCCTGAAATGATGTGCTGGGTGGGAAGTTAGGAGGGAGGGGTGGTGACCCCTGTGAAATGGTCATTTAATGCCCTAGGGGGTCCTGACCCACAGGTTGAGAACCACTGCTATAGACCTTTATTTGGGTCTCTTCTTCAAGCAGGAGAACAATATTCAGGTCAGAAGGAGTTAAAACTGTAGTGGGCCAAAGTTGAGAGAACCTGGTAAGTATGCGGTGGTGGATGGAGAGGGGGGGGTTAAGGGTTAAGTCAGTAATGGGTAAAGTCAGTAATGAGGGTAGATATATTTAAAGGTTCAGGAAAAAACAATACATTCAATGTCATCAAAGGTTGACAATCCAATGTAACACATAAGCATCAATGTTAATTGAGCCATTAACTCATTACCTAAAAACATAAAAGGTATGAGCAAGTTGTCTTAGTGGGGAGCTCAGTTTGAAATTTTGTTAGCAAGAGTTCAGGTACACTTAACGATACTAAAACCAACAGATATGAATACCTTGAATATACAGGTTTTCTGCATTAGAGTCCTCCCCGGCTAACTGTTCATCCATTTCTCGGGATCCCCATGGTTCCAGGGATGGGGCGTTTGCACTGGAGGAGTTTACAGCCACTACCTGCCCAATAAAAGAAGAATCAATACTACATATAACATGGCCTCCAGACAAACATTGAAATAAACAGATGAAATACATAAAAGCTGACATGCCACAATGATGACCCAACTTTGCTGCAGTTATGTAATACCCCTCTCGTTCACACACAGCCTGACATTTAAAGAACACCAGATAACTTGTCACTTTGGGTTGTCCTTTCCTGAGTATGCCACACCTTACAGTTCTTCCTAAAAGACTCCTGGCACAACCCAACATCCCCGCCCCCCCCCCCCCCCCCTCTAGCCACACAGCCCTATCCCCATTGGGAGAGTGTGAAAAACAGCCTCTCTATATAAAAAATGAATTTGGCGGACAAGCTTAAAGAGGACCATCACCCTTTACCCCTTGTGAGACCGAAACACCCCCCCCCCCCCCTTATTATCTAATCCTGCCAAAGACGCAGCTAAAAAGGTAAAAAAAAAAAACTGTAATGAGTTGGACACAAAGCAGACAAAGACAAAACCACATGCAATAACCAGACTACTATACCAGGAGTGGCAAACTTTTGATGGGTGGGTCACATCTTAAATTTGATAAAGGGGTCGGACCCAGACCTTAATGGCCAACCCCCATAGGTGTCACTGGCATCATGATATTGTTCATGAGGGTCCCCACAGTTTCAAGATCACACCAATGCATTGTCCAAGCAATGATTGGATACTCTAGGCATTATGTGCACTCAATTCAGAACAACGGAGGGGAGCAATTTTCAACCAAGTGACAAAGGGAGGAAAAGAAAGCTAAAGGGCCAATATGGCCCTGGGTCTTGCCCACCCCTGATCTATACATATATTAAACTTAGGCTTTGAAACAAAGACATACCGAAGCCAGGCTGTGAGGAACTTGAGTGCTTGCTGAGTGCTTGGCTCATGAAGAAATCCCACTAAGAGTGTCATTGCTTTTGCTGCTTGGACTCTGCCCTCTCGCGGAGCATCCTGAAAAAAACTATATAAAGAGATATTAGGACTGTGACGGGACAACCCTCAGTCATCTACAACTGGTGCCCTGCTAACAAAATCACAGCAAGTTACTATTTTACAATGATAAATGTTCATTATTGACTGTAGCACGGCGGTCTCTCATTATATAACCATATATTACCGACCCCCTTTAATGTGTTTTACTGTCGTTGTGTCTCTAGACTTTTGGACCCTTGACTTGAACTCATTCACTCTGAAGGGTTTATTGTAAGTCAAAACCATTTTTCCCATATAAAATAATGAATGGAAATACGGTAATCTGTTCAGGACCTCAATACCACTTTCTAACCTTCCAAAAGATGTAAAAATACATATAGAAACACCAATACTATTCCTATTTATAGCAAATAAAGTTTCTAACATTTCCTAGCATTACCAGACACAACAATTTAAGACTTTTCTTTTTCTCTATTGTAGTCACCCTCTTTTTCTCTCTTTTTATCCCCCATCTGTCCTACCTGTTTTAGGCCATGATGAACGACAATGTACTATTATCCTTCACGCACAGAGGGAAATATCCTAGACAACCTATGGGGGCCTTGCTTACACCCCTGTGAATGCTCATATAGTGCAGAGCTTCTGGACCATCTCTGGGTCTTTGGGTGCAGCCCCGGCAATAGCGTTTGTACTGGCTGTGACAGAAGTCATTTAAAGCTGCTGGGTGATGCAAGAGGATAGGAGCATCTCTTTCCACTCTCACCCACACAATCTTGCAGATCCCACAAGAACTAGCCACAGCCACAGGGTACCTGTGACAGAAATCCAAAACCCTTGCAGCTGTGTTAACTCTCGCCAAGGCAAACGTCACAGAGTGGGAGGGGAAGGTCAGAAAAAACAAACCCTCAACAGAAAAATCTTAGAAAAACTTTTTTTTTATTACAATGAGGACTCTCAGTATCGGATTGCTTCACCAATATGCAAACAGTAGACCACAAAGGTGCTTATAAATCTTTTGCCACAGGAGGGGGGGGGCACCTGGAACCCATAATAAATTCTGGTCGTAAATCAAATTTGCTTGTATGTTGAAATGAAAATTTTGTTCATATATCAACTTGCTTGTATATGGAAGGTCCACTTTATTTCCCAGTAGCCTATTGGAGAACATAGATTATTGTAAACTCCACCCGTGGTGTTCATTCGCTTTACTGCTTTATTGTAACATCCAGGTTACTGCAGTGGCCGTTAGCACACGGGGTGAGAGTATTCAACAACAATCACAATATGTTTTGTATTGTGCTGTGGTGTGACCTGCCCCTTGTAGAGTTGTCAGTTAGGTGTACGGCTGCCATTTTCTAGCTTACTGATCCTGTAACTCCAAACTGGAGCTCAAGGCTGGCAAGGCTTATCTGGAGACAGCTCAATGTAACTCAACCTTATACTGAACTTGGCATAGCTCCATTATCGTGTCCTGTTATCAGGAAATCCAGAGCGAGTGCCTGAAACAAAAGCTTCAATATCATTGTAAGCTATAATCTCACCCGCTTCTATGGGGAACGCCTCCTCTTAGCATAGGACAGCTTTCTATAGAAAAGATTCCATTTATACTTTTTAAATATTCAGCTTAAAGGATAGGCAACTTTAAATGTCACACTTAAGCTGGTCATACACCTTTAGATCTCTCTGTCAGATATCCTTTAGATCTACCAAAAACTATGTAGTGCCGGGTCCTCTGCGATTGAACACAGGTAGACTTGATGGTTGAGAAAGTTCCTCATATTACATGGTTTTGGTAAAACAAAAGGAGATCTGACAGAACCCCTAAAGCACAAAAACTTTAATTTCTTCATCTGGAACTGGATCGCAGCCGTCTCCCTATAACTATACAGATGGCAATATAGAGGTCCAGAGCTATGGGGTTTACCCCCCTCCACACAATGCTGCCCCAAGAACCACAATGGAGCTCATATACCTGCAAAGGTATGAATGGGCCGTAACCAAATCCCTTGTTTCAGGTGTACCATGTCAGGTTCTTACAAATCAAATACAGATTGAATGATCTAAACAGAATGTAGTCTTGTCTAAGATGTAATAAAATACACAAGAATATATTCCATTCTATAATAAAGCAGACCTGTCATTAGTCCAGGGCTTGTGAAGTGACATGATTGAAGTGTCCTCTGATGTTACATAATGAGTTTTTGACTAATGAGGTCTCGTGGGATTTCTGTAAGTGTTCTAGGACCGTAGCTTCTGTCAGTATCTCTGGTGGTGTTGGCCAAGGCTGTACTTTTCAGTTTTCCCTCTGGATTGCCATTTACGGACCTGGCCAATCTCCAGCAGAAGAGTGACTCTGGATGGGACACATCACTAGAAAGCCTCAGTACATGGTGTTGGAATGAGACGGCTGGTACCCAGAAAACCTAATCAATATCCCAGTGGATAAATGAGAGCTTGAGTATACCGAAAAAGAAGTACAATGCTGGCTTGTTGTATAGGGCAGTGTTTTTCAACCACTGTAGTGTGCCGCGGGATGTTGCCTGGTGTGCCGTGGGTTTTTGACCCCACCCTCGGCCCTCCTATCTAGCTGCCTCTTATAGTATAAGTCTTATACTATAAGAGGCAGCTAGATAGGAGGGCTAAGCAACCGCATCCTCACAGAGCCGGTCCGTGTTATACACGGACCGGCTCTGTGAGGATGTGGTTGCTTAGCAACACGCGTCCCCACAGACCAGGGGCAGTGTTTTTGCTCTGCTGGTACGCATCTGCGTTCCAGCGGGGCACCTGCTCATGACGTACTTCCGACGGGGACCGAAAGTGCGCAGTGATTACGCGTATCGTCGGTGCCCTCCAATTTTTTCATGAAACAAGTGCGCCTTTGCCCAAAAAAGGTTGAAAAACACTGGTATAGGGGACCTGTCCTCAAACATGTGATAACTTCTGCTGGACTCCATCCAGTACTGCTCACAAGCTCTAATGTCTGGGCATTGGGTCACCTCCCCGTGGTAGAGCGAAGAATGTGGAAGGAAAGACTAGGACCTCTGTGTACCTTTTGGGAACATCTTTGTTCCTACCACCTTAATAATGTCACCTTAGACAAGAAGTGTGAACATCTTCCCAATCATCAATAATAACCAGAGGTCCCTGCCCATTACTAAATAATTCAAAACAGAAAGTTAACTGAAGTTTAACCCTCCTCGCGGCGGATTACATTGGGATTCTGCGCCCTTCACATGCTCATCCTTGATGCCAGGGATGTGCTGGAAGAAAGCGACCATAAAATGGAGGTTGATGGCACGAGACCCCCCGCCTCTCCAGCGACAATAGATGGCATTATCGAGGCAGCCCTGGAAGGATCGGCTGGTCTGCGAATCTGCTGGTCTGCAGTGATGCTGCAGGCTCATTCCAGACAGGCGAGTATACCTGAGGCTCACCCCAAAATAACTCAGGAGGTAAATGGGCCATTTAATTTACTATATTATGTATATATTTAATTAATATACTGTGGACCCAGTTACAACCGGCTTGATGTAAGACCATCTTAAGTTACAACCAAAGTCTTGACTTACAACCAAAATTATGACAGAATGTGTATCTGTTTTTGAGACTAAACAAAGGCCTAGATGTCAGAAAAGCATTTGTAAGCTGCACTCTGAGCCCAGATACTCGCCCCAAAATAGCAAGAAGACAGGAGGATGGAAGAAGGAGATGGTGAAGAAATACGAAAGTCATGATCATGTGACCTGATGTCACCAATAAGTCCAGCGTGTCATAACTGACCATCTCACCAATCTACAAAAGTCTACAGACTCTTCCAAGGAAAGAAAGAAAGGACACCCCCAGATTCCTGATGTTCTTATAGAAGCAACTCTCCGTCCCAACAATAACCACCTTCCATTTCATCCTCTCTTCCTGAAACCATCTCACCGCAAATGGGGATTACAAATGTATGTCTGGTAGGCTACACACATTTTATCTATCCGTTTCAGGTAAATAACACCTATTTAAGCTAGCCACACATGGTTCAATTTTAGCGTTCAATCGACGTTGGATTAGATTTTGTAGTTCGATAAAAAAAAAAGAAAATCGATTTTAATTTAATCGATGTACACCACATGGGGAGAACAATTATTTTTAAATTTCAACTGAAATGTACCGTATTTTTCGGACTATAAGATGCACCGGACCATAAGACGCACCCAGTTTTTAGGGCAGAAAATCCAGAAAAAAAAAGATTTAATATGTTTTCACATCAATTGGGATAATGCAATGAATGTAATGGATGCAATATTCAATTCAGCCACAGGTGTCACTAGCAGCAGTACACTCTCAGCACAACACGTCACACTACACTGATCTGTTCAGTGTTCTGTGGATCTCGGCATCCCCTGCACCCCGGCTGAGCCACCCATAGCCGCACTGAACACAGCACACAGCTCTCCTCTGTGTTCTCCTTGGTGGGGATGCAGCATTTAGATAGAAGAGCCGAACATCGCAAATGACAGCTGCCGCAGCTCTGCTCCTCAGCTCTCTTCCCGGTGCGACCACCGGCAGCCGCCGGTGGTCGCACATTCAGACCATAAGACGCAGACACTTTCCCCCTCCAATTTTGGGGGTGAAAAAGTGCGTCTTATGATCCGAAAAATACGGTAATCAAAAATCGTCGATTGAATTCCTCTTACGAGTTTAGTTTCAATCGGAAGTGATGTGTTAAAGGGAAGTAGCCACACACATCGAGTATCATTGATTCGACCAAAAAAAGCTGCAAGGAATGTAGTTTGATGATTGAACAATCTACCAAAATCTTCCAACCTGTCCGATCATGATTCAATCGATGATTTGACAAAAATCAATCAATAATCGTCGATTGTACTATGTGGGCAACATAACGATTTTATTACAATCGATTTAATTTTTTATCTAAAAACGTCAATTGAACGTTAAAATTCAACCATGTGTGCCTAGCTTAACACTTTTTCATTATGAAACGGCGAGGCAAGGGGGGCTTTGGAGGTTCAGAACACATTATGGGCATTTTCATGATTTCTTATGGGAAAAATACAACCAACCCTTACGTTCGTAAGTCAAGGGTCCACTGGGTGTGTATATTTATATTGACAGAACCACCTCAGAGCTAGCCAGATAGCTCAAGAAATGAGGCTGAACCTTGAGCTTCCACCACCAGACATTTACAGGTCATTGAAAAGGTGGCGACCATGGACTTGCCTTTCTTTACAGAAGAGGTGCGTCTGACAGGTAAGGCAGCTGTAGGCACTCCACCTGGTTTCAGGCCTCCGCTCTCCGCGGTTATCTGTTTCTTCTTGTGTTTCCTCCTCTTCAGCTGGTGGGCCGCCAGAGCGAGGGCTACCGTGCCCAGAGCAGTGGCAAACAGGACTTTGCGGAGCCCAGGGGAAAGCTTCAACTGTGAGAATGTGGTCTGCGAAGGAAAGATGTTCTGAGTATGAGCGATTATTATAGAATACAAACACATATACGTACAATTAGGCTGTGGTGGTCACGCCTTCACAATCCACTCGACGACCAAAATGGGGAAGCTGTGTCTGCATTTGCTTTGCTTCCTCCTTGAACTCAAGCTCAGCCAGTGGCCGATAGCTCCTGCTAAGGCAGCTGGCTGGGTGAATTGCGAAGGCACGACCACGCCAGGCATGAAGTTACCAGCTGAGCTTGAGTTTCAGGAGGCGGAGAAGCTGTCAGAGAGAAGATACCTCCACATATGGTTCTTCCCTCCGCCTCTGCTCTCCCACCTCCTGCTCGGCCGATAGCATTTTTTTCTGCTGGCTGCTCTACAATCCTTTCCTTCTGTAGTAGTCGAAGCAAGCCACCCATGACCATCACAGCTCCTCTGTATATAGGGGTGTGTCATATTTCGGTGTGTACCCACAAAATATGGTATGAGAATTATGGAAATGCTCAATCTAGAACAAGAAAAGCTT
>CM070040.1:72503732-72515156 GCA_036250615.1 Ptychadena robeensis | reverse complement strand
TTATTGTCGGGATGATGGCACATTGGGGACAGGGAAGCTGGCTAACTTGTTACAAACCAATGAGTTCTGAAGCATTTGTGTGAATATGAGAATAAGATAATATTGCCGGAAACACTTCAGAATTCATCCTGCTGCTTTTGTCAGCAGTCACATCATCAGTAAATACAAGAGAACCAGTTCCATTGGCAGCCTTACATGCCCATGCCATAGCACTACCACCACCATGCTCCACTGATGAGGTGGTATGCTTAGGATCATGAGCAGTTCCTTTCCTTCTCCATACTCTTCTCTTCCCATCACTCTGGTACAAGTTGATCTTGGTCTCATCTGTTCATAGGATGTTGTTCCAGAACTGTGAAGGCTTTTTTAGATGTCGTTTGGCAAACTCGAATCTGGTCTTCCTGTTTTTGAGGCTCACCAATGGTTTACATCATGTGGTGAACCCTCTGTATTCACTCTTGTGAATTCTTCTCTTGATTTTTGACTTTGACACACATACACCTACCTTCTGGAGAGTGTTCTTCATCTGGCCAACTGTTGTGATGGGTGTTTTCTTCACCATGGAAAGAATTTTTTGCTCACCCACCACAGTTGTTTTCCTTGCTCTTCCGGGTCTTTTGATGTTGCTGAGCTCACCGCTGCATTCCAGCTTTTAAAAAATGTTCCAAACAGTTGTTTCGGCCACGCCTAACGTTTTTGCTATCTCTCTGATGGGTTTATTTCATTTTTTCAGCCTAATGATGGCTTGTTTCACTGATAGTGACAACTCTTTAGATCTCATCTTGAGAGTTGACAGCAACAGATTCCAAATGCAAATAGCACACTTGAAATGAACTCTGGACCTTTTATCTGCACATTGTAATTGGGTAAATGAGGGAATATCGCACACCTGGTCATGGGACAGCTGAGATGCCAATTACTTTTAAAGTTGGAGGCACATATGCAAAATGTTGTAATTCCTACACCGTTCACCTGATTTGGATGTAAATACCCTCAAATCAAAGCTGACAGTCTGCAGTAAAAGCACATTTTGTTTGTTTTATCCCAAATCCATTGTGGTGGTGTATAGAGCCAAAAATGTTAGAATTGTGTCCATGTCCCAATATTTATAGGCCTGTCTATATATTTGCTATACCAAAAGGGAAAGCATTGGTCCATCTTTGACACCTACTCGAAAATGTCAATGTCTATAAATAACTTTGTTGGTTTCTCTTGATTGGTGTTACCCAACTCCCATTCTTGAGGGCCGGGTCACATATCCTTTATTGCTGTTCAAGAAATACAAAAAAAAAAGTGTTTAGACCCCTTAAAGAAGTGGTGTTGGAAAACCCAGATATAGATCTTCTGACGCATAGTCTAACATGGTGATACCCGTATCCTATGCATTTATAAGGTTTACACTCATTGTCCGTGTTAGAGTTTACTGTATAACGTCCTGAACGCCCTCGTAGACCCTTCAGCTTACGTTTTCAGTGCTCCGTACTCCCGTTAACGCTTCCCTTTCCTTCCCACCCCTCTCTGTGATCATCATTCGCTGTTGTGTTTTGTTGAGTTCCAATGACGTTCTCTCAGACTCATCTCTTCTGTTACTCTGACCGCAGCTCTGGAGTGACGAGGTGGACAAGGTAAGAAAACCAATGAGCACATGTAGGACTTACTGTTGTGCCCTGTGCGTCGCAGTTAAAGTTATTTTATTAGTTAAACCCCAGTCTCGCCTTCTCACACCTCACAAAATGCCAGCACTGCATATCCTATGGTGGGCCGCTTGGATCAAAGCTGGTCCTTTGACCTTTTTATTTAGGTTTAAGGTCAGACAGGTCCAGACATTCCGAATCAGAATCCTCAGTTGTGTATGTTGATTTGATTTCCAGGCAGTTGTGGTTTTGCCTGTTTTTACACCCAGCATAGACCAGTGGTTCCCAAACTTTCCTTGCAGGGCCCCCCTTTTCAATTTAGGAACATTTATCAGCCCCCCCTCCTACTATGTTTTAAAACACAGGTGAAAATGAGGGCCACTCACCCCTCTTGGAATACCTTTGGCCCCCCCAGACATAGAACAAGGGTACGCGTGGTTCCCTAAACTTTGAAGTGCCAAGGTTTTCCGGGGGGCACTGGCCCTATTCTGAAACGTGTGTTTGACTAGGGAGGGGGGGGGGGGCTCCCATACATTGTCCTAAATAGAAAGGGGGGGGGGCAAGGGCCACTGCAAGGAAAGTTTGGGTGTACAGAGACCTCATTATAAATATACAAGATACAATACTGTTCAATGTTGGCAATGCCCACTATGGTGAGCTCAGTCTAAGGGTCCCAATAAACCTTTAGATTTCTCTGCAGCTTTCCTTTAGATCTATTTTTGCTCACCAAAACCATTGGAATAACAGAGGACCCTATTAGTTGTTGGTAGATCTAAATGATATCTGACAGAGAGATCTAAAGGTGTATGGCCAGCGGTTTTAATAGATTCTTAGAGGAGTAACTCCCTTTATTACAGGTCTATACCTTTCCATAGGTTATGTGACACCTACTGTAGTAGAGGATTTCAATTTGCTGATCAGTAAATGTAGAGTAATAGAATGTTGAGGCCACGGGTATCCAAACTTTTTGCAGTGAGGGCCGACAATTCAGCCTGACATTCATTTGTTAACAGAAAATGCAAATTATCTGCAAACCTTCCTATAGCAATTCACTGCCATAACACTGGTAAAGGCTGCCATTAGGCATTGCTGGGACTTGTAGTTCTATTTGAACTGGCCCAGAAGTCTTGACCATTACACTATTTTTAACATATGGAGAATCAGTGAGAAGATTCCCCAGCACTGCATCCTGATAGTAGGGATAATCTGCATGAGGAAGCAGCCATAGACAGGCTCAACACATCAACGTAGCTCTTTGTAAACACGGGTCTCTAGCTTTTATGGGCAAGCCAAAGACATTGACTGACATTGCAGCTGTGGTTCTTGAGGGAGGTTGCTTGATGTGAAGTCCTTTAAGTGTCACCCCTCCTCTGGGGGTAAAATGGTGTAATCCCAGTGCTGATCACCTCTGCATATTATTGCTTTTAGAACACAACACATTTAGCTCCAAGGCCTGCTTAGTTAAGGCTTTTGGTAATGATAGGAACATGGAGCAGTGGCTTCTTCAGGAGTGGTGGTATTATTTCACATCCAAGCAAGACTCTTACGTTGAGAATTGATCATCAAGGTCAGCCCTGTGTCAGGGTGCATTTCATAGTCTTGGTCCATTCTCTGCAGTGCTGGTGTTTTCTGAGGCGGTGGGCTAAAGATATCACTGTGTCATGTTCCTTATATCAGAAGGGGGACCTATCCTTTCCAAGACTAGGACTGACTGAGGCGTCCATTTTGTTTGTTGGCTGTTTATCCTCCTATGTTTTGTTTAAAACATCCCTCCCTAGCATGATCCTCTCCTCCACAAAGAAGCTCTTCCTGGATGGGTAGGGATCTCATCCTAATAATAAGAATAAGGTATGGTGTTTTATTTACCCAAAGCTGGCCAAGAACTAACTTCCATTAAACTCCCCGTAGTTCTAATTGGCTGCCTTCCTTTACAACCAGGAGTATTATTCCCGATCTTCCGAGATCTCCAATTCTCTAGAAACCAACTTTATGGTCCATTTGGGCAGGAAGGTGTTGCTGGGACAATTGGTAAAATGCCGGTGACTATGGTCTAAGCCGCCATATTGTAAAATGAATATAGAATGAATGTGTGAAAATGGGAATGTTCTCCATTCCAGTCACAACTACTATGATACATGTCACCTTCTCCTCATCGCATGCCACTGGCATTATACCGGGCCTGTCCACAAATGATGTATACACACTGATGTATGGATATTTGGATTGTCGGTGTAGAGAATATTGTCTTCAATGTGTGTTTTTTTAACCCCCTACCTTCAAATTCTCATTTGTTTCAACAGAGTTAAAGCGCACCTAAACTCAAAAATAAAAAAACACTCCAAAAATGTAATTACATTTATACTTACCGCTCAATAGCTCCCAATAGCTCACAATTGCTCAAAAACCTAAAAAAAAATATGTATCTATCCTGCTGCCATCTGTGGGAGCCGCCATTTTAGATACAGTGTTAGCTTCCAGTCTTGAATGAGTTAAAGCTGCAATAATGCCAGCGGCCACTGGGGGCGCCAGATACAATGTGTGTCAATGGACACAATGTGAAAGCAGGAAAAAAAATAAAAAACAGCAACATGTATGCTGCAGGATTGTCCTGAGCCAGGCAGTGTGAGGAGCTGGAGGCCGCGGCCCTCGTGAAATCAGGGTGAGTGGGGGAAATATACCTCACAGGTAACAATTTTGAATTTTTTATTCACATATTGCTCCAGTAATGTGGTGTTGGTTAGCTTGAGGGAGGAGTTTGTCTAGTGGGTTTAGGTGCGCTTTGAAGCTGACCCATGGGCTAGATACGTAGATGACGTACAGTACACCAGATCTGCCTTATCTGTCATAAGACTTGTATTTCCATCCAGGTTTGAGATGTAAACATCTCTGGCCCACAGGGGAACCTGATTGGCTGCTTATATACATGTATTCATGGCTATAGCATTGCTGAATATACAGCTAGTTGGATAAACACACGTAGTGATCTGCATCATCCACTTATACATTGTTCCCTGTAGTGTTAAGTGACTTGTAATATATTAGAAATAACCTCAGGGTATTCAAGGTGAGTACTGCAACAAATGTAAGTCACAACTGATCCATAAGGATCATCATTGGGGAATATTCCTGTGCCACTAAGGAGATTAGCCAATGTTGGGTTGTGTATGGCTTCACCCATCTGGATCTCTCTAGAGTCCATCAGGGGAGATTTGGGGTCACCATAGCCTTTGTGATGACCACACCATTTAGAATTAGGGCTTGCCCCTGCTTTGGCAGCTGGCCACGTCTTGCCACTAGAACGGTTGTTCGGTTGAGAACGGTTGTGGCTGCCATGTTTTTTTTCTGGCATGTGGAGTAAATGCAGCCGCCCAGATCGTGTCCATATGGATGGATGCCGTTAAAAATCACTTCCACACGCGTGGCCATTCATGTCTATGGGCCCATTTCAGACCGCCTGAGTGGGGACAGTGATATTGAAATGAATGGAAGCAGTTGCCGCGGCACAGTTCAAAACGGTGCCGCCCCACGATCAGAAGTCCTGACGATTCCCCTATCTATGACATATGGAGAATAAGGGAGAAGCCCCCCAGCACTGCTCACCTTAATGCTGCATCCTGATAGTAGTAGGGATAATCTGTATGATGAAGCAGCCAGCCAGTGCTATGCAATCAGGAATTCAGAGTAGTCATGTCTATTTATGACCTGTTAGATGAGATTTAGGTATTTCCCCCCAAAAAATTGTTGTAACCTAGAATAGCGGTTCCAGATATGTATCAGTAATCGAGTGCCTGGTGTCTCATTGACATCAGTTTGACCGGATCTCCATTGGACAACCTAGACAATAGCTGACCGTGTGATTGGTACAGTTCATATACTCTGATGGAGATGTTTTGATTCTCTTGCAGGCGGAGCACGAGTTGCGAGTGGCGCAGACGGAGTTTGATCGTCAGGCCGAAGTCACCAGACTGCTGCTGGAAGGGATTAGCAGTACACACGTGAGTCTGAAGTGTAGAGAACATGGGGAAGCCGCTGGTTCTGGTTCATGGTGGACAAAGGACCACAGATATGACAGAAGAAAGGACCGGATCAGGGGTCGGTGAAGGATCAAGAGCCGTTTTGCCCAATGTCTGGAGCTACAAAACACATTAACATTTGTGCATGACCGCATAACACATTACTGCGCGCATTGTTTACAAACAAGTTCTTGTTTTTCATGCTTGGTCCAGTTTCCTTTATACATTTATTACACAAACCCAACAATCGGAGCAATGTGCCAATGTAGACACCATGCTGAATCTCAGAGAATTGCAGAGGATGATATACCATGACTAAAGCAGGGAACACACGCATAGATATGGGCCAGATCGATGGCCACTTTGAGAGCCGTGCGCCCTCACAGCCATCTCTCTGGGACATGCTCTCTAATGCGACCATCCCTGTTTCTGAGCGGGATCAATCTATTCTGCTTGAAAACAGGGATATCAGACATAAACCACGATCGATGTCCATTTCTTTGCATGGGGACAGCGGGGTCCCCATGCAAAGCATCGGCTGAGCTTGGAGACACAGCGGTGCTGTGCCTCCACCTCCTTCGATGACCTCATCGCGCTGCTGCTAGGAACCTCGGACGGCTCCTTTATCGAGCCGTGTGTTCCCTGCTTTACGTTTTAGTGTTTCGTTGACAAGTTTTTATCACTTTCTGCAATAGACAATCAAATTGAGTTTTTTCGTTCTCTTATATTCTCCATTGTTAGGGCTTGTTTCCATTATATGTCGGGACCCCTCAGCTAAGCGTCGTCTCCCACAGACATTGCCTGCCGGCGGATGGTCTGTTTACACATACGCCGGTGCAGAGGCTGAACGTACTCAACTACATTCAGCCTTACATCGGCTCAGTGCAGTGAAGACAGACCCTCCGTCAAGCAGGTAAGTCTATCTGTTACGTCGGGACCTCCCACTAAGCTAACACGCTTAGCGGAGGGGTCCCAACGTAATGGAAACACAGCCTAAAGCAAACAAGTTCCTACGAGGCTGTAGCTTCTGAGATGTAAGCGTGTTCGCTCTTTACCTCGTCTGGTGACGGTATTCATGGTTTGTGTATTCCCCGGGCTCTCGCTGCCGGATGTGATCCTGGAAATCTTTCTCTCTTCCACAGGTCAATCACCTTCGTTGTTTGCATGAGTTTGCAGAAGCTCAGGCCACGTATTATGCTCAGTGCTACCAGTACATGCTGGACCTGCAGAAACAGCTGGGCAGGTAGGTACACAGTGACTGAAATGTATTGAAACCAGTGCAACAGTTGTTCGCTCATGTTTACCTCTACTGGTGTGTTGCAGCAAAACCAGTTCTGCGAAAGTGTTGGTGAATGATTACAATGGAAATTCCATCCTTTGCTGGATATAGGGGAGACTTTGTGGTTCCCAAACTGGGGGAGGGGGGGCGCAAAGGTATTGCAGGGGGGGTGCTGGCCCTCATTTTTAACCTGTGTTTGAATAAGGAGGGGGGCTCACTAATGTTTCTAAATAGAAGGGGGGGCCTGCAAGGAAAGTTTGGGAACCACTGCTTTACAGGGTCTTAAGGCCCCTACACGTAGCAAGCCACGGGCAATTTGGCTGACGACCAATGTGCGATCCCTGACGCCCCAAAGCTCGGTTGGCCAGGGAACGGACATGTCCGTAAATCTCTAGCTGATGCCATTAGTTTCAATGGGGACAGGGACACAAAGGGTGCCCGCCGATGCGGTGAGCGATGGAGAGCAGCGTGATGACGTCATCGTGCTGCACACCATCTCTAGTCTGTCGGCCCCTGCTCGGTACGTGTGTGGGGGCCTTTATTTATAAGTCAGTGCGCAGAAAGTGATTAGAGGAGTCACATTAGTGAAAGTATAAGGGCTTGTTTCCACTAGCGCGGATGGCCTGCAGCCACTATCGACTGCACCCCATGCGGATGCACGTGGACGTCTGTGCGTTTGGACGTTGGGCAGGCCCCTTGTCCAGGGATGCGATCGGGCGCAGCATCCACACGAAAACGCGGTAGGTGGGCGTTCAGCACCGCACCACGACCGACCGCATCCGCACAGGTGGAGCCTGGCCGATGCTTTGCCTATGGGTGTGGTCGGGGGCGGCTGCGCGGATATCACCATAGCCATCGGCACTAGTGGGAATTAGCCCTAATTGTGATTGGTTATAATCTGCATTTTTGTAATCTACCTTTTTTAATTCTAATTTATTTAAATTGTTTCCCTCATGACTGCAGCTCAAAAGGTGACGTGTAAGTACATTTTTATGTCTTTGTTAATGTTCTTACTATATGTGCCGTGTCAGGTCACACTCAGCATATTCAGAATATTGAGAAGCAATTGCAACTGAGCCAATCCGCCTCTATAACTTCTCTGTATCGCTGGGTCAGTTACAGTTTAATGTCTGTCAGTTTAATCATCTTCAGTTATTACTGAGCTTGGCATTGGTCAAAGTGCTGAAATTGCCACATTCTGGTCCTTCATAAAAAAAAATCCTCCCCCTTGCAATGTAAATCATGAAGGTGCTGCCTCTTTCTAGTGCAATGCCCCGATTCCTCAGACCGGAATGTATATTGAGGGAGGCCTCTGCATGAAGAGAACAATATTACCTAATTCCTTTTTCCAAGCAAATCGGTCATTCATTAAAAAAATAAAATCTTATGATTTACAGATTTAGGCTATGTTTCCATTATACGGCGGGACCCCCTCCTTACTTGGCGGGGATCCCGGCGTATCACACAGACATTGCATCGGCAGATGTGTAAACAGAGCTTCTGCCGAGCACGCAGAGACTCAATGTACTCTACTACGTTGAGCCTTGCATCAGCGGAACGGCTCGGTGCAGTGAAGACACAGCATCCACCGAATAGGTAAGTCTATGTGCTCCGTGGGGACCTCCCGCTAAGCAATATGCTTAGCGGAGGGGGTCCCGACGCATAATGGAAACATAGCCTTACGGCAAGGAATCCATCAGTTGTGGATGGATTATATTATTCAAACGAACCGTGTATGCCCAGCTTAAGTCTTAATGCTGCTCAACTATATGTACAGGAGTATACTAAACCAACACAAAGAAGCATCTGCCATGCCCAAGTAGAGGCTCACAGGGGCATTTAGAGGTATAACAAAGTAGGTTAAAGCTGGGAACACACATGTAGATATGGGCCAGATTGATGGCTGCTTTGAGCACCTTGCACACTCACGGCCATCTATCTGGCCCATGTCTGATGCGGGCATCCCTGTTTTCCAGCGGGACCAATTGATTCCACTCAAAAACAGGGATATCTGACATGACCGTAAACCATGGCCGATGTCCGCTGCTTTGCATGGGGATTGCGGGGTCTCCATGCAAAGCATCGGCTGATCTGGAGACACAGCAGTGCTGCGCCCCCAGCTCCTCCGATATCTGACGTCATCGTGCTGCTGCAAAGAACCTCGTACGGCTCCAATATCGAGCCGTCTGTTCCCTGCTTAAAAGTATTCAAATCACATTTTATTAAAATGTTATATTATACAATTGTATTTTATTATGTATGTGATATTGCAATAAAATGTGATTTGAGTATTTTAACCCTCCTTTATTATGGACGCCTCTGAAATCCCTTTTCTGTCTCCGTAACCCTCTGCTTGGGCACGGCAGAACGCTGCTTCTTGTTGGTTTAGTACAGTGGTTCCCAAACTTTCCTTGCAGGGCCCCCTTCTCTATCTAGGAACATTATCAAGCCCCCCCCCCTCCCTATTCAAACACAGGTTAAAAATGAGGACCCCCCCCCCCAGTTTGGGAACCACTGGTTTAGTATATCATTGTTGGGATGCGGCGTCCAGTTTGCTTATAAGAACTATCCAATCTTTTTTTGGATTATGTGTTCAGGAGCTGCAATCCCCTGTCTGGGTACCGGGCAGTGTTGGCTTTGCACCCTGCTGCCCACCTTTTGGTGATGTTCCTGCTGAATTATTCCATGTCTAGTTAGTGCGTGCATAGCAATGTTCTCATTTTGTGTAGGAACTTGTGTAACTGCAGAGATTCTATAATCTGCCATTGCTGAATTGTAAAGAATTTTTCACTTCAGTAGTTTTAGTCACAAACCTGAAATAATATTTTAAAAAGAGTCTTATATTCTGAATACAGCCAATAGCGGTCACACATGCGGATGCCCTACAGCTGTCACAGCTCTATGTGAGCAGATCAGATTGCCCGCTCACATAAGACCCCCATACACGTGTTGGATTCGCACCGGATTCCAGCACGATCGATTCCGGGCGCGTGCACGCGAAACGATCGTGCCGGAATCGCATGCAGCCCACCTTGTCCAATCGATCAGGTCCGATCGTTCAGGGGCTCAGAATCGGATCCGGCGGAGAACCAACATGTTGGTCTTTCTCATCCGATTCTGCCCGGATCAGGGGGAGTTGCCATTTGTGAGGTGGAATCGGAGGTGGAATCGCACACGGAATCGTGCCGGAATCCGCTCGGACAAGGTGGTATGCTGCGATGGATACTCTTAATTGGCCGATTGATCACACCTGCGATTCCCGGCAGAATCGCCGGAATCGATCGGATGATGAATCGATTGGACATGGAATCCGACACGTGTATGGCTAGCTATAGAGAGATCTGCAGGTGGATGGATCATCTCAGTATGAGTGGACAGAAGCTGGTGCTCACATACACAGCCCCATAGAGTCAATCCATCCATGGACTGATTATCTGTAGATCTGTATGTACCGTATTTTTCGGACCATAAGACGCACACAGTTTTTAGGGCAGGAAAACCAGAATTTTTTTTTTTATAAGTTTTCACATCAATTGGGTTAATGCAATGGATTAAATAAATGCAATATTCAATTCAGCCAGTAGATGTCACTAGCAGCAGTACACTCACACAGCACGTCGTCATCTTCCTCAATGACTGGGAGGAGGGGGGCCAACAGCTGCAGAGTCTCTCCTCTGTTGATCTTGCTGTTCCTGTGTCCGTGGGAGCTACAGTGAGTGCAATTTCCACAGACATAGAGAGAGGGATAGATGGCAGTTCATCTATCTCTCTCTTCATTGCTTTTACTAGCAGGGCTCTGTTGGCATAAGCAATTATACAGTACAGATGGGAGATCCAGACACCAGCTGGCATCTATCATCTTAACAGTTCCCTGGCTAGGAGCGACCACCTGCCGCCGAGGGGTCGGGCATTCAGACGCATTATTATCCAAAAAATACGGTAAGCTGCTTTTAGTCCATACAGAAGTGGGCAGATCTGTCCCTGCTTTGAGCTGTATGTGAGCAAACTTAAGCGGCCTGCTAACATACACATCTGCAGAACGGGAGCAGGAGGTAAGAAGGCCGCTGACAGCTTCCCCGTCTCCTTTAACTCCAGCTCTGCCAGTTGAAGCAAGAAGCTCTTTCTGGCAGAACATGCAGTGTTCCGGTATTTTTGCATAGGATGCATCCTGTACAGCCGAGCGTCTTAGGGCTTGTTTCCACTTAAGCGGAAGCCGGAGGTGGTGCACGGCGCGGATACATCCGCGCCCATTCTGTTCAATGGGCTAGTCCCCGGCCGCGGTCAGGGGGCGGCCACCGCCTAAAAACTTGGTCAACCGAGTTTTTAGGCGGTGGTCCGCGCTATTCCGCGGCCGCCCAGCACTGACCGCGGCCATACATGAGATGCGGTTCTTAGCGGCGGCAATCACGCCGCCCGCTTCCACACAAGTGTCCCTGCGGGGAGGGGGAGCTGTGTGTATGTGTCCCTGCAGGGAGGGGGAGCTGTGTGTATGTGTCCC
>CM070040.1:72459996-72483109 GCA_036250615.1 Ptychadena robeensis | reverse complement strand
GGGACTAAAATCTCCCGGGCGGGCCGCCCGGCCAATCTGCTCTGGGGAGAACACTGCCTGGTCATTGGAAAACCCTGATTCACCCTTTACAGAAGCTTATAATAAAGTTCGGCGGGTGGCTCACCTTTCAGCTGCTTCATTTCCAGGACACAGATGAGGGCAGAAAAGATCCGGGATATGGTCTTCTCCACCTGTCGATCATCAGCCTGCAGCGCACCTTCCAGAATCTTCCCCAGAGATTTCAGAATGTTCTCAGGTGAACTGATGTCACTGGCACCAAACAGACATCCAATAAGTTTTCAGTGTGTATGGTATAAAAAAAAGTATCCCTTTCCTCTTCCAACATTAATACACCCACCCATCATCCCCTTACTAAGTGAGAAATGGGGTCTTGCTTGGTCAAAGACTTGTACTGGAGTGCATCAAGAAATAGAAATGAATTCCGATACAAGTCTCCAGAGATTTATTGAAAAAGTTCTAGCAGAAGGGACAGGACCCACCACTGGAATATAAACAAACCTGGCAATGCAGGACCTCAGGGTGAAAGTTGGGGGAGCTATTTATGTAGCGGGAAGTGCATTTATTTTTAAATCAATTGCTTAAAGTATGTGCATCATACAAGAAGATTATAAATAAGAACATCATTAGAAATATAAGATCTGTAGTGTTTAAAACCTAATAATAAGTCGATAGCCTTGCCTCCACTACATCAATATTTCATGGTTTACAACAGGCCTGTGTCCACAGGTGCAGTCATTGCCTGGATATGCATTTATAATATGTGGGCACATCCATTGAAACACAATGGCCGCATCAAATGACACATAAGAAATGTGCCCAGGATAAATCGGATGAACCACAGCGGTACAATAATGTAATGTTAACACGTGCTAAAAACAGACGAAGGATGCCCACATCGCCCATTGGGCAACATGCTTATTTAATAGCCATATGAACAAGGGTCTGCATATGCCAACGTAGCTTAACCTCCTGGGCATTACGTCCGAAGCCAGTGCCAGGATCCGGCACAATCACTGGTTCTCTGTGAGCCTGCAGCGTTTCTGCTTTGCTGCAGTCTCACAGAGGCGGCGGTGCCATAGACCATGTTAATGGACGGGGTGAGCTTTTCCACGCACACACCACCGGTGTCTAATTGACACTGGTGGTGTGTTGAGAACTGGGGAGAGAGCAGGGAATCGTGACAGAGTACACAGATTGCCTGGGCAGCGAATCTTCGCACCCAAGAAAATGGCGCGAAAAGCCCGTAATGCCAGGGAGGTTAATGCATTGACATTAATGCAACGCTGATGCTCAGCAACCCAACTCTGACCCACCAGTGTGTACCCATCCATTGCATAGCAAGTTTTCAATTTTGTCTGACACCCCTGATCTTGACTGCTTAGTCCAGAGGTCATCATGGGCTTTCCTCACCTCTCTTGTATTGAATGTTTTGCTGCCGTCAGATGGTCTGTCACAATGTACAATGTAAATCGTTCCTTTTTTTTGTAGGAAAAGTGTGAGAGCGATTGGTGTTGCTTAAAAAAGAACATTCTGCACACTTCTGTTTATTGTGACACAAGCTCAACCAGTACTGTTTGGAACAAGGTCAAGGACAACTTTCAGTCTTTGCTTTAACCTCCCTAGAAGCTGAGACAAACCCAGTTCGTCCAGAGTTTGTTTGAAAAACCTGAACCAGGATCATTGAAGCCGACACGGTGTTTGGAAAGCAGAAGCGTGCCATAGACCTCCATTATAAAGAAGGGGAGTAGATTTCTCAGCCCACATTGCCAGCGTCATTGATGACGGGGAAACTCAAACAGAGTACAGTGTACACTGCTGTGATCGCCCATTATCAGCACCTTTAAAAATGGCGTGGTAGTGGCTGGGGGGTTAAGGAAATGGTTAGAAAATATTGAGGCCAGAAGGGCAGCCAGTAAACTAGAGTGTCAGCACAGCAAATGATTGGGTATAGGTTTGGTTCCCTAAAATACCTCCTTGGTAAACTGCAGCTTATTCATCCTAAAATGGGTTGGCTAAATTTTTTTCAACTTATTTTCCAATTTAGGAGTAAGAAAATAATGACAGCACCATATTTCCTGCCCTAGTGACAACAGAGATGTACTGTATAACAGTGTTTTCACCCAGATAGGAGTGTGTGAGGAATGAAGATAATCATGTATTTATAAAAAAGCAAAGAGTTGTCAATAGTTTTTTCCACCAATTCTGCACTTACTTCTTCCAGCGCCTCAGGAGAATGATCATCAATATACACAACATAGAGCCGAGATCCATACAGGCCGCAGAGCTGGGAATCTGGAACTAAAAAGACACGAGGCTTGCATTAAGGTACACAGGTTTCTATAGGAACTTGCCCCCCCATAAGGCTATGGCTCCACTATGCATTAAAACCCTGTGTTTGATGTACGTCAAACACAGGGATGTTGACGCATCCATTAAAATTCAATGGATGCGTCTACACATCCGTTGGTGTGATCTCTCAGGTTGCTTGGCAGGGCACTGAATTGACATTAACACAACATAAGCCAACGCAAGTATGGGCGTGTTGACGCACCCATAGAAAATGAATTGAGTCCCTTGAAACGCAAGGGTATGTGTTGTTCGATGCGTTGATCAATCTTTTAATGACAGAAAACTGGCTGGCTCCACAGCCCGTCAAGAACCCCTGATCTGCTGGCCTGCCTCCATCAGGCTATTATCCATGCATCCCATCTGGGTCCATAGTAACGTGCAGGCTGCAGGGTGTTTTTGAAAACGCGCAGCATTGCAGTGTAGTATGAAAGGTACTTTGTATTGACTCTGGCTATAACACAGCTAGTGTGAATGAGCCCTAACACGTTTTTGTGCCACGGAGCTTGGCGTCTCCCATACAAGTGAATGAGACATGTGGATGGGAGATGCTAAGTGTAGCATTTGTGGATTATGCGTTGGGTGGTAAAAGCTGCAGCGCAAATAGTGAGAAAATACCCTAAACACACATATTTTATGGCAAACAATTGTTAAACAGGTCTGTGGATTTTTTATTTGCATGAGTAAAATAAGTATGAAGTAATAAACATTCTTCAATGAGAAACAACAGAGTACTCACCAAAAGTTCTGCACCCTCTAAAATGTCCCGGAAAAGCTGCCTCCTCACTTCTGCATCTGTCAGATGCATGACATCAGCCTGCAGAGGAACAGAACATTGAGTGCATCAAGAAACTTCATTTTTAGAAAAAAACTTTTTCAAAACTTTTGAACTTGTGCTTTAATCTCTGATTAACTCTGCTGTAACATTAACTAACTTACTTACTAACTAGCGGGGCCTTATTCCCATAGATTAATCACTGCAAGGCACTTACACACAGGAGTGTACTATACTTACAAAGTGTGTGGAAACAATGAGCAGTATGCGCCAGGCAGACAGCAGCATTTGGTATTCTGTCAGCGAGCTGCAGTTACCCTCCATCTCTGCCACACGGCGAACTAACGAATGCACATAATTTGACCAATAGGTAAAGCGCTTCTCTTTGGAGAACTTTTCCAGAATGCCCTTCAGAGAGTTGTCCAACGATCCCCTGAGAAGAGGAGAGAAACAACATGACCAGCAGTTATTGTAGCAGTACAGAACCAGTAGTACAGAACTGGTGTAACCACAATGTAAACAGCATTCACTTTACCATTCACTTTTTGACAATGTGACTGAAAAATGCAACTGTCTCCCAGCATTATTGGGGACACAGCAGACTTCTAAATGCACAATTTAGGAGGTTGGAGCAGAAAGGTATAGCTCCCAGACTGGATTATACTACTATTCATACTCAGTAAGAGCTCAGGAGTAGTTTGTTAGACATGTTCTCTTTATCAGCATATGTCATATGAATATTAACCACACGGACAGCTCTAAAGCGAAGCAGAACAAAACTTCATAATCCCAAAAACCTATGGGAGATAATGGATTGCAAAAGAGAGAGGCTACTCATTAAGATCAAACTATATAGCGTATTGTTCGCACTATAAGTCAGAGCCATCCACATATAAAGTAAATATACTGCATGTTCAACCATATTAGGCAGGACTGAGCCATATGATATTGACTCAACTTTTTTTATCGAAGTGCTAACTTTCCCTGCATGGCCCCCCCTTTCTAGATAGGAACATTATCGATCCCCGCCATTCAAATGACAGTTTCAGACTCAGGGCCATTTCACACTAGCCGTGTTTGCGTTGCAGTATTGTGTACTAGTACTAGTGTGAAAATGCCCTCCAACTTTCTTTGAAATACAATTGTGTTTCATCATGAACCCGATTTCCCCAATGTAGAACGCACTTCAAGCTGAACGATCACTGTGCAAATAAATTTTTTAACTTCATAATCTCATATATCAAACACATATACCTGACGACGTAGTAAATCTCCAGGCACAGAATTCTCATGATGAAAGCACACGTTTCCAAGACGCTCAGCTATAAAGGAAATCAAACTCGTAAGACAGAGATCAGGATCATTTTCAGCAACAGAAACAGCAGACTCGCATTACTTGCAACTCACATCTGATGATTCCGAAGGAGGGACAAGTGTTCCAAAAAGAGGACCTGTCAAATTCTCCCAGAAATGTGGCCTGCAATAACATCACATTAACACGGTTTAGTAACAGAAGGTTTAAGCCCCCCATAAACCTTTAGATCAATCCAAACAATTTATTTTAGATCTACTAACTATGTAGTGCCGGGTCCTCCCTGATGGAATACATAGGGATTGGAAGGTATATATCACTGCTATGTAGTACCGAGTCCTCCCTGATAGAATACATAGTGATTGGACGGTATATATCACTACTATGTAGTGCCGGGTCCTTCCTGATAGAATATATAGTGATTGGAAGGTATATATCACTGCTATGTAGTGCTGGGTCCTCCCTGATAGAATACATAGTAATTGGAAGGTATATATCACTGCTATGTAGTGCTGGGTCCTTCCTGATAGAACAAATAGTGATTGGAAGGTATATATCACTGCTATGTAGTGCCGGGTCCTCCCTGATAGAATACATAGTGATTGGAAGGTATATATCACTGCTATGTAGTGCCGGGTCCTTCCTGATAGAATACATAGTGATTAGAAGGGTTAAAAAGAAAGCCCCTCATATTACATGGTTTGGAAGAAGAAAAGTGAATTGTACAGAAATTGTATGGTAAGATTGTAAGGTGTACGGGGGTCTTGAAAATTATCAAACACTGAACATTGCTATGCCACTCACTTGGTTCTAAGTACTGACATGGCACTGTCACGCCGATCCTGCCATAAGGCGTGTAGGAAGGCAATGGCTGATCGGTGTAGCTGAGGGGTGCACCAGAAGCGGTCTGATTTCTGCAAGTCAATTAGTTCTAGAACAACCTGAAGACAACTCCACTCTCCCAAACTGTATTCCTGCACAGGGAAAGAAAGAGACATGTTAAACCCAGACCTCAGCTAAAACTAGAAGCTATAAAATATATATACAACAAGAAAGTTTGAGAAAATTGGAAATGTTCATTTGTTGAAAAGACTTCACCTCCCCTCGCCATTTCTTGAGATGACAATGATAGAAATATGACAGATGTTCTTATCCTAGAAGTGTCTATATCAAAAGTCAAATATAACAATGTATTATGGGAAAGCAGCCAAATCATTACTTACCTTTGTTCCATCGCTTTTGTTCTTCACGTCCAAATTCAAGAAGAGTTCAATAAGGCCGGGCTGGGTCTCCACAGCCACAGTAAGAAATTCCAGAGTCATCACCTTAATCTGCATGTCCTCTATGCTGCACTCCAACCGGTTTAAAAAGGCATCACGGATAGCAGCTGCATCATTTCCTAGGCAGGCATAGACGGACATGGGGGCAACCTGGGTGACAAGACAGATTTTAGAATTATTGTGCTTGTTTAAACTTGAAATCCTTCAGCAACTAATAAGGCATTCCATCACAAACTACAAGGAAAAAAAACAGACTGGTTCAGCTGCCTGGCAGTACCATTTTCACCTAACAAAGCATTACAATGAATACAGACTATTATACTATTCCAAACCACATCACTCACCCAGACCCCCGACAGCAATAGTGGATGTGTGAGGACCCAGATCGCTGAGGCCTAGGTTACACAATGCAGATAAATGGGGAGAGCACCCTCCACCTCCCTCCCCTTAGCATTCCCCAGTGTGTTTCAGGGTTACAGATAGTAAAAAAACTAATCGACTACACTTGGAAATACCACTAAAGCCTGCCACACACACGCCGATGTGTGTAGCAGACTAGTCCCGATATCTTTCCGGGATGCTAACGTGATGACGTTATCACGTTAGCATCCCATTGCATTGTGGGGCCCCTTCAATCGGCCGGGCACCCTTTGTGTGCCGGCCATAAGCTGCGATGGAGACGCCGTCTTCATTGCAGCTTATGGCATCGGCTTGCCTCGGCCAGAGAAGATCGGACATGTCCGTTCTCTGGCCGGCCGAGCAGTGGGGCGACAGGGATCTGTCGCCCCATGTGGGCACATGCCGATTAGCGGCCGATTTTTAACCTGACCGACGGCGTAAGCGCGCACGCCCGTCGGTCAGATTAAAAATCGGCCGCTTATCGGCATGTGTATGGCTACCATAAGGGTGGTTAAATCCCTGCTCTGGGCATTTTGATTCTTAAAACTCTTACTAGTCATCTTACTACTTTCCTTTGAATTGTCCATCACTTGTACTAGATTATGCTCTGAAATTGGATAATGTATATCTTTTTTTTTTTTTGCAATATTGGGTAATGTATATCTTAAGACTAGATGTGAACTGAAAGTACCCTCAGTGGGTACTTTCAGTTCACTCCATTACCATTTAGGGGGTGGGCAGCCCAACCCATTAGAGATGTGAGTGACCACGGTATTTTCTTAATTAAGACTAGATGTGGTAATGTATATAAGGGCTCATTTACACTAGCCAAGCTGCAGTGCAGTACCAATGCAGCATGACTTGGGTTAACACACCTTTCACATTAACCCTATGTTCCTGCTTCTGGAATTCCCACAGGTCACTGTAACTTTAAAATATATTTTAACTTATAGAACTAAAACTTATAAAAAAAGAAAGAAAAGTTGATCCTTACCGTAGCCAATCGTTTGAGCAGTTGGATAGCCAGCCGTGGAAGGGATGGATCGTATTTATGGTAGATGTATTTAGCAAGAACTACAATAAGATTGTTCCCATGGGCTCCTGGTCAGAAGACAAATATAAGAATCAGGAAGGAACTGGGATTACCACCAACACTTAATGACTAAAAGGTAGCCATACACAGGCAGATTCCTGGCAGATTTTACAGCCAATCGCCCAGCCAAAAAGGGAGAGAGATCGACCAGGAATCTCCCATTCCATGTTGGATTATTACCATTGGTAAAATACCGGCCGATTCCATCCAAAGTAATGTCCGGCACACAAAGGGTCAGCTGAGGGGCCGTCTGCAGCGTGATGACGCCATCCCAATGCAGTCTGTCCCTCATCTATTGAGGGAGAATCTCTATGTGTATGACTACCTTTAGTGTTTAGTGCCTTTAGTTTTTTTCTCAGGTACATACCATGCTGGGTGAGAGCCTGCTCCAGAGGGGACACACTGCCGGAGGAGGGCTTCAGTCGGATGACATTGTTGGTGATGGAAAAGGCCAGTTTTACAGTCTGAATTAACATTTGGCTTTGTCCTTCAGTTCCACTGCTAAAATGAAGAAACAAATCCCAGAAAATAAAATAAGTAAAGAGGTTAGCATTCTGAGATTTTACCTACAATAAATAAAAAGGCTTAATCCAACAGTGACACTATTTTAGTAGAAACTCGCTAACAATACTGCATTTTGTGTACAATATGAGGCACCGGACCGAACCTACGTTTTTTGGGAGAATAAAAACAAAATTACTCACAGGAAGACTCATTCTGGGCTCAGCACTGCCCGTCCTTGTGAATGAATACATACAAAACATGTTCCTGGGGTAGGAGGAGTAGTGCGGACAGTTTGGAGTGCCTGTGAGTTATTCTCTGGGCTCTCAGCACTGCCCCATCTGCGGAATTAATGAGTAAATAGCATGTACCAGGGGGAGGAGGGGTAATGCCAAAAGCTTGGAGTGAGCATCTCTGCAAGTTATTATGTGGGCTCTCAGCCCGACCTCTACTCCGGAGTGAAAAACCAGTACACAGCAAGTTCGAGCTCTGCTTGAACATGCTGTATATTAACTTTAAGACACTAAGACGTCCCCCATCCACTCCCCTCAATTTGTGTACTGAAAATTTATGTATTCTGTATTGTGGTGGTGGACAGATACAAATCCATCTAAATACCTAGAAAACCCAAACACTTGAACAATCTACTGAAATTTAGGAACATGTCCAATCAATTTTGATCCAATCTTTTTGCAAAAAGAATCGACTTTAATACATTTGTTTTAAGTCAATCGAATCGTAAAATTGAACTGTGCATTCTCAGCTTTGGGAAAGCATTTACTGTATCTCTCTTGTAGCTGAAGGCATGGTTAAGCTATTTATCTTCAATGCAAAGACACTGAAGTAACTTCTCAGCAGGTTATCTACCTCTGTCCCCTCTCAGAAGTTAAGGCCCCCACACACACACACACACACACACACACACACACACACACACACACACACACTGAGTGGGGGCAGAGAGAGCTGCTTAGATCAGCTCTGGAAAGAAGCGTGATCGCGTCATCACGCTGCAGTTCTGAGCTGTAAGCATCAGCGAGCGCCCTTTGTGTGCCGGCCATTAGCCTCAATGAAGACGCCGGTCTTCATTGAAGTTAATGGCATCGGCCAGAGAACATCGGACATGTCCGTTCTCTGGCCGGCCGAGCTGTGGGGCTACAGGGATCTGTCACCCCATGTGGGCACCCCCGAGCAGCGCGCACACCCATCGGTCGGTGGCAAAATCGTCCGCCGCTCGGTGGGTGTATGGCAGGCTTTACTTCCTATCTTTGCAATTTCATGAGATAGATAAGGAAGGCATAAGGACTAAGAAAATAACTTTTGTAAAGCCTCTTTTGTGAACCTTTCAGATGAGAAGCTCCACAGAACCTGCACCTACAGAGGTCAGTGTTACAGAGGTCTTGTTTTATATGTCACTGATGAAACAAATGTTTTATATATTTTTTATTTTGAAGTCAATTATTCATAAAGCTTTGAAAGTCCTTAAGAACGTGATGATCCTTACCTCCCAGACTGAGAAGCCATGACCATGTTGATGGTATCAACTCCGATTCCCATGATGTTAATGATAGCTTGTCCTGCCTCGGTGTTCGTAAGGGTGTAGATGCACAGCTTCTGCAGGCTGGGACTGCTGTGGACAATATGGGTATTAAATCATGGCACACTGACAGAACCTCTGAATTACCACAATTAAAAATAAAAAGAAGGCATGCGACATGCCAAGTGCTTCACCTGCTGTGTTGATCCGAGTCAGGGCAAATGTTGAGGATGGCGTGAATCAGATTTAACATCAGGTAACCTGAAATAAACCGAGGTAGCTATAGATGAAGCATATTTTTCACAGTAATGCAAACATTCACACAGCAAAAACACTATTGGAACTACAGAGTACAGCTAGGGACGATGCTTCTCAAGGATACACAACATGCAACACACAACCAGCATCCCATCTCCCAATAGATCTGTTCTCCCAAAATGAATGACAGCAGAAACTTGAATGGTTAGTTAAGGCCTTCACAAAAAGTCATACCAAGGTTTTCTCTGACTCCATGAGTGTTGTAGCGCCACCTGTGATAGTTAGGAAGCATCTCCCGCAGCACAAACATGATGCAAGGCACAAGACCTTGGCTTTGGGTACTGCCCAGCTGACCCTAGAAATACAGAGATTCTGATAAAAAGCACAAACACAAAAAATAAAGACACAACATGTCCTGACACTTCCAGACATTCATACCTTCACTAAGGTGGTGACGAGGCGCAGGAAGGAGATGGTGACGCTGTATTCTCCCAGTGTTTGCTCAATCCCAAGGAGAGTCCCATAGCCACCGGCACTCATCCCTTCAGTGCTATTCAGGTAAAAACAGTAGCAGAATATAAGTTTAAGGACTGAGAAAGAGGCCAACATTTATCCAGAAGTATTAAAAACAGAAAAATAGAAAAATATGAATAAATAGTACAACCTCAGCAAAATCTAACCCAATTCTGGACACTGTGAGGGAAGTATAGTTGTATTTCTACCTAACTGAAAATCTGCAAATACCTAATGAGAGGGCTTAAGCTAGGCCAGTGGTTCCCAACCTGGGGGGCCCTCATTCTTAACCTGTGTATGAATAGGGGAGGGGGGGGGCTCGACAATGTTGCTAAATAGAAAAGGGGGCCCTGCAAGGAAAGTTTGGGAACCGCTGTCCTTGATGGTTTTGCATAAGCCTGTCAGTGTTTGGGAAAAACAGTGTTCACAGATTTGACTATCTATTTTCTGTACTCTGAAAGCTGAACCTGAGCACAAGCCTCATGATCATCAGGACTAAACCCCCCCCCCCCCCCTGGACACAGAAGCGGAACATGGAATGGAAGAAAAGTAATAGAGAGAAAAACAACTGTAAGGAGTCCATAAGCAATATTGCTGACCAGTCCCCTTCCCTCTGTTTTCCTTTTGTAAGGAAAAGCTTACAAGGCAGAAGCCTCATGAAGTTAGTACCATCCACAAAAAAACTCAATCACTATTCGGCTTTGGGGTTTTACATGCAACCAGCGTTGCCTTCCTTCTGTCTAATTCCTATAAAATATATTCTTATATACCAATATATTCTTATTCTTGTATATTCTTAATAAGCACTATTGTTGATGACATTAAACCCTCCTCTACAAATAAAATCTGAAAATTGTTAGGTTGACTAGCATGCTTTTATGAAAACACAGCACAGCCAAAAATGTGAATTCTAAAAAAAATACCTGGTAATGTTTCCAGAGACGGGATTAGCAGCAGATGGTAGAAATCCAGTGTGATGCAAGTCTATCCAGACCTTATACCACAACAAAGAAATATTTGTATTAAACAACCAAAGAACATCTGTGCACTGCAAGACAAAAAAACTTTTACCATCTAAAACTTTGCACTAACCTTTGCAGGCATACGTGTTGCTAACATGGTCAGGCAGTTTACACATGAGGCAATGAAATCCATTGGCGGGTTCATAACAGTTGTCAACCTGCAAGTAAAAAGAGGTTAGGACTTTATTTAAAGGGGAACCTGTCAGAATACAAAGATGACCACCTAATAATAACAAGCTTATCTGTCCTGGTTCAGAATCGAAATAGTGAACATCAAAGCCTTAAAGCCAGGTGCAATGATAGATCGCATATGTCTATCGAGACAGATGCCTTTAAAGCGGACCTACCACTCAGGTCACTCAGCAGTTTTGGCTGCAGCCTAGTCGAATTTAGGTCGCAGTTTGAAACGCGGACAAAACGTTTTGTCTGCCAGCCGCTACATTGACATGTAATTATCCGCTAGCGGCGGCCAGGACTGCTAGTGATCTTCGACAGCCCCGCAGCCAGCTTCGACAGTGGGGACAAGGCCTAAATTGAAAACAAAACTTTTTCTGACAGCAGGGGGGGCGCTCTCTGAGTGTGCCCCTCCCCACTGCCTTACGTCGCACAGAGGCAGCCACAGTGGGATTTGGGACATCTCTCCCATGTAGGAACTCGTCTACCCGTTCTTGTGAGACTTTCTCATCCAGAGACACATCTCATCAAGCAGCCGATTCCCCCTCTCCACCCCCCCCCCCCCCCCCCCCCCCCCCAGCGCTCTCCAGCTCCGACAGAGAGGAGACAGCCTAGTCTCTGTAGGAGAGGAGGTGGAGTGGAGGGGGGAAGGAGAGGGGGGCCAGTGAGGGAGGAAGTAGCTTCACTTCTCCAGGATCTAAGATGCCAGCATCAGAAATGAATGCGAGGAAGGTAAGGATGTTTTAGTTTTTTCTTTGTGTAGCAGTTTTCCAGCATCTGAACTGCCGACAGGTGAGTATTGTGTCTATTTAATGTAAGTGTGATTTTTATTTTGTGTTTAAAACAGCTTTAAAATACTTGTTACTACCAATCACCCACAAGAACAAAGACAAATCGTTCTCAGACAGACGCTTTGCTCACTCACCTCTGTAGCAGCATATACATGCGAGATGTAATAGGCAGAAGATAGTCTGCTATGGACAGGTCGATGCTGATAACTTTGTGCACAAGGTCTACAATTGGCTTTACCCTGTGACAGTGCTGAATGACATCTGGAGAAACATAAAAATTTACCGTTAGAACCACCCTCTGCCACGGTGTGGCGCCGTTTAGGACATTAACGGAACCTTACCTGCTGTGGACACGACATGAAGGAGCATTTCAACCTCACAGGTAAACAGGGTCCAGCTACTAAAGGAGTATTCCCAGCGAACAAGGAAACCATTGTCATCAGACATCACCTGACCAACCGTCCCCTGAGGTATGCGCAGATTGGTCTGTCCCTGGCCTGTAATGCAAAACATTATTAAGGGAGGTTTTCATTTTTATACCAAGCTCTAAAAAGTTAATGGTGGACAAGTAACTTCATTGCAGGTAATTATGATATCGGATTCCACATCACAATTTGGATCTGTAAACATAGAAGCAAGAAAATGTACTGTTTATTGGAAGGCAGCTAAATTTATAGACGTGTAAAGTAAACCTGTTGTATGGGCAAAGCCCACTTTCCCACCTCAATCCCATTATACTAAGAACTATACATTCTGTGTAATCTCAACGTACACCAAGCTAGATGCTCTGCACATTCTATGTTAAAGCATCTGGTGACCCAATAATCACATGACCTACCCATACTTCTAAGTACTGGCCATTTTTCAAGAAGGACAGAGAAGAGAGGGTAAATAGAAGCTGCAACTTAGTCACAGTGGTGGGCAACTGAGTTGATATGCAGGGCCACAAGTGCAGCCTACAGCATCATTTAAGGGCCGAACATAACATTTTCAACCTATACTGATTTGTCATATTTTTTTTATGAAAAATGACAACAGGCAGATTGACCTTTTTAATGACAAAACTTGTTTTAAATGATGCCCTAGAGGCACTAGCTATTATGTAGTGGCTTTAACACAGAAAAGCAGAGAACAAGTGGACAAGAGTAGCATTTAAATAAGACCCCCTCTGAATAGGCATGTGACAGCTTCATTAAACCTAAACTGTAAGTAAAGAAAAGATATTGGGTGTCCCCCTGCAAATGTTAAGTGCTCGTTTTTGCTAGCATTCAGCTTTAAGGCATAGTGCACGAGCACAGGTTCTCATGCGCACAGAAATCAAGTCAAAGTTAAATCCGCATGAGCATAAAGTCATTGCTCCACCACCAAGTTCAATCAATAAACATGTTACCCAAGGCATATAGAAGCTTTGGCGTTCGTCTCCTCCACAGAGTCTCGTCGTTATGTGACATGACATCATGAGGTTTGTGTTTGTAATGCTCGGTGTAGTGGGACATCTTATCCAGGAAGGTGTACACCTGTAAACACATTACAGCACATAAGCTGTTATAATGAAGCTGATCGTTAAGTTTAACAAGAACAACAAATCAATATCCTCTCCTTTACCCTTTTAGCGGTGGACTTGCTAGAGACGAGCGCAGTAAGGAGCTGAAGAAGCGGTGATAGGCGGGCGGGGAACAAGGTACACACACTGTCCAGTAAGACGCCCAAGCCTACAGTAGACTGCTAGAATTGGGGAATAAAAAAATAAAAAAAGACAGTTATTAGCCCAAACTTTTTTAAGCTGCAGGCGCGTCTTCATACAAGCTTCCAATATATGCAACGCCTCACTTACTGTATTCCAAAAAAGTTCTGATAGGTTTGGTGCTGTCAGTACTTGACAAGCTGTATCAATGATCTCCTGTAGGAGCCAAAAAAGGCAAAATGTTAACAAAAAGCACAACTAACATATTCCCAATTCTCACTATGCAATGAAAGTAGTATTAAGCACCCGGCACTACATAGCAGTGATATATACCTTCCAATCACTATGTTTTCTATCAGGGAGGACCTGGCACTACATAGCAGTGATATATACCTTCCAATCACTGTATTATATCAGGGAGGACCAGGCACTACATAGCAGTGATATATACCTTCCAATCACTATGTATTCTATCAGGGAGGACCCAGCACTACATAGCAGTGATCTATACCTTCCAATCACTATGTATTCTATCAGGGAGGACCCGGCACTACATAGCAGTGATATATACCTTCCAATCACTATGTATCTAAACGTGTATTATATTTATATAGCAGATAAATACTATGGAACATTTTACAGAGTACATAGGTATTGTACAAACTTTCCCTCAGAGCAGCTCACAATCTAACGTCCCTGCCTGGAGTAAACCCACGTAGACACAGTCTGGTCAGAGTGCTGGACACTGAACCACCCAATGTTGCCATTTGAATCCACAATATGTTTAACCTCTGTGGTTCGCAGGTGATGCACTTTTTTAAACAGATAGAACAGGACAGAAGAGTTTTCCTGCAGTTAGCTCAGGTAAATTTTATTAGCAAAGAAACTCACCCCAAGTTAACTCAGGCTAACACTAGACGGCCATTTGAGTCAACACATAGAGACCAGCAAGAAATTACACAACATTAAGAATGTAGACATGCAAAGAGGGGTGCTGCTGTGGAGGAGACCCAGCGGCTGGCCCATGGGCCGGTAAGCATTTTAATGACTAGAGATGGTCGAAATGAATCAAATTTGATTCTACTTAAATTTCGAGTTTCCCAATCGAATTTCGATTCGACTGCGAAATTTCGACTTTTTTCTAGTCGAAGTCGAAAATTCGCATAACGCCAAAAATTTGCATAAAACTCTCAAACATTCGCATAAAGCCTAAAATTCGCATACGGTGGAAAATTTCGATTTGCTGTATGAGCTTGAGCTGTAATAGAAGAATCAGTGTACATAGTAGCAGAGCTTTACAATCAGAGCTGAGATTTAAACCCAATTTATACACAAACTTGACATGTTAGAGCAAAACTTATTGTTTTCAAATGTTTCCCCAACCCTTCTCTACAACTCCAACAATTTTTGTGAGGATACCATTTTCAGGGGCTTTGCAATAAGCTGACAAAGTTAGCTAGCACCATGCGAATTTCCGCCAATGCGAATTTCCGCTAATGCGAATTTCCGCCAATGCGAATTTCTGCCAATGCGAATTTTCCAATCACTCCCGCTTGCGAAATTTTTAAATAAAATGGCGATACTCGCACACGAAATAGCGGCACGGCAAATGAAAAGCAAAGTTATTTTGTACATTGAAATTTCAGTCGAAATATCAGGCTGATTTTCAACTTTTTCGGCGAAAAGTCGAAGTGACCCCATCAAAATTCGACTATGCGAATTTTCGACGAAAAAGTCGAAATTTCTACTTAAAAATTCACACTGCGAATTTTTCGACCATCCCTATTAATGACTTGCATATGTGGAGATTAGTTAAAATGCCTTTTAAAAAAACACGCAAGATGTACCACCATTATGCAAGTGTAACAAATAATGAATTACCAACTCCCACCTTAATGTAGAATTTACAGCAGAAGCCGGTAGACATATGTATACCACACAAGAAAGGTATCACTTCTCACCTGCTGACCAAGTGTGTGTTGGTCTATGGAGATCAGCACAAAACACAGGAGACTGTAAATGCACAGACAAGCGGTACTAGTTGTACACTGCAAGAGAAAGACACACAGTATTAATCACTGAATAAAAAACAAAAACACAACAACATGGCATCACAATAGATATCATTGTTTTGAATGATATTTCAAATCACAACCATAAAAAGTTGGAAGCTTTAAGAGAACATGCTTTTCAGATTCTGAACACTTTCATATTTTCCACAATTGTCACGGGCAAACCTGTAATAATAAAAAAGGCAAGCCTATTGCATTGACTACTTAACGGGCCAATACTTACACTATGCTCGCCAGTGCCAAGGCCTTGAAGCATTTTGGTCAAATACTGGAAAACATGGAGCTGTAAAGCTGTGTTGCCCATTTTCCGAACACCTGGAGAAGCATCATCCGTGGCAAGTGTGTGTTGAAGGAGAGCCCAGGCCAAGAGAATAGGAGCGTGATGTGGAATGTCTCCAAAAGTCAACAGAATCTGATCCATGTCCTGTTCAAAAACATTACAGAATAAATCGTCAATATATATAATGCATTGCAGAAAGACTAAAATGGCAACCTCATGCTAGATCACTCTTACGAGCCAATGCAGAGTGTAAAACTAGCCATAGAGGGGTCCACTTTTGCATGATTTATCTTCAATTTGATTTCCTTGTGCAATTGAAATATTGATCGCCAGCAATCGATTGATTGTAATTACAGTGTGATTGATTTAAACACTATAGATTCCTTAACTTAGATTGGTGCGCATGCTCCATAGTACCATAGCATACAAATTGATCAAAATACTGTATTTTTCTAACCATAAGACGCACTTTTCCACCCCCAAAATCGGGGGGAAAAGTGCCTGCGTCTTATGGTTCGAATGCGAGACCCCTTGGTTGCGCTTTGGCTCCCCAACAGCTCTCCCGGCAAGGAGATTAGCCGGGGAGCTGTCAGATGTGAGATATGCCCACGGCTGGATCTCCCATCTGTATGCCAACCTGCCCTGCTAGTATAAGCAATAAGGAGAGAGATAGATGAACTGCCATCTATCCCTCAATCCGTGTCCGAGGAAAATGCAATCACTGCAGCTTCCACAGACACAGGCAGCCAGAGAGGAGAGGGAGAGCAGAGAAGACTGGGCAGCCTCCTGCCCCCCTCCTCCTGATCAGTGAAGAGGTTACGTGATGTGCTGTGTGTGTGTGTGTACTTCTGCTAGTGACATCTACTGGTTGAATTTGATATTGCATTTATTTAATCAATTGCATTAATCCAATTGATATGAACACTTTTATATATCAAATTTTAAAAACTGGGTGCGTCTTACAGTCCGAAAAATACGGTACCTACAGAACACATCAGATACTAGATTGATTGTCTATAATTCCCCAACATGTCACTTTTCGATTAATTTTATGTTCAATGGTATCAAGTGGGAGTGGAAACAATTTCCATACCATCAACTTGTTAAGGTACACTTTCCTTAACTCTACCATCTTAAAAGAGCCGACCAAAGCAACATCTGGCCCTAAAGATACCTATTGGTTAACCTTCTGAGCGTTCTCCCCGAATTAACTCGGGCTGAGTTTCATGCATCATGAAACTCAGCCCGAGTTAGCCGGAGGAACGCCCGAGGTCTCGCCGTCTTCTGACAGCGGTCGGGAGCATCGGCATGTATGCCGATGCTTCCGGGTCCGCCCCCGATCGCGTCACCGGTGACGCGAAGGGGGCGGGGGTAGGCGGCGCCATAGACCTCCGTCAAACTGGAGGGGCGTCGCCTTTCTTCAGCAGAAGTCCGGCGTCTCCAGCGACGCCGGACTTTTGTTCACATCCCTGAGCTGAGCTGGCAATCACGGCGGAGCACATTGTGCTCCGCCGCGATTGCCCGTGGCACGGTTATAAAAAAACCGTGCCACGTGGCAAACGCTCAGAGGGTTAAGGTCCAAGGAAAAGGGCTGCCTCATAATTATATATAGAGGTCACAAATTTTGCAGTGCTTTACAGAATACATATTACTTAACCTCTCTCACAGAAGCTCACAATTGAATGTTCCTACAATAGTTGTATTTGTATGTCAGTGTCTAAATTATGCATAAAATATAAAACACTTCTTGGTGGTTGTGGGACGTCAGAGTGTGAGTTGACCTATCAGCAGGTCTTTGGAATGTGGAAGGAAACCAGAGTACACAGAGGAAACCCATGCAGACACGAGGAGAACATATAAACTCCTCATAGATCAGTGTCTCCCAAACTGGGGCGCACAAAAGTTTTCCTGGGGGGAGCAGGCCCTCATTCTGAACCTGTGTTTGAATGGGAGGGGGGACTCGAAAAAGTTCCTAAATAGAAAAGGGGGGCCCTGTCATAGATAGTGCCCAAGTGAAGGTGAGATTCAAACCCAGGACTCGAACACATGGCCAAAGTGCTAACCACTGTGTCGCCCTTGCTCAGGCTGAGGGCCTCAGAACCCAAGTATAACATTTTCAAATCCAAGAAGGTGAAATTAAGGGAACCTTACATAAAAGGTAACAAACATAAAACAAGCTATTTCCCTAAACAGTAACCCATTTAATATGAAATTCCCATTCCTATATTAAATTTAACCACACATAGTAAAGGGTGGGGGTTGTTTCATCTCCTCAACAACTCAAACAATTAGAATAAAAAGGTGTATTACCTTGCAAATCTGATGCGCATTGCTCAGTGGATGTTCCACATTATCCTTTAAGGCGCACTCCTGCAGAGAGTCCATGTCTATTCCTTCCAGCAGAATAAGAACTTCAAAGTACCTTGAATAATGGGTAAACACACAATTCAAAAATTCAGTAAGGACAAACAATGTTTTTGCAAAGCTTACACTAACCCTAGGGTTGAAGTTCCTTCTTACAATCAACTGAAATGTTGCTTGTTTACTGTAAAAACTTGTGTTTTTTATTTTTGTACAGGGGCCCGCTCCTCTAAGCGCCAAACCATTCCACCAAAGCAAGGCTGAATGTAGTGGAGTTCATTGAACCTCTGCATCGGCGGATTTGTCTAAACACAGCATCCGCCAAGCAGGTAAAGTCTATGTGCTCCGTCGGGACCTCCGCCAAGCAATACACTTAGTGGAGGGGGGCCCGATGGATGTGGAAACATAGACTAATTGGAATGCGTAAATACCACAAATGACCCCTGCCTTATATTTTCCCACCCCACTTGTACAAATGATGTGTGGGGTGGGGACACCCAATTACTCTCTTTACTCTCCCTCATACCCTCCCATCCCGCTTGTGGGCTGTTAGCAGCAGCTCTGCTTGGAGACCCCTGTGAAATGGTTGTTCAACCCCCAAGGGGGTCCCTACCCACAGGTTTAGAACCACTGCCTTAAGAATTAAAGCACCCCACTTGCATTGCAGAGCACTACTTCAAAAAATTTATTGAGGATCCAATTTTTGGAATAAAATTACCTATCACACAACATGCATTGGATATTGCAATACAGAAGATTGTTTTCAATGGGCCAAAGATACTAAAGTCTGATTGATTTGTAAGGAAAAAGATTCACCAATTTGTCACTGGTCACTGTTACGGTATGCATTGTTACACTTTGTATACTTCTGGTACTGTAAGACATGTATACTCTTGTTTCTCTTTTTTTCAATAATGTTTATTGTTGTTTAAAAAAAAAAAAGAAAAAAAGATTCACCAATTCTTACCCAATTCGGTCTATTAATGGGTCAACGCTTTGCTCAACTAAGTGGCGGTTTTGCTGCCGACGTCCAAAGCCTTGCTCGGCGAAGATTTTAGTGAGTGACAACAGATTGGCAGGCGGGATGGCAAAGTAGGCATAATAGAGGAAAATGATCTCCAGCAACATGGCCTGCTCCCGGAGACACTGTGTGAACCAGCGTGACACTTGGCGTTCGGTCTGTACACAAACAACGCCCATTGGAGAAGAGAAGACAAAGCAATTACATTGATGAATGTAGGCTCTAGGTAAGTAGACTAGATCATGAAAAGGTAATTTACCAAAAAACTCATACATACCATGAGGTTACCGTGTGTTTCCCATGTAGGTGCATCTTCTTTGCAGAGCTCCTCAATTTTTTTTATATATTTGCCGATTAGATCTCCTTGTTCCAGCATATCCATGCACTCATTAAACTCTTTCTGCAGGGAGAAGTGTTGTCATGTTAGAATGATGGGGAGAATTTAAATGATAAATCTTTTCATCAAATTACTTTGAACCAATTGTGTCCAGATGGTCCCTACTGGTTAGGCTACTAGATCATTCGATGACAAGCCTGCCCCACCCAATACATTGACCATATGACAAAAGAGGACTGCATGTTTAAACTACAGATGGGACATTCCAGCTTGGAAGATACCATTTTTCTACCTAACACAAATAGATACACAAGCCTAGTGAATGCCCATAGCAAACTACAGTATCTGCACAAAATGTTATTTTTAAATATGGGTAAAAATTTGGTGGCAAACACCTCAAAGGTAGTCTGTAAAACGGACCATCCATTCTATATCTTAAGGCAGTGGTTCCCAAACTTTCCTTGCAGGGCCCCCGTTTTCTATTTAGGGACATTAATGAGCCCCCCCCCCCCCTCCCTATTCAAACACAGGTTATAGATGAGGGCCAGCGCTACCCTGGAATCCCTTTGTGTCCCCCAATTTGGGAACCAATGCCTTAAGGACACTTTGGTGCATACAGAACACAACCTAATGAGTGGTCTTCTCTATTATTGCTCCAGTTACAGATACAGGTAGGACAGACACTTTGGGGATAGCCAAAAAAGCAAATATAAAGAAGGATGGAGGGCAGTTGGCAGGGAGGAGAATATATAGGAAAGGGGTAGAAGACAACATGCAGCACAAACCAATAACAGACGCCTCAGGTAGAAGAAAAGCGAGCTGTGTTACCTCAAATTACTCTTTAGGTCTAAAAAAAATCAATAGGAGACTCAGGAGCGAAAAAAATCATAGTTGTCAAGTCCCCCTGGTTCTGATTTTACCTCCTCTTCCCAACTCTCTGGATACCCCCATGTTGCTAACAGTTATGTGTATTGAGCCTACACTTCCTTATTTGTCAGCTGGCATAACGCCAAGCCTCTTAAGGGGGAAAACATAACACATGAAAAGGCGGCAAGGTGATTGGCTTGGGGAAAAGATACAAGTAAAGCGATTAGCCAATGGAGGAGTTAGTTGTGGAAAATGGGGGAGGTAATTGGTGCTGTAATTGGTGGTGGTGCCCAACCCGATCAGAAAGGCAAGATAGGGTGTGAGGGAAGGAGGATGGAGGTGCTGGAGTGGCTGATGTTCCTTTATCAGGTAACTGGGCGGAGGGGGGACCAAGTACCATGGGACCTGTCATTAGTGGGCGTTCAGTTCTTGGTACTGTGTTAGAGTGGAACAGATGACTAATGATTGTTTCTCCTTTTGGAGTGATGAGTGTAGATATTTCTTGACCTATTGTTCCCTGGCGAGTTATTCCTCTACTGAACCACCAACCAGCTCCAGGTCTGGCAACGATGACCACAGGGAAGGAGCACTGTGAATTCACATTTTTAAATGCAAAATTTGAAAAAAAAAAAAAGGAACACAGGTCTCCATCACATCTCAGTAGAGGATTAAAGAAAATACAAGATGTAGCAAAGGACAAGTTTAGACCTAAAAAGGTTCCTCAAATCCAACAAATAAGAAATCCTGACTCCTATGTGAAGATAAGCAATAAGGGAACTTATGTCTGTCCTACTACCGTTTCCAGAAAATAAGGCATCCCCTGAAAATAAGGCACCCCTGAAGATACGGCAGTGTTCTCCCCAGAGCAGATTGGCCGGGCGGCCCGCCCGGGAGATTTTAGTCCCCGCCCGGCACACAATTCCTCCGCGGCGAGCAGCCTGACAGGCGGCGCCTCCCATTCTTCAGGAGCGCGCCACAGCCACTGAAAGACTCCGGCCCGCGGCACACTACCGGAGCCGCGGGCCGGAGTCTTTCAGTGGCTGCGGCGCGCTCCTGAAGAATGGGGAGGCACCGCCTGTCAGAGGACTTGTGTGCTGCCGCTGGCCGGCAGCCTATCAGAGAGGCCGCCGGACCGGTGCAGGCGGCGTGATGACGTCATCGCGCCGCCCGGCTGAAAAAAAATTCTGGGGAGAACACTGTACGGTACTGTAACTCTGGACAGGGGGGGTCAGAGGGGGCAATAAAAATGACACAGGAGGATCAGAAGGGGTTACTAAAATGGTAATCCCCCCTCTGAGTCTCCTGTGCCATTTTGATTCCCCCCTCTGATCCCCCTGTGTCATATTAAGTGATCCCCCCACCCTGATAACCCAGTGCTGTATTCTTCTCCATGGAAAAATAAGACATCCCCCGAAAATAAGGGAATCTTTGGGAAAAAAAAAATATAAAGACACTGTTATTTTCGGGGAAACACGGTATAGGGTTATAGGTCAGCATATACACCTGAAGGAACAACAGAGAAACAAGAGTAATCTTTAAACTTGCAAATGTATCTACAAACAGCACTGTGAATTTCCACAGCTTAACATTCAGTAATCTTCACATATCAATAACCTAGTAAATAACTTTGGATATAAATACGCTCTTCTTGTTTACCTTATAGGGGTGCTTTTCGTCCTGGAAGTAAGTCAGTAAATGAAGAACACACCGCAGCATACACATCCTCTCTTCATAGTAATATTCTGCCATCTGTAAATCATAAGAAAAGGCATTAAACGTAACATGGATGATTACCAAACACACATTTTACAAAAGCACACCTATACATTTAAATCCATAGACATCCAAAAGATCCTGGTATTTATCAAGGGCATGGTGGGTACAATGTATAAAAGCTATAGAGGGGCCCGAGGACAGTATAGGGCATGATGGGTACAATGTATAAAAGCTATAGAGGGGCCCGAGGACAGTATAGGGCATGATGGGTACAATGTATAAAAGCTATAGAGGTCCCGTGGAGGCTGGACCCCTAAACATAAGGCTAGACTCATAGCATTTATATTTCTGGCGGCCCGTATAGCTATATCCAGGTCCTGGAAAACCTCCGTTATCCATCTTGACTTAGTCAAATACAAACTTTGCTGGATTATGATTAATGAACGCTTGTCAGCAATCTTACTGGACAAAGTTTCCTTGTTTGAAAAGACGTGGCCAGCCTTGGTTCCAATACTCTTCTCCTATGGGGACTGCAACACCGTCGTAAAGGGCCCTTGATTGATTGGCTGCTTGAGTTCATGGGTGCCGGTAATTTTTCTCGATGTGAACGTAATGCATTATATTGCTTTTTAGTTTAAGTATTGTGCAGGTTTTTTTCTTTTTTAAATTTTATGTACTTAGTTCTATATTTTTATGTACCGTATTTATTTGAGTATAACGCGCACCCGTGTATAACGCGCACCCCTAATTTTC
>CM070040.1:72430198-72441030 GCA_036250615.1 Ptychadena robeensis | reverse complement strand
TCCCTATCCACTACAACTATCAGCATTTCTGTACAGCACATAATTTGCTCCCATACAACTCCCAGCATTCCTCTCTAGAGCCATTACACTGCTCCACTACAACTCCTAGCATTGTACAGCATGAACCACTACAACTCCCAGTATTACTCTAGAGTCCATAACCTGCTCCGCTACAACTCCCAACATTGTACAGCATGAGCCACTATAACTCCCAGCATTGCTCTATAGTCCATAATCTGGTTCACTACAACTCCCAGCATTATTTTACATGTGATTTCTAGTAAATTGTGTATTACAAAACCCCTTGTAGCATTCTGCGTCATGCACCACTACAACTCCCAGCAGTCCTGTGAATAGTCTATATCAGGAAGGAAAGAGGAGCCAAGAAGTTTAGAATGTTTGTACAGATTATCACTGCTGGTGTAGTCACTGACTTGCGGCATCTTATCAGGGCCTTTCAGGTCCATGTTTATTTAGGATATAGGCTATGTCTCCACAGCGTTTTGTCATCCAACCACTACGTTAAGCGCAAAGGATCCTGGCAGATCACATACCCTTTACCTGCCAGGCGGATCCTTGTTCTCACAGCACTGAGCCGACCCGCAGATGCAGGGGTTAACATAGTGCAGTACATTAACCTTTAAACAGAGCTTCGGTAGGTAATGCGTATGTGATCTGTCGGGACCCCCGCCAAGCACTGAGCTTAATGTAGGGGGTCCTGACAGATCACGACATAGCCTTAGGGCTGTAATTTGAGTCAGGTGTGAAGCAACCTGCTTCCCAAGTGTGATTAGAAATGAAAAAAGTGGAGAAAGAAACCTAGTGGACTTTTTGCCTTAAAGTGGATGTATACTCCACAATCCTTAGAAATATACTAACCTGCTGTTCCCTGGAATTATATGAGAGATTCCATCTTCATCTGCCACGCTTCCGGGGGGTTAATTCAGAGTGCAATATCGCAAGTGGCCACTGGAGATGTTCAAATTTGTTTTTCGACCAGTTCAAATTTGTGAGTTGATTGCAAAGCCCCTGAACATGGTATCATCACTATACTTACTGGAGATGTAGGAGGGTTGGGGGTACACTACATAAAAGAGATAGTATTGCTCCAACACAAATAGTTTTTGCATAAATTAAGTTAAAAATTAAGTTGAAATTTTGACTTTGACCTTAATTTATGCAAAAATTTTACATGCCAAAAATGTTTTTTTATTTTATTTCGATATCCCAATACTCATACAACATCACCCCAGTGAATTACATCCCTGCCACAGCCTTTCTCTACTACACCACCCAGTGATACTTACCTATCCCTTCCTACAGCCTTTCTCTACATCACTTCACCAGTGATACTACCTATCCCTTCTAACAGCCTTTCTCTACACACATCACCCAGTGATACTTTACCATCCCTCCTACAGCCTTTCTTACATCAATACCCAGTGATATTACTATCCTTCTACGCCTTTCTCTACAATAACATAAGCCCCAGTGATACTGCCTATCCCTCCTACAGCCTTTCTCTACATCAATCCACCCAGTGATATACCTATCCTCTCCACAAGCCTTTCTCTACATACATCACCCCAGTGATCACTACATCCTCTACAGCCTTCTCTACATCACATCACCCCAGTGATACTTACCTATCCCTAAAACAGCCTTTCTCTACATCACATCACCCAGTGTACTTACATCCCTTCTACAGACCTTCTCTATCACATCACCCAGTGATTACTTGCATCCCTTCCTACAGCTTTCTCTACATCACTCACCCAGTGATACTTACCTATCCCTTCCTCAGCCTTTTCTACATCACATCACCCAGTGAGTACTACTATCCCTTCTCAGCTTCTCTAATCACATCACCCCAGTGATACTTACTATCCCTTCCTACACCTTTCTCTACATCACACACCCCAGTGATACTACCTATCCCTTCCTACACCTTCTCTACATCACACACCCCAGTGATACTTGCCTATCCCTTCTACCACCTTTCTCTACATCACATCACCCAGTGATACTTCCCTATTCCTCCTACAGCCTTCTCTACATCACATCACCCCAATGATACTTCCCATCCCCACACAGCCTTTACATCACATCACCCAGTGTATTACCATCCCTTCCACAGCCTTCTTACACACATACCCCAGTGATATACCTCTCCCTCCCACAGCCTTTCTACATACATACCCCAGTGATATTACTTCCCCCTACAGCTTCTCAATCACATCACCCAGTGATATACTATCTTCCTACAGCCTTCTCTAATCACATCACCAGTGATACTTACTATTTCTAAGATTTCTTACATCACATACCCATTAAACTATCCCTTCTACAGCCTTTCTCTACATCGCTACACCCCAAGTGATATGCCTTCCTTCCTACAGCCTTTCTAATCACATACCCCAGTGATACTACCTATCCCTTCCTACAGCCTTTTAATCAATACCCAGTGTTTACATCCCTTCCTACAGCCCTTCTCTACATCACATCACCCAGTGATACATATCCTTAAGCCTTCTTCATACATCACCCAGTGATATACCTTCCTCCTACAGCTTCTCTAATCAATCACCCAGTGATATACTACCTTCCTAACAGCCCTTCTCGACTCACATCACCGCAGTACGATACTTACTATCCTTCCTAAAGCCTTTATCTACATCAAATACCAGTGATACCTTAACCTATCCCGAACTACCAGCCTATTCTCTACATCACATCACCCCAGTGATACTTACCTATACCTTCCCACCCAGCCTTTCTCTACATTCACATACAACCCGGATGATAATGTACCTATCGCCTTCCCACAGCCTGTATCTCTACTATAACATCACCCCAGCTGATCTGACCTATCCATTACCCACAGCTCTGTCTAGTACTATAACATAACCCCGGATACTTACCTATCCCTTCCTACAGCCTTTCTCTAGCATCACATCACACCAGTGCATACTACCTATCCCTTCCTACATGCCTATTTCTCTACCATCACATTACCCCAGTGATACTTCACCGTATCTATTCTACCAGCCTTTCCTACATCGCTACCCCGCCGGGACTACTAACCTATCCATTCCTACAGCCTTCTCTGACATCACAGTCACCCATGGATACTTGCCTATCCCTTCCTACAGCCTCTATAAAATCACATCACCCAGTGAGTGCTATACTTTGCCATATCCTTCCCACAGCCTTTCTCTCACATCACGATTTCACCCCAGTGATTACTGTACCTATCCCTTCCTACAGCCCTTTCTCGACACATACAGTCCACCCCAGTGATACTTGCATCCCTCTACGCCTTTCTCTACATCCACATCACCCCCCCCCCCTATACACCCGGTGAACTTGAACCATATCCTTCCTACAGCTATTCTCTACATTGCACACCCGGATGATACTTACCTATCCCTTCCCACAGCCTGATTCTCTACATCAACATGAACCCCCCCCCGCTATCACCCGATGGATACTTACCTATCCTTCCTACTAGCCTATCTCACATCCTGCTCACTCTCCGAGCTACACTTTGTGTGCATACGACCTATACCCACATCAAAGCATTCTACTCACAACAACCCCCCCCCCCGCTAACCCGGTGATACTTACCTATCCTTCCTACAGCTTTCTCTACCTACCCCCCCCCCCCCCCCCCCGGTAACCAGATCAACTATACCTATCTCCTACAGCTTCTCTACATCCTTCACAACCCCGTGAATCTTACTATCCTTCCTACAGCTTTTCTACATCGTACACCCGGTATACTTACTATCCCTCCTACAGCCCTTACTACATCAACCCCGTGATACTTCTATTCCTTCTACGCCTTCTCACATCCACATCCCCCCAGTGATATTACCCTATCTTTCCTACAGCCTTTCTCTACATTGCTACACGCAAGCAGTGTTCTCCCCATTTTTTTTTCAGCCGGGCGGCGCGTGACGTCATGCGCTGCAAATGGGTCCGTCGGGCGCCCTCTCTGATAGTATGCCGGAAGCGGCGGCCCCCACCGTCTCTGACAGCCCCGGCCCTCCCCATTCTTAGAAGCGCGCCCAGCCACTGAAGACCCGGCCCGGGTCCGGGTAGTGTGGCGGGCCGGATCTTCTGGCTGGTGGCGCGCTCCTGAAGAAGGGAGGCGCCGCGTTCAGGTGCTCGCCAGGAGGACTGGTGCGGGGGGGACAAAAAATCCGGGCGGGCCGCCCGGCAATTGTGGGGAGAACTGCGCGGTGTTATTACTACCTTCCTTACAGCTTTCTAAATCACAGCCCCCCCCCCCCCCCCCCCCACCCCCCCCCACCCCCCCACCCCCCCCCCCCCCCCCCACCCCCCCACCCCCCCCGCTACACCTATGAATCCCTATCCCTTCCTAAGCCATCTCTACACCATGTCACCTCCCGAGGAACACTGGTGATACTTACTATCCCTCCAAAGCATTTCTCTACATCACAACAACCCAAACCCCCCCCCCCACCCCGCTACACCGGGTGATACTTACCTATCCCTTCCTACAGCCTTTCTCTACATTGCTACCACCGTGATACTTACTATCCTTCTAGCCTTCTCTACATCACAGCCCCCCCCCCCACCCTTACCCCCGGTGATACTACTATCCCTTCCTACAGCCTTCTCTACATTCACTGACCCCTCCCGACTACACCTGTGATACTTACCTATGCCTTCCAGATTTTCTCTACATCACATCACCCCCCCACCCCGACATTTCATGATAATTAGGAATTTAAAGAGGGTAGAGAGGGCAAATGCTTAACTGCGTATGCTTTCTTAAAAAATTACATCAATTTCTGATGCAATAAAAAATATGATGTGACAGGACCGATCGCTGCCCTCCCATAGGTTAAAGCAGATGGGTAAGTTGTTAGTGCCAGATTGTAAAATGTGTCTCTCCATAAGTTGGTCAGTGTGTATCCTTCTTGGAAGAGTCCTTTTGGCTTGGCTGGAGGGAATGGAACACATTCCAGTCTCCTGGGAGGAAGAGATATTGCTCCCAGGATGTTTGGGACAAACAATAGGAAAAACTTATTCTGAAACTTGTATCTTTTAGTCAGAGGAATGTATGTCTTTCTTTTAGTTTCCTCATATCATATATTTGGAATGTGAATGTGTTGCCTTCGGTGGCATCTTATGATCTAATATTCATTATGATTTGTCATTGATAGGAGCAGCCGGGAGCTGTGGAGCATTCTGCTTGGAAGATCGGCCTTGAGGGACCCAGTAAGTGGAATATATCATTGTGATACCATATGACCTGTTGAATATATTCAGGGACAAGGCTGCTGACACTGACTGACAAGGTAGATGAAGTGGTAGGAGCTATGCGTGCAGGCCCCCCGAGAGCTGTGCCATATAGAGTGAAGGGTTAATATTCTCTGTGCCGTCATCACATAGGAGAGTCACAATGTTTGAGATGCAAATTACATGCGGGTTAAAGTTGAGCCAATCTAACTCTGCAGCTGCTCTACTTGTCATTTTTTATGTATTTAAAGAAAAATAAACCTGTAATGAGCAAATTAAGAAGATAATCCCGCAGCTCTCCCTCACTTCCAGGTTCTGGTCTCAGCAAGGAAGGCAACACGTCACAAGAACGCTTTGTTTTCTGGGTAATCCTGTGTAAGGAGAATTATATTGAGGAAAATTCTCATAGAAGATCATTGAACTGGGGGTGCAATATCGTGGGTGGCCACTGGGGGGGGGGGGGGGGTTCAATGATCTATGGCAGTGATGGCCAACTAAGTTGATATAATGGGCCACAAGTGCGGCCCTCAGCATCACTTAAGGGCCGCACCTAACAATTTCAATCTATACTAAAATTTTTGTATGGAGAAATTGCAGCAGGCATTGCTAGAAGACATTATTTAAAAAATGTTATATGATACTTCAAGCATCAGGGAACACTGTAGTATATGGTGATGGACATTCTGTCATTTTTTTCATATACATTGTCAATGGTTAGGTGCCGCAATAAATATATTACAATCACCTCCTGTTCATTGGTGGAATAGTGGGAGCATAGGCACTCGCCTGTCTGCTGATGCCCCACTAACACTAAGGAGGAGAAAAGGAGGAGAAAAGGAGGAGGATAAATGAGAGGGACTTGCTCATGTTCCATCTGGGTCACTGATTGGCTTTTACATACACCTATTACTTATCGCCTCTCCTCCTCTTCCAACTCTAAGAATATCCCAGATGAGGACCTGTCAGCAGGGGATCTGCGGACAGGTGAGTTCCTATGCCCAATGCATTAGCAGTTAGGTTTCAGGGGCCACAAGTGGAAGACTGAGGGGGGCCGCAGATTGGGCACCTGGGATCTATGGGAAATTTCCTCAATATAAATATGTGAATCACAGGATTACCCAGAAAACAAAGCGCTCTTGTAACGTCTTGCCTATACACCCGAACCCGGAATGGGGGGAGAGCTCGCTGGGTGGATTTCTGTCCTGCTCGGCATGTGTTTGTTACATACTTATTTATATGCAATATTTTCATGTACAGTGTTTCTGCTTTGTAGGAATTTTGCCCCTTTAATACCATTTTCCCATATCTCTTTATTGTTTTCCAAACCAACATAAGAGAAAAAAAGACAAATTGCATAAAAAAAAATAGATCAAGAGATTGCAAAACTGGCGACAGTTCTTTGATATGCAAAGTAATCAGTATACGTCCTGGTGATTAAAAAACGACCACCAATACATTCATTGCAAAACAGATTGAAAATAAACAGAACCAAAACGAAATTCATGATCTCTGGGTTAAACATTACCGTATTTTTCGCCTTATAAGATGCACTGGCACATAAGACGCACCCAGTTTTTAGGGCAGAAAAACCAGGAAAAAAAAGATTTAATAAATTTTCACATCAATTGGGTTAATGCAATAAATTTAATGTATGCAATATCCAATCCAGCCAGCAGGTGTCACTAGCAGCAGTGCACTCTCAGCTGAACACCTCACACTACACTGATCTGAGGAGGAGGGAGGGGGTGAGAGGAGAGCTGTGGGCTGTGTTCAGCTCTCTCCCGATGTCACTGATGTCTGTGGGGCAGCTGATTGCTGTTCCCACGGACAGTAGAGCTGTAGATGGCAGTTTATCTAGCTCTGTCTTCATTGCCTATGGCCAGTACAGGGCTGGCATAGGTAATGACACAGTTCAGATGGGAGAGCCGGACATCGGCTCTCCCATCTGAACTGACAGCTCCTCCGTGCCGGGAGAGCTGGCGGGAAGCCAAGGTGCGACCACCAGCGGCCGAGTGGCCGCGGCGGTCGCGCATTCGGCGTATAAGACGCAGGCACTTTTGCCCTCAATTTTGGGGGTGAAAAAGTGCGTTTTATATGCCGAAAAATATGGTAATCAAGTATGCTTGCCCCCGTCCCCCACCATCTTGCCATGGTACATTCCAGGTAATACCATTTTTAAAAATATAAAAAATTTGGGCGAAAAAACCCCAAACTACTGCGATGATTCTAGGAGGGACAGACTCCATCGTATATTTGCTATATAAGAACACGATTAATGTAATTTGTGTTTTTAGTTGCAGATTAAGGCCGAGCTTGATCGATATGGAGAAAGATTTCTTCAAGGTTTGGCATTCTACAAACCTCCCAGGTACGCTCCTATGTATACATTTGGAATAAGCATATAAAAGTTTAAAGCGGACCTACCACCAGAAATCTATGTTTTCATGAATAGCACTAGAAGTGCAGATAATAGGGAGGAATGCAGTGGAAAAACAAAAACTTACCTGTAATGACCAATTCAAGAAGATAATCCCACAGCTCTCCTCACTTCCTGGTTCACTTTAGGCAGAGCTAGGCAGAACGTCACAGGAAGCTTTGTTTTCTCAGCAATCTTCTTTGAAAATTCTCATAGAAGATCACTGAACGCCCCCCAGTGGCCACCCGTGTTATTGCACCCCTAGTTCTATGTGTTGCCTTGCAGCGAACCAGGAAGTGAGGAGAGCTGTGGGGTTATCTTCTTAAATTGCTCATTACAGGTAAGTTTTTGGGTTTTTTCACTGCATCCCTCCCTATTATTGGCACTTCTAGTGCCATTCATGAAAACATAGATTTCTGGTGGTAGGTCCACTATAATAATAATTCTCTTAAATTCTTATAGGTTCATATGTATTGGCTGTAATGCACCTTATACATAAACATTTTTTGTAATGCAACTTCGTTTTATTTATGGATGGTGTCAGAGTTTTTCACCTCACAGAATTCAGTTATAGCGAATATGATTTAGGTTGTGCAATCTACAAAACAGAGCGGGAATAATCACACAAAATATACATTTATTTAGCATACATAGAGATATATACACATATAATAAAGGATAATAATACCGCAAGATATATATGACCAGAAAGTCAGATATCAAAATGACAACGTTAACATGTAATTAACTCAGCATACAGTACACGGAGTCATAGCTGAATGTGGGTGAGGCATTTAAAAAAAACTCTCAGTTATATAACAGATCACACACTCAGGGAATACATGAAACTTAGACTCTGCAAGATCTATGCCAAAATCTCAGATAAAGGCAATTATTTCTCCAATGTAACAAGCTATGGTCGTGGTACAGGCTAATGGCAAACTGCCAGAGTTTCACTATAAGTCTATTAAAGCAGTCTGGTTGGTGTATGCATCTCACCAAGAGGTCTTACTTATCATAGACTGTACTAGCATGACCCTCTGCAAATAAGCAGAGAACTTCTAAGTATCACGCCAGCTTGTTGAGAAATGTTATATAAAAATATACTTTACCAGATAGTGGGTAATGTGACCTCACGTTTCAATGGCTGGACTCCCATAGTTGTGATGGCTGGAACTTTCTTTGGTATAATGATGGCCGAAAAATCTCCTGAGTATCCCAATGCTTCCCTTTTCAGGGAAAACTTTACCTAACAGACACCCCTGAAAACATTAAAGTCGTTCTTATATTACAATTAGATTTTTAACCTTTACTTTTAGGCCAAAATAATGTAATGTTACCATTAGATCGCTGGATGGCAGTATGGTATAAACTATACAGTAAAATAAAATTTTAATATTAGGAATTCAAGAACAGGTGTTCAACATTACAATGTTTCAAAAATAGGTATTTTGTGAACAATGCCTGCTTGATTTTAGGATGAATCACATGACTGTTAAAGTAATTTAAAAATGTTTCTGTATACAAATTTATCCACCCCAGACAGACATCTCGGGCCTTTTCCCAACCATATACAATGTTCCAAAGACAGGCCTGATTTTCTAATTCATAGTTTCTTAGGAATACTAATGAATCTGACTTTGATATCCTAGCACTACCTCTGCAGACAAGGTGAAAAGCGGCAGCGCAGCTCCTGCTTTGAAGGAACTTGGATTGCGTTTGAGCAAGTTTCTGGTGAGTTAGTTCTGGCGTGGTGGTGGAGGAGGAAGAGGAAAGTGACTTTTAGCTGGAAATGTTATAACCGGTGTTACTATGTACACAGGGATTGAATGAGGAGCAGAGTGTTCAGCTATTGCAGTGCTACCTCCAGGATGATTACAGAGGTACCCAGGAATCTATAAAGGTCAGTCCCCATCCATCTCTGTGATATTATTAAAGTGGTTCTATACTCAAAATAAAAAATAAAACACATTCTTTACATTGACATAATACTCACCTGTCAGCAGTATACATCTGTGAAAACTGCTACAGAATAAAGAAAATGTACTTCCCTTCTTCACTTCCTCATTCCCGGAGAGATCATATTTATTATGGGCAGATAGAAGCAGTTCCGCCCACACTTCAGCAATACTTAATTCTGTCTATGGAACTGTATTTCTATAAAACGGCCACTAGATGGAGCTTCAATTACATCACATTAGATTCTGCAGATGTGAAGCTGCATTCCAAGTCACATGAGACTATGGACTTCTTCCCAGATGTGCCCCTGCTGTGAGTGTTTCCAACCTCGCAGCGGCGGGTACATAACACAGTGGGAGGGGAGAGCCCAAAAATCGTCTCTCCTGCTTTAACTTTTAACATTTTTTTTCAAAAAATTTTTTGGGCAGTGATTGCAGTAATTATCAGCAGTGCTGCCCAGTGTAAAGTACCCAGTGAGGTGGTAGGTCCCCTTTAACAGGACAGTTTTATATCTGTTGCTTCTGTTTTCCAGCTGGTGCCGCAGGATGAAAGGCAGAGTCAGGCACTGATGTTAAAGGTAGGTCATTTTTATTTACTTTGATTATAAATTGAAGTCTGGCCTCAATACCCTTTGTGATTGGATATATGAAAATGAATTTTATCATTTCTGCTGCTGTTAGATGGGGAGTTTTGAATCTGAGCCATACTCTATAGCAGTGGTTCTCGACCTTTTTATATCCGTAAACCGGAAGTGACTCCAAGTTGTGTCACTTCTTGTTGTTGCAATGCGGAAGTGCCAGTGTGGAGCGTCACTTCCGCAGTCCAAATACCAGAAGTGACACTCCACGGCATCACTTCCTGCAGGTTAGTTCTATTTTTTGCCCCGTATGTGCAGGATGGGAAGTTAGGAGGGAGAGTAATGCTCCATCACTCCAAAATCAGCTTCTCACCCCGCTTGAAGGCATCAGGTAGCTCTGATGCTTTTAGTAAAATGGTCATTCAACCCCCGAGGGGGTCCTGACCCACAGGTTGAAAACCACTCCTCCTATAGCTTTTACGGTTCAATAATTTTAAGAAGGCTTGATTTGTGATATATATATATAAAATATATATTAAAGTTTTGCATATACCGTATTTATTCGAGTATAACGCGCATTTTTTTATACCCAAAAAAGAAGTAAAAGTT
>CM070040.1:72384922-72396140 GCA_036250615.1 Ptychadena robeensis | reverse complement strand
CAAAGAAGATTTATTTACTTTTCAAAACGTCTTTCTTGCTTGTTTTGCTGCAGGCTGTTTCCATTGCTGGAGCCTGGACGCAATTCAAAAGCTAAACCACTGACCATGCAGGAGATCAAGGTACGGTACTCTAGACATGAGGGTTTCACACAATCGATGGTTGCCAGAGCGCCAGGAGTGGGCAGGCACGGGTGGGCGATCGAGGGGGCACACCGACATCTCACAGGTCGGGCTGCATAGGTAGGGGGCCCATATTGAGTGGGCACACAGACCTGGCATAGCGCTGTTGCACTTAGGAGATAGAAATGACATGGCTGCAACTTAAACCCATACATCTCCTTTATTTCAATGTTCCTTATAGATTCAGTTCCCCCTGAATGATGGTCAATGTCATCCAACCTCATATTTTGCAGTCCAGGTCTTCCAGTATAATGCTGCGGAACATGTCATTTGAAGAGTATTCAAACACAAGGTTCTTGCAGATCCACACTTATGGGCTTGCTTCACAAATCACATGCGCACACAAAGTTCCTCTCGGGTAACTTTAAAGATTTGAGGCCAGACAAAATCATACGGGTGCTGGATCCCACTCTCAGCGCTCCCAAACGCCTTTTTCATGCACAATCTCCGTTTTTTGGGTATGGAATGCGCACTCTTAAAATCAAACAAACTTTATTTCGGAATCAGCTCCAGAAAAAAAACATCGCACACCATGAATCAGCTTCAGGCTGGGAGCATGTCCTCCACCCTGACGCGTTTCCCCCCAAAAAGTCCGGGCCTTATCATAGGGATAGCATAGATGGGGAAAAACGCGTCAGGGTGGAGGACATGCTCCCTGCGTGGAGCTGTTTCATGTTGTGTGATGTTTTTTTCCTGTAGCTGATTCCGAAAAAAAAGTTTGTTCGATTTTAAGAGGACCAAAAAGTCGGAGTGCGGATTCCATACCCCAAAAAAACGGAGATTGTAATTTAAAGAGTGCTGGACCGCAAAGACTTGCCATCACCATGTGATATCAAGAAGTGCCAGATACTTTAACACATAGGAGAACGCTGCCACATTGGCAATACATTTAAAATAACTTTATTGTCCGCAACATGCAAAACATCATCTCAGTCAATGCTTCCTCTGCATGATCAGTTTTACCACGAAGAATGAGGGCCCGCCCCCCTAGTTTGGGAGCCACTGGGTTATACAATGGCAAAATACTGCATAAATCTAAAGACACTGTACAGATATTATTGTGTGTCATATTCCCATTTATCTTTTTTAGTTGATGAAGAGCGATACTGAAGTCATGAACAGACTTATAAGAGCCTATGAACTCATGCTGGGATTCTATGGGATTAAACTCAAAGACAAAACTACTGGAGAAGTAGAACGGACGACTGACTACCGGGAGAGATTTGAAAACCTAAACAAGTTAGTAGTCATCTTCATGTTTATGTAAATGGTTCCTGGAGTGTTGACGCATTCCTTTTTCCTTGGAGATGAGATAAGGAAGAATGATCAGTTTTGGTCTTTGCAGACCTAATATCCCAGAAGAATTAAAACTCCTGTGAAAGCCCCCCCATACACGTAACGAGCCACGAGCAATTTTGCTACGACTGATGGGCGTACAGGCAGTCGCGGGGCGTGGCTGCCCACATCTGTCGGCCCCCATTCGGTATGTGGGTGGGGGCCTTTAACCTGGTTCATCTGAACTGAACAAATAGATTTTGGTAATTGCCCAAGTTAACTTCAGTTGTGAGAACAATGATTACACAGCATAAACGGACATCTGGTCTGAAGATACTGCTGTTACTTAAGTTGACCAAAGCCACAAAGAAGTTAAGTAGCTAAAACCAGAGATTCTGGGTTTAACTCGGAAGCCTTGCTGTAAAGGTGGCCGATACACACATCAACTTTTACTCTATCGATCTTTTATTTGATTGGCTTGTGCAATTTAACCTCCCTAGCGCACTGCTGCAATCCAGATTTCTGTACCAAAAGTGCACCATAGACTTCAATGGTAAATTTTTCTTTATGTTGTAGGCATGTAACTTCCCAAAATATGTCCGTACAAGGGTCTAATAGACATCCTGGCTATAATAATGTTTGAAACAAACAATTATTATAAAAAAGTACATAAAAAAAATTATAAAATGTATCATTTGAATGCTAAAATCGCTTGAATACTTATTTGGTATGAAAGATTTCAAAACAGTATTTATGTTTGTTTATAATAACATTTTTATTACAATTGGAAATGTGTTTTGTTTTACTTTGAATTGTATTGGATACAGTTATCACTGTATCCAATACAAGCCATTTGGCACCCTCTGAAAGGGTTAACTTCAAAGAGCACATCTGGGAATGACAATGGGGGTGATATTCCAGGTGTGCTCTCTGAAGATAGTGCAATTACTTAAGAATGTCCCACGGTCTGCCGCCCCCCCCCCCCCCCCCCCCCCCCCCGCGGGACATTCATATGCAAATTGGGCTGGGAGAGGGGTGACATCGCCAGCTTGGCTTCAGTGAAGAATCAAGCTTCAGATCCCCGCACAGCACAGAGCAGAATGTGCTGCTGCGGGGATCTGAGTTTAACTGGATGGCTCCATCTCGTCAGCTGCAATACAAGACAAGACAGTGCAGGACGAGATGGAGCCGTCAGACGCGCTAGGGGGGTTAAATATTAACTGGCTGTCTAGCATTAATAAATCTTACTACCATACAGTGAGATCAATTCAAAACCAGTCAATTTCATTCCAAAGTTCTTTGCACTCGCTCCATTGTGCCATCAGATACATATCCATCCAAATACCTCAAAAACTCTCTAGATACTTGTTCGATCAAAATTTACCAATATGTCCTACAGCGATTTTTCTTGTTTTATTTCAATCACTTTTGGTCGTTCCATTCAACCTAAAGAATCATTTTTTTTAAAGCAACCTGCCCTTAGGATATCCTACTCTTAAGCTGGGAACACATAGCTTGATATAGGAGCCATTTGAGGTTCCCTGCAGCAGCGTGATGATGTCATTGCGCTGCTGTCAGATATTTTAGGAGCTGGAGGCCCAGCACTGCTCTGTCTCCAGCACAGCCGATGCTTTACATGGAGACTCCACAGTCTCCATGCAAAGCAACAGACATCAGCATGGTTTACGGTCATGGCCAATATGGCGGTCTTCGAGCAGGATTGATTGGTCCTATTCGACAACAGGGATGGCCGCATATGATATTGGCCAGATAGATGGCTGTGAGCACACACGACACTCAAAGCGGCCATCGATCTGGCCCATATCTTCATGTGTGTTCCTAGCTTTACTATTCCTCTCCCTGCATAAATCCTTACTAACCAAAATCTGCTGGCTGTAAAGGTGGCCATACAAGGTTAAATTGTTTCCATTCAGTCAACTTCACCTCCCTAGCGTTTGAGTCGAACCCAGTTCGTTCTGTGTTTGGGTTCATCCCAAACACTAGGTGACTGGGTATCCGGTGAACCCGATACACCTGCTGAAAGCTGCAGCATTTCTGGGGTTTTGTCACCACCCTGACCGCGTCACGGTGACGCGGAAAGGGCAGGGCCACACCATAGACCTCCATGTTAACGGAGGGGCATCAGTCTCCCAGCCCACGTCACCGGCGCCATTTATGTACAGGGGCGGGATTTTAAGCAGTGTACAATGCCAGTACCGTACAGGCAGAGTGCTAGGGAGGTTAGAAAAAACTGTTTTAATCCACTTTGGATGGAGCAGTGATCTGGAAAAAAACATCAAACTGTCAAGTTGCCATCTGGTGTCTTACAATGCCGGCTTCTAAAAATGGGTTTATTTTGCGATGTCGGTAGTAAAAATAAAAATAAATAATGAAATACATTTAAAGCTGGTATTTTGGGAAACAGGCTGGCTGCTGAAATCGGACTCCTCCACTCCACCTCCTTCTACTGTATATAACACTATGCAAACTGCCCAGGTTTCCCATGTGTAGATCAGAAGCGGATTCACAACTCCTGCCCAGCCGCTGTGGATGCGGGGGTGTTGCGCAGCAGCAACAGAGACTCATGCCGCGGCCAATGTGTGTGATGCGCATAGTTTGCTAATACCCCCGAAAATATGGCATCCCCCGAAAATAAGGTGTAGCAGCGTGCAAGTCAGATTCTTTAAGGTGGATGACCTCTAGCCAATTACTAGGTTCCGCTTGCAGCCCAAATAACTCCAGGTCCACACCAGCAGGTGGGGGCTATTTACTGTTTATTTAGGAATTTTTACACGCTTTCACTATCACCCAGAGGCAGAGATGGGGTTCAGGCATAGGGAATATGTTACAAACTGCTGTTGCTCACGAGTGGCTGGACCATGTGGCTGGGTGCTGTGGACCTTCTCCAGGGAGTAACATTGAAGAAGCAGGGAAGAAGCCAGGAAGAGCCGTAGTCCTCTTCTGGAGAAGCACAGGAAAAAGCCCAGAAGCTTTTAAAGGACTTCTATTTCTATGTCCTAGCTTTGGGGCAGGCATAAGGCCAAGCTGGGCTGGACTATATTTGTTACATTTTGGAGGGAAGGAATAAGTATACACCCAGACATGAGTCATGGTCCCAGCTAATTGTAAACAACAGATGCAACCCTTGTCAGGGAGACACACAACAATATATGGTATATACAGCATAAGCAGTATTATACCGTGCTTATAATACACAAAGCCTATATACAGTTTAGTTATGACCGTTTCTGGGGCCACTACACTGGAAACCTTAAATGTTTGCCTCACGCTGAAATATAAGCCACCCCCCACTAAAATAATGTACCCCTGAAGATACGGTACTGGATCAGAGGGGGCAATGACACAGGAGGATCAGAAGGGGTTACTAAACTTGTAATCCCACCTGTAATCTTGTAATCTCCTGTGCCATTTTGATTCCCCCTCTGATCCCCCCTGTGTCATTTTAAGTGATCCCCTACCCTGATACCCCAGTGCCGTATTCTTCTTCATGGAAAAATAAGACAAAATTATTTTCGGGGGAAACGCGGTAGAAATGTATAGGACACGGTATTGCCGTGCTTTAGAATGTTCTGGGCTTCTTCTGTCAATTCTCCTCTGATTGTTCCTATTGAGCCCCCAGCATCTGTAAGCAGGAAGTGATCTCTTCTCCCCCACCAGGAAGTGAGGTCCTCCTGGATAGCACATGGCCCTGAGAGAGCCAGCCTTGCAATTTGTTTTACCTCATCCTTTTTCACAATTTTTAACCATCTGTTGTACTAGGTTGTGCGCCTCTGTCCTTGTTCTTATTTGTCTGTTACTGGGGGCCCACACTCCTCCATTTTGAGAGCTGCACACCTACACACAACTTAAACATCCATCCCTCATACTGACTCCATTTTGCTCTGTGATCCTTGCTCAGGCCCCATACACCAACTGAGGGCCTTTCTGGCCACTGCTATCACTATAGCTGTGTAATCACTGCTAAAGGTTGTGCGCAACTACCCATTATCTTTCTTAATTCTCCTCTGATGACTACATCCTCAGCACTGGAGACAGTCCAACCAACACCCAGCCGACAGGTTCCAGCAGCTTGGTAGCAACGACTAACGTTTATCCCTACGATTGAGCCCCTTCTCTGCCCTCGGGAGTCGGAGCTCTATGTATATACTTCAAATAAACTGTAAATAGCCCCCTACCAGCTTGCGTGGACCTCCACTTTATTGGGGAGTGAGCTCAGCCTGGAAAGAGGACAAGAGGACATCCATCTCTAGAACCTGGTCGCTTTAGTAGCTTTACACACTGCACCCGCCACAACATTGGCAACATGGAGGCCATGGCACCTAAAACTAACACATTGTATGTTTCCTTTTCTGCAGTTACCCGCACAACAACCTGCGCATAACTCGGATTCTCAAGTGTTTAGGGTTGTTGGGGTGTGAGCGTTTCCAGGCCCCGCTAGTCAGGTTTTTCCTGGAGGAGACGCTGTGTCATAACAATCTGTCGAACATGAAGAAGAGCATTTCTGAATTTTTCCTGACCTCTGTCACTGATGAGAAGAAGCGCAAATATCTAATGGACTATGAGAGCCAACTCAAAAGAAAATATTTTCTGATAAATGAAAAAAGTAAATTGATGGCCAACAACAACATCAAGGACTATGGAAGTGGGCGGCCTGGAGCAAGTAAACAAGATTTTCAGATGACGAATGAGACAGTTAATAGAAACGTTTTGTATAATGAAAAAATGTGATTTCAGGATCTTTGTCTAGATTTTAAAGGAGGGGTGAGGGGTCAAACACAAATACATAGGGGGCAAAAACTTGGACAAATCATGGGGCAATTTAAAAGTTAAGTTAATTACACCGAAGTGTGTCATCCCTGTACAAACATCCCAATGACCCCCTCACTGGGTGACCCTCTGTTCTACTTTAGCTTCCCCTAGATCCATCCTGGTATCTCTCTCTACTTAGCACTGCCAACCTCACACCCCCCTGCCAATTGCATTCCCCAATCCACTCTTGGAGCAGAGAACTACAAATCCTGGCTCGCACCAGGCAGTGGCTGTCACTATCACGTGTGTGCCACTGAGCAGCCAGGTGTCATAGTTCTCAACTCTCAGAGTGGGAGGATGGAGGCGCAGTTAGCGCACCTGGCAGGGTGCGTGGCCATATCGAGCGGATCTGCCATGGGCCAAAAATATCTGCCATGGGCCTTAATCTCATCTTCGCCTCCTGGGCGTTACGCCCAAAGCCAAGCTGAGCCTAGATCAAACCGGGGTCGGGCACAATTGCCTGTTCTCCATGAGCCTGCAGCATTTCTGCTTCGAGTTCTCCCGGCCCCAAGTCTTTAGCGTTATTGTCCTCCATGTTTTTCCCCGCACACACCGCCGACTTCAAATTGACACCGGTGAAGTGTAGAGAGCGGGGAATCACGGCGATTGCCCAGGCAGCGGCTTTTCGTTCCATAAAAAAATTCAGGAAAAGCCCTTAATGCCAGGAAGTTGAGACGGTTGAGACGAACCCTGTTCATTGGCCGTTCGGGTTCACCCAACTGCTAGGGCAGCGTGTGTACCCGACACACCCGCGGAAAGCTGCGATTGTCTTAAACTGGTGACACGGAAGGGGTGGGATGGGGGTTCCGGCGCCATAGACCTCCATTAGAAATACCCTATATAGTACTGCAAAGTCCTTGAAAGAAACTATTAGGGATTTCACCGCACAATCTAGAAATCAAAAATTATTCTTAAAAGGTCTTTATTGTACACAAAGGACCAGAAGTATCAAGACAATGAAAAATAAATAATTAAAATCACATGAAATGATAGAGAATGTATACATTCTGTATAATTATATGCGATATTTATATAAACATTTGTATTTTATCAGTAACACCTCCCCAAGGAAGCCTCTGAGGGGAAAAACGCTTTGGAGGTTGTACATGACATGTTCTCTTAAACGTCTTGTTTACGTCCGTGCTGTTTAGCAGTGCGGCCTCTGTCATTCATTTTTATATATACCTTTGATTGATTTTTTTTATTGTATTTATGATCCTTTGTGTATAATACAGACCTTTTTAAGAATGGATTTTTGATGTCTAGATGAAAGTCCTAATAGTTTCTTTCAAGAACTTGGACAGGGTTGGTTTAAAGTGGACCTACCACCAGAAATCTATGTTTTTATGAATGGCACTAGAAGTGCCAATAATAGGGAGGAATGCAGTAAAAAAAAACAAAACTAAAAAACGTTCCTGTAATGACCTTTTTAACAAAATTACCACTCAGCTCCCTTCACTTCCTGGTTCGCTGAAGGCAACACATGAATCTGGGGGGTGCAATATTGCAGGTGGCCACTGGGGGCGTTCAGTGATCTTCTATGGGAATTTTCTATGCAGATCACTGAGAAATCTAAGCTTCCTGTGACGTTCTGCCGATTTCTGACGACAATGAACCAGGAAGTGAGAAGAGCTGCCGAATTATCTTCTTAAATTGCTCATTACAGGTAAGTTTTTGGTTTTTTTTCACTGCATTCCTCCCTTATCGGCACTTCTAGTGCCATTCATGAAAACATAGATTCCTGGTGGTAAGTCCGCTTTAAATAATATTGTCAATATTAATTCAATCACTATAAATATACACAAATACAATTATTTAATTACAAAGGCTCTGTCTAATAAAAGGGAGATCTTCTCATTTCAAATTTCAATATTTGCTTCAGTAGTTTATTTCTTAAAGCTGCATTTTGGTTTCGGGTCACTTCCTGTCCCCCAGAGGCTTGGTGCTGGTAATGTTAAGGAAACCTATTGCAAAGACACAATAGAGTTTTCCATAAATGTGGAAAGAAGTAGAATCTCTGTCTTTTTGTTTTGTTTCCCCTCACATCCTCTGCAAGACCTCACTTGAACTCTACGTTAAAGACAGTTATGGATGCTTAACCTCCCTAGCGCTCTTGCAAGGTCCAGATTTCTGTACCAATAGCGCACCACAATTATAAAAAAACACACAAATATTATAAAAAAAGTACATAAAAAATTATAAAATGTATCATTTGAATGCTTAAATCTCTTGAATACTTATTTGGTGAAAGATTTCAAAACAGTATTTATGTTTGTTTATAATAACATTTTTATTTTGTTTTGAATTGTATTGGATACAGTTATCACTGTATCCAATACAATAATACAATGGCATTTGGCAACCCTCTGAAAGAGTTAACTTCAAAGATCACATCTGGAATGACAATGGGGGTGATATTCCAGGTGTGCTCTTTGAAGATGTCCCAATTTGCATATGAATGTCCCACAGACCCCCCGGGACATTCATATGCAAATTAGGCTGGGATTTGTTCAGCTGGCTTGCTAAAGTTCAGATCACCGAACAGCACAGAGCAGAGTGTGCAGCTGCGAGGATCTGAGCTTAGCTGGACAGCTCCCTCTCGTCAGCTGCAATACTGCATAAGCAAGTGCAGGACGAGGTGGTGCCGTCAGAAGCGCTAGGAAGGTTAAAGGGGTTTTACACAAAAAAAAAAACAGACATACATTAAACAAACATAATACTCACCTGTCAACAGTTCAGATGCTAGGAAACTGCTACACAAAAAAACCCCACAGTCACTTTACTTGCTTGAAGTGCTCATGCTAGCATCTTGGCTCCCTGCATCTACTTCAGACTTCCGCCCACACTGACCCCCCCTCTCCACCTCCTCCTGTCTCTTCTCTATCGGAGCTGCAGAGACACGTAGGGGGGGGGGGTTTGGAAAGAGGGGAATCAGCTGCTGACGATTTCCTGCGTGGGAGAGATCTCCCAGACACCACTTCGGCTGCCTAGGCGCAACGTAATGCAGTGGGAGGGGAGCACTCGTAACCAGCTCCCCTCCAGCTGTCAGAATAAGATTTGTTTTCTACAATCAAGGATGTCAGAAAAATCAGCTGAGCTGCAGCTGATAATGCTGAGTGACCTCCCAGGTGGTAGGTCCGCTTTAAGCTGGCCATACACCTTTAGATCTCTCAGTCAGATATCCTTTAGATCTACCAACAACTATGTAGTGTCGGGTTCTCTGCGATTGATCACAGGTAGACATAATGATTTAGAAAGTCCCTCATATTACATGGTTTTGGTAAAACAAAAGGAGATCTAAAAGAAAATCTGACAGAGAAATCTAAAGGTGTATGAGGACCCTTAAAGCGCACCTAAACCCACCAGACAGACAAACCAGACAGATGGTCTGCAGCTGTTCATGTTTTTTTTCCTGCTTTCACTTTGTGACCATTGACACACATTGTATCCGATGGCCCCCCGGTGTCATTGCAGCCTTAACCCATTCAAGACTGGAAGCTAATACTGAATCTAAAATGGCGGCTCCCACAGACATCAGCAGGATAGCTACATAAATCTTTTTAGGTTTTTGAGCAACTTTGAAGTAAAATTAGAGGCAAGTAAAAATTTAATTACCGTTTTTTTCAGACTATAAGATGCACTTTTGCAACCCCAAAATCAGGGGGGGGGGGGAGGGGGAGTGCCTGTGTCTTATGGTCCCAATGCAAGACCCCACCAGTTCTCCCAGCAAGGAGATTAGCTCTGAAGATTTGAACTGTAAATTGCTTATGCCAACAGAGCCCTGCTGGTATAAGCAATGAAGAGATAGATGAACTCCCATCTATCCCTCTCCCTCACTGCAGCTTCCACGGACACAGGCAGCCAGAGAAGAGAGGGAGAGCAGAGAAGGCTGGGCAGCCTCCTGCCGATCAGTGAAGAGGTGATGTGCTGTGTGTGTACTGCTGCTAGTGACATCTACTGGCTTGAATTTGATATTGCATTCATTTAATCCATTGCATTAACCCAATTGATGTGAACACTTTTATATATCAAATATTTTTTTCCTGCTTTAAAAACTGGCTGTGCCTTACGGTCCGGTGTGTCTAATAGTCCGAAAAATACAGTACTTTTTTGGGCGTTTTCTCTTTTTTGAGCTTAGGCGCGCCTAAAAACCTCATGTACCTATATAAGCTAAAGCCCATGTGTACAGAGTATTGAAGCATACACAACCTGGACACAATGATAAGTAGTTACGTTTTAGAGAATGTTTATTCATGATACAAAGCAAAGCAGGTGCATACGCATTGTACATTTTCCCTTTCCAAGGAGTCAAGATGTAGAGTAGACACAATGCCACCTGATGCAGATAAAGCTTCAGATCACTCAGAGATGATGAAAGTTGCCGTTGTAGCTCTACATCAGCATTCTCACTTATCAATGGCAACTTACATGATCTCTCAGCGACAGGTTCACATCACAGTAACAGGTGAACAAAACTCCTCCACCCAACAGCCAAAGTATAAAACGCCATCTGACACACAAGTAAGTCCAAGCTAGAGCTCTCTAGATCATCTGCAGTGCATGGAAGACGTGTTGAGCTATGGTAATGTAGCCGATGGATTCTTTGGACTGCAGGATCTGATTGCGCAGGCACAAGGATTGTGTAAAGTTTCCCAAACCTGTCCTTGGCATCCAATCAGGACTCTTGTACATGGGTACCGAGTTGGTCCTTATGGTCCCTTTCAGTTTGCCTATTTACCAACATGTCGGAACCCTGTTTGTTCAATTTTTATCTATCTATGGAGCGGGATTGATCACTCAAGTGGGCTGCGTTTGATTTCTGAACGATTGCCACAAATGTTATTAATTTAATAAGGAAGCCTGATCCAGGAAGAAGTCTTAAGCAGGCCATACACGGGTCCGATTTTAGCTCAATCGACTTGAAACGATCAAT
>CM070040.1:72251240-72261833 GCA_036250615.1 Ptychadena robeensis | reverse complement strand
TCTGTGTTCTACTCACTGCTTCCTATCTCACTAAAGCAATGTTACTGATCTGGGACAATACCCTCAGGTGTCACCAGATGGCGCTATTGAGGACTTGGTATACTCATTAAGATTTGTAAATATTAAAGCGGACCTACCACACCGCAGGTAAAAAAAGGAGAAGGAATGTAGCCACCATTATATAGATATCATGTGATCTACAGATTGGAGAAGGAATGTAGCCACCATTGGACAAAAATATTTTAATCTTGAGATTGGAGAAGGAATGTAGCCACCCTTGGACAGAAATAATTAAACTGCAAATAGGAGAAGTAATGTAGCCACCATTGGACACCGCCATTGTCACTCTGTGAAGAGGGGAGAAGGAATGTAGCCACCCTTTGATAAAACCATTTCAGTCTTGAGATTGGAGAAGGAATATAGCCACCATTGGACAGAAAAAGTGAGGATGCACCAGTAAAGTATGTTGCCACTACGCTTTCCAACCCCTAATGCTTACAGAGGCGCACACAGCCAGGTGTAATGTAAGAGGAGGCCGAGCTTTACGTTTCTTTTTGTGTTTTTTATTTGAATGTTTTTGGGTTTATGCTCATATTTCATAGAAGCCTGTTCTTATCACTGGCAATATACACCTGTATAGCTGGTCCCGGCCACTCTTCCCAACCCATAATAGTTACACAGCCCACACTGCTAACTTAATGTAAAGAACTTTTTCTCATGTATGTTCTTTTATTTATCCTAGTCTGTCACTAAGGTCCACATACACACTGCGATCGGAAATATTGTGATATCCATCATGCTCATGCTCATATTGGAGCTCATCATGGAAAGTATATTTTCCTTTACTCCCACAGACCTTCATACCCCCCCCCATGGGGTGCAATCTGATCTCCAATGCTTTCCTCCATAGAGGTTCTATGTCCTTACATGTCCAAAATATATGGAATATTCTTCCCAGCACATCTAGGGTAAGCTAAGGTAATTGTGTGTAATACTTCCGGCGTATAGTACCAGAGCATCATCATTTTACATGGGATTTTTGTTATCTGCGTGCAAATGGAGGTGTGATGTGCCTGGGACCATATATTTATTTGCCAGTATTCCCTGGCCAGCGGGCGTCCTAAGAAGGATTCCCAATTATTCATCTCCCTGTGTTTTTCTAATATTTCCCCTCTTGGTGACCCTAATATTTTATACATTTTTCATAAGAGTCCCTTAGTCGGTGGGCCATTTAAAATCGTCTTTTCAAACTCAGTTAATTATTCGAACAATAAGTCCTTAGTGATTAATTGTATAAAAATATCTTCTTTGTAAATAATTGTTAGACATGAGACATTCTTTTTGTATTTTTTACATTTTTACTGTTTTTAACAATAAAAAACTCCAATGAACCCTTATATTATTGCCGTTAAAGTCCCCTAGTCCTTCGGGAGATTTCTGTAAAATACAATACAATATTATGCCTGCTTATGATCAGTTTGGAACCATATGTGGAACATGATTTTTTATATTTTATTTTTTATTAAAAGAGATACCTTATTCATTTGATAGTTGAGTCCAGTGCCTTAAAAGCCCAATCTCTAGGGGGGGGGGGGAAATTATTGTTTCAATCGTGATATTTATCGGGGTGTGGCACATCACAATTTAACCCATGGCCATTATGTTATTTATTTGTTTAAATTTGTAAATAATTGTAATTAGCGTTCATTGGGACTTGTCATTTCTCTTGTAAATCTGAAAATCCTAGTAGCTTTTTGGTTACCGCGTCCACTATCTGCCCGAACCTGAAAACTTTATATGGCTTCCAGTTCTCAATCATCTTAGCTGATGTGCTATCTGGAAGTATCAGGTGTAACAGAAAGGATATCATCATACACTTAGGTGATGTAAGGTGATATAATTGTTTATTTCTTTGCCATATCTCAATCTCACACTTGATGTGTTTGAACCTTCTCAGTTGGGCCCATATATATGAATGCAAATGATTTGGGGCTATACCTAAGCATTTTCCAACTCCTCCCATGTACTATGGGGGTGGAATGTGGACCATGCTACAATTGCCCTTAGCTGTGCCGCCATATAATACCTTCCAGGTCAGAGACTGACAGTCCTCCCTGTGTCCTATGCGCGCACAATAATGTTTTAGGTAATCTATGCCCCGAAGACACAGGGCCTGAAAACCTCAGTGAGCCTACAGCTTTGCAGAAATGCTGCAGGTTCATGAAGAGCCGGCGATTGCGCCCGATCCAGGCATGGACGCATATTGATCCAAGATCCAACTGTGCCTGTACTAGATTTAGCCGCAACGCCCAGGAGGTTAATTGCTTGGAAATATGAATTCTGTATAACATAACATTCATACATGGCCAGCTTATACGATCGCATGCTTTCTCTGCGTCTAAACTCAGTAGTAGCATTGACCTCCTTTCTACATTCACTAAATCTATTAGGTCTATGGCACTTCTCGTGTTGTCCCCAGCTTGCCGAGCTCTAATAAAACCTACTTGATCTTTGTGTATCGGGCTTAATCTGTCGGCTAATATTTTAGAATAAATCTTCACGTCTGAGTTTAATAATGAGAGAGGTCTATAGCTATTTGGACCTTGCGGGTCTTTATCCTGGTTATGAATCACTGTGATAAATGAAGTGGTTATTGATTCTGTCCACATCGTGACGTCAGCGCTAGAAACGGCCATCTATCGAGCGGCTATCGTCAGGTGTATGGGCACCTTTAGTTCCCATGTCCATTGTATCCTTACTTTCTCTTTTTTTTTTATTTACATGACTCCGCCATACATACCGCTCTTATTACCGCTGTATATGTCTCCCATAGGGTCGAGCATGATGTTACTAAACTTTTATTTTCTCTCATATAGTTTCTTTTATGAGTTTATTTATATATCAATGTACAAACAGTATCAGGAAACAATGAAGATATACATTGTAGAAAAGAAAATCCTCTAGAATGCACCAATTTCTCCATTAAACACCCCCACAAGCATGCTATATATGTTTGAAATGCAGTAATGTAAGTCATCCTGTACCATGAGTTCCATCATATAAGGTAACCAGCATTTTGGGAAGGCTAGCGAGCTAAGCTATCATCCAGGATCACCCCCGTACAGTAGCCACGCACTCCGCTGACACAGAGTAATAATCCCACTCTGTCCAAATGTCACGGAACTTGCTTTCTTTACCGTGAAGTCTAAAGGTGAGCTCTCCTACATCACTAACTCGATTTATAGAGAAACCAATCCCTGGCAGTGGGCGTATTGTCAGACCTTCACAGTGTGGGGATGAGGACTTTTGTGGCGTTCAAAAGGTGTGGAACCACTGATTTTTTGTACCTGGCAGTACTATTGAGAAAACAATGCAACAGCATGGCCAGTGGGGTCTTAGCGATAGACATCGCTGTTCGGTTGCTGATAATGCCATGTACCGATGTCCAAAACGGCTTTATCTTAGGGCAGTGCCACCAGATATGGAGGATAGTGCCCCTCTCTCCACATACCCTCCACCAGTCACCTGGCACCCCCGGAAAGAGTCTAGCCAGCAGAGCAGGTACTCTGTACCATCTAGACTGTAGTTTATAATTGGACTCCTGAGTTTTGATGTTCACAGTAGAGGAGTGGGTCAGAGACAGTATGCGAGTAGTATAGTAGTATCTGCTCAGCAGTGAGGTCTACATTCAGGTCCTGCTCCCATTTTCGCATAAACCCCGGCGCGCCTGGGCAGGCGACAGTCAGTAATAGGGCGTACACTCGGGACAACATGTGCAGTTTGTCCTCCACATCCGTGCATAGCTGTTCGAATTGTGTTATTTTGTCGCTCTCTCGGTATTGGTTCTGATGCCTTTTAGAAATGACTGGAGTTGGAGAAATCGCCATGTGCCACCTGATAATTGCACACACTCCACCCTAAGAGTTTCTGTGAGCAAACAGCTTGTCATAGCAAGGCAATACCAAATTCCTAGGTACCGGAGCCTATGTTTTTGCCATTTAAATGGGGAAGCCTGCCTCAACCCTGCTTCCAGGGCAGGCATGGTGTGCATGGGCATAATCATGGATTTCCCCCAATTAATTTTAAAGTCGGACAGGGTACGCAACCTATCAATTTGGCTTCATCAGGTTGATGAGCATATTGGCAGGGTTGGTCACATAGACCAAGATATCATCCGCAAAAGCGGATAGCTTATGGTAAGTTGGGCCCATAGTAACTCCTGAGATGTCCGGATTGAGTCTAATCATGCAGAGCAGGGGTTCCAAGGTTAATGTAAACAAAGTGGAGGACAGCGGGCATCCCTGCCTGGTCTTGTTACTCACAGGAAATGAGGTGGAAAAGGCAGCCATTCGCCTTGCCTCGAGCAGAGGGGGCATGGTAGAGAGATGCAATCTACGACAGCATCCCGTCTTGCAGGCCCACCTCTCGTAAGACCTCTCTCATGAAGGTCCAGTCCACTCTGTTGAAGGCCTTTACGGCATCTGTAGATAGCAGGAGGCTGGGGAGCCCCTGAAGCTGCATCCAAAGAGGGCGAGTACAACCCTGAGGGAATTGTCCCTAGCTTCACGTCCAACCACAGAGCCCGTCTGATTGTTATGAATCAAGTTCAGCACAAAGGGCTGGAGGCGATTCGCCAGGATCTTGGCCAAGACCTTGATGTCCACATTCAGCAACCAAATAGGCCTGTAGGGAAATTTGGGTGGTCTTTGCCGTCTTTTGGAATGACAGTAATATGGGCTTGTAAGGCATCCTGGGGGGCAGGTCACCATTCTTTAAAGAGTTGAAATACTCTCCCAATACTAAGAAATACTACAGATAGTAATGCCTTGTGAGGCCATCAAGACCTGGGCTCTTACCATTGGGCATAGATTTAAGAGTAAGCTCTATTTCTGATGGAGAACTCTCATGTCCTTTCTAATATCTCTTTCTATCTTAGTCCTTACTTCTGGGCTTTTCAAGAGAAATCCATTAAGTTTCCACTGATATTCCCTTGCTAGTGTTTATTCTGTCATCATCTCCATTACTACGTAAGCTATGTCTGACCAAGTTATTGGTAGGATTTCCACCATCTTAGCGACCGTAGTCCTGCATTTGAAGTAAAGAAGTAGTCTATACGTGAGTGTGTATTATGTGGGATAGAAATAAAGGCACACTGGTTTTCCATTGGATATTTTACCCGCCATACATCACACAAACCATTACTTCTCATCAATTGTATAAACTGCCTTGCTTGTTGAGCCACCTTTACATTAAACTAGGACGTTCCCAGTGTTATTCCATCTTTTTGCTCAGAGAGGGGATATTAAAATCCCCCTCCTATGATCTGTAAATTGTGTTGCAGCTTGTCAAGCCAATCTGGGCCACATTGGGGGAGTATACATTACATAATGTCATTTCTACTGTTCCATATTTCCCCTTGTAGGATAATACAGCAACCTTCTATGTCTATAATCTGTATGTTATGAGACTATGTTACTCTTGAACGTAACAATGTTGCCACCCCAACTGATTTCCTATTATGTGATGGTGCGACAAAGACTACCGGATAATGCATTTGAGAAAATGTAAATGAGCCCTGTGAGTCTAAATGGGTTTCATGTAGAAACACCACATCTGCTTGCTGTCTTATAATTTCTTATAAAGGTAATTAACGTTATTTGAATTAAACCATTTTATGTTCAATGTTAGAAACTTCACCATTCAGAAATATGAATGCACGAAATGTTTTCATACCAATCATTTGTCAATGTTACACCCATTATCCCTGTACCTTCAATTGATTTGGTATCATCAGACATTCTACCCCCACAGGGTTGAAAGATCATATAGAGGTGAAGAAAAACACATCCCTCCACCTACCCTCTATTTTCCTGAAACTTTCAGGTTGGACCATTCATATCGCCCTGTAAGGACTTCCAACCCTCTTAGGGGTCAGGCCTTTGAAATCAGGAGACTTAACAGTCCCTGGGGTTGTATTTGACCACAAGCACATAGTTTTTATCTGCAAAATCTAGGTGGTATCCGGGCCATTGAGGTGGTGTGTGTGGGAGAGAGGGGGAATAAAAGGCTCCCTCCTCATCACTAGTGTTGAGCTCGAATATTCGAATTTTGAATATATTCGGCGAATTTTGAATATTCGGGGTGCTTATGGGCATGGATTGCGAATATATGTGACCATTCATTTTAATGGTAATTACGAGGCGATTATAATTGCGATTGCAATCGCGAATATAGAATCGAATATTGGTAGAATTATTCGGGAAATATCGAATTCGAATATTGCCTTTGCCGCTCATCACTACTCATCACGCCTCCCCAGCCCAGGGTTGAGTCCAGTCAACCCTATACCTTAGTTTAATATTCTTCTCTACTGTATAGCTAGCCATACACGTGTCGGATTCCATGTCCGATCGATTCATCATCCGATCGATTCCGGCGATTCTGCCGGGAATCGCAGGTGTGATCAATTGGCCAATTAAGAGTATCCATCGCAGCATACCACCTTGTCCAACGGATTCCGGGACGGATCCATGTCCGATTGTCCACCTCACAACTGGCAACTCCCCCTGATCCGGCCAGAATCGCATGAGAAAGACCAACATGTTGGTTCTCCGTCGGATCCGATTCTGATTCGGACGTGATTGATCGGACCAGGTGGGCTGCATGCGATTCCGGCACGATCGTTTGGCGTGCACGCGCCCGGAATCGATCGTGCCGGAATCCGGTGCGAATCCGACACGTGTATGGGGGCCTTCAGAGAAATATGGGGTATCGCTGGTGGTATCTGGGAGTCCCTTCCTGGTATCTGGGGTCTGGCAATCTCTAAATCTCTGCAAAAAGATTCCATGTCCTCTGGTACTCGCAAGATGTATTCCTTCCCATTGCTCCTAACTTTGAGGAAAAATGGAAACCCCCATCTATATGGCCATCCCTTTACTTTGATCTCTAATAATAATGGTGTCAACTGTCTCCAATGTTGTAATGTAGTTCTGGAAAGGTCTTGCAACAGTTTGATGTCTGCTCCCTCATATTGAAGAGTCCCTTTCTTCCTTGCTGCCATCATCATTTCTTATTTTACTTCATAATCTTTCACGTATCACGTCCCTTGGCCAGGCTGGTGGGCCCGGTTTCCTTAATACTCCATGTGTTCGCTCCAGTTGAACTTTTTGTTCCTTTGGTCTGACCATGACCATATTATAAAAATAGTGTTGACTTAAGATCTTTCTCTCTACAGCTTCATTTACTCCTGATGTGTTTCCTTCCCTTTACTCTTGGTAGGGGAAAGGGGAAAGGTTCGTGAATGTGAAGATCTTTTGACAGACAGACAGTGGGGGAAGGAGTGGTCCATGTTGACCCACAATTTACATTCGGAATGTTTGTTTCTTTCAAGTACTAGGATAGGTGCACTGCCCAGTAGTACATTTTGAGGCCTGGTAGACCTAGTCCTCCCTGATTCTGAGGTAAATGACTTATTTTATTTATCTTAGTGTGTCACTCTTAGTCTGGCCCATCACCTCAGGAATAGTTTGGCTGTGATATCCTCATCAGAGCCAAAGACTCCTGCTGGCACATCTTGAAGAATTACATGGGCACGCAAGCCATTCCACCTCGACAAGGTGGTGACAACAACGGAATGGTTTTTTTTTTTTTTTTTTTATGATGTATTTATTTTTGTGGGTGTTGCGAACACTTCTCACTCCACAGCTTATCCAAAGGAAGGCGAAAAACTCTGACAAAGTATTGTTTCAGCAGAGAAAAAATTCCTTCCTGACCCCCTAAGGCGATCGGATATACCTTGGATATAGCATTTGATGTGGAATGGTGTCTCTGGTGTTATGAGACATACGATATTAGAATGAGAAGCTTTTGATGGAATTGTCTGTGTTGGTTGATCCTTGATGGTACATACTCATGGCATGGTGGGTCCATTCTTCGTTGTTTCTACTCCCACATTCCTTGTGATTCCCTATTAGAAAGAAAAATAGATTACTCAATAGGTCTAGCAATACATTATTACACTGTTAGCTATATAGATAAATCTTATACTTACAGAAATTGCTGTCCAATGGTTCTAAGGTTGAAGCATTTCTTTATCAGAAGGATCAGTGCGGGTAAGGCGATCAGACAAACAACTGTAAAAGAAAAGAAAATTCATTAATACATTTACTTTGTTAATCATATCACCAACGTGTTTCCATATGGAATGTATTCTATAGGTATTAGATTTATAAATGATATCTATATTGCATTTTATAATAATAGTGATGTCATGTTTTGCAGTTGGTGTATCTTCCTGTTTGGTATGCTGGTGGTTTTACAGAAAACTGGTTTTAGTTTAACTTTGAGGAACATTCCATTTCTTAACAACTTATGGCTCCTGAATTTGGGGGTCACAATTTGGAAATTATATTGTGTAAGATTGTGGGAGAGTTTAAGTTACAGGAATAAAACCAGATGTATACTAGATAAAATGTAGAAGGTACTCAAAACTTACTCATCCCAAGCCAATATCTCCAGTTTGCCAGGAAAGGTTGTGGCGCCTTAGTGGGTGGCGGTGTTGTGGTTTTCCGCCAATTCCAGAAAAACCGATGTTTCTTCTGTGAGCGTGTTATCACAGATGGTTCTTCTGGTGGTAGTGTGGTGTCCGCAACATCTATAAGAAGAAAAAATACATTTTAAAAAGTCTATAAGATAAATATTAAGCATGGGTGTATTTATTACAATATTACAATTTTACAATTCTGTTAGTCTAGAATCGGCCTCATACCTTTGAAGGTTTTATCCACTGGGGTCTGATCATCAGCATAGGCAATTTGTGTGTCATCTAAAACAAGAAAGAAACATTAGTTTTATGAAAAAAACAGGCAGCTGAAATCAGCGTGACAATGTCAGGAGTGCTTCATCCTCCCTAGAGTTTGAGATAAACCCAGATCATTCGCTGTTTGGGTTCATTGCAAACGCTGCAGGAGCGGGGATCGGATGAATGTGTATTCTTACCATAGATAAATATTAAGCATGGGCGTATTTATTATCTGGAAAATAAAGGTGATGTAAGGTTGCTGCTCTACTAACTGCCGAAAATAAACCTCTGCCTCGCTTGTTCTGTGTATAATATCAGCACTGGAATGGCCGGGCAGAGAAGATTATGAAAATGATAATATGGGACAAGTCTACTGAACAGGAGGCAGCCTGGGTGAGCTGGGGGATAGGGTCAACCCCTACTCTGCAGAATATGTATTGCGGGTGTGTAGAACATTGTACTTACCATACGCCGCGTCTTCATCAGACTTCATTGGGTGAATGTCTACAGAACCCAATCTAGATTGTCCACTCCTTCCATGTATCAAAATCTTCAGCTTGATGTAATCTGTAAAAAAAAGAATTGAGAATAAATCATTTTTTAGAAAACTAAAAAACAAAATGCAAATGTTTGGAAAAGTAGAAAAATGAATCTTAATTCAATAAAGATATAAAACAATTTTACAATTCTGTTAGTCTAGAATTGGCCTCATACCTTTGAAGGTTTTATCCACTGGGGTCTGATCTTTAGCATAGGCAATTTGTGTGTCATCTAAAACAAGAAAGAAACATTAGTTTTATGAAAAAAACAGGCAGATGATATCAGCGTGACAATGTCAGGAGTGCTTCATCCTCCCTAGAGTTTGAGATAAACCCAGATCATTCGCTGTTTGGGTTCATTGCAAACGCTGCAGGAGCGGGGATCGGGTGAATGTGTATTCTTACCATAGTTTGGGCCAGTCCATTCGTCGTCAACAGTTTGGGGGTCAATCCGGCGATAGTTCACTAAAACAGAAAAAAAAGATTGTTTAAAGAACAATTCAGAAATAGCTACAAATAATGACTATGTATATATATTGTTCATAGTGAAGTCATCATATTATACCATAATATGACAATTATGGTATAAATGAATAATTAGTATAATTACCAGGTCTCGCCAATGACGGCTGTGCTAAGGCCAGAATAATAATCACGGCAAGAATAATTTTCTCCATCGTTAAAGATAAGAAAATCACAATAAAATCCAGAACAGAGAACAGAACTGTGCAGTTCAATACTCAACTCTGAATGAGGACTTCAGTCTGGAAGGCTCTTTATATAGTGTAACTCTGCCACTGTGATGTCATCACAGTGTACCTCACTGTCCCATCCTGCCATCTGATTGGTTGCTATCAGGATGGTTGTCACATGCTGCAATCTGATTGGTTGTTAACAGCAGAGTACACATAGTAAGGTAAGGGGCTTTGGCTGCAGCAAGCAGACACACTCCAAAGGTCAAGTGACAGTTAGACATGAGTCATCATTGGGTTTCCAGGTCCAAAGTCCAGGTTTGGAAAAAAGGGGGTGAACCCCTAGTCTGTAGAATATGTAGAGTGTATAGAACATTGTACTTACCATACGCCGCGTCTTCATCAGACTTCACTGGGTGAATGTCTACAGAACCCAATCTTGATCGTCCAGTCCTTCCATGTATCAAAATCTTCAGCTTGATGTAATCTGTAAAAAAAAAGAAATTAAGAATAAATCTTTATTTAGAAAACTAAAAAACAAAATGCAAATGTTTGGAAAAGT
>CM070040.1:72230732-72240775 GCA_036250615.1 Ptychadena robeensis | reverse complement strand
AAAGTTGATTGTACAGAAATTGTATGGTAAGATTGTAAGGTGTATGGGGGCCTTTAGTTCCCTTGCAGCAGAACCTTTCCTACCTGGACTTGCTATCTGAATAAATGAATATATTCATACAACACTTTAATACACTAAAATATATATATATTAACAGGTAACATAAAACAAGAAAAAAGATATGCCATACCTGTGGGTATTTATAGATTCCAAATATGTTGGCATACTGTATAGAAAAAGTTGATGACATCCCTTCGATGACAGCGGCGAGAACACCATATTTATCGCAATTGTAATTAGGATATTGCTTAGAGGTTCCTGAATAAATACGCACAGCCCCTTGGATGGTTCTGAAGAGGTCCACATAGGAGTCATATACATTATAGCCTAAAGTCACATTTGGTAATATGTTAGGGTTCCTGTTAATTTCATCCACAGCGAACACCAAACTTAGGAAGTTGTAGAAATCTTCAAGCAACATACTGAAATAAGGAAAACAACGTGTTAGTGATTTGTCAGACTATAGGTTATGGAGAAAATGTTATGTATCTGTGTGGAAATATAGTATCTATATTATATGTCTACATATTGTCATGGTAAAATAAAACCTAAAATAAAGACAAGAGAGTTTGCCTTTTCACTCTAGCCTTGCGTTTGGATTAACGCTAATGCACAATGCCACTGAAAACACTGCAGGCTGCATTTCTGCAGGTAGAGTGCAGTGTATACAAGTGTATGGGAGATGCAAGTGCAACTCACTGCAAAGGTTTTAAGCCAGTAACGGACACAGTGGCCACAGTGTAAATAGCCCTAAATCAATCCCTAAGATCATCAGGCAGCGCATTATAGGGGAGTCAGGGTGACCACAGGGACTCATTGACATAGAGGCAGAAGTACAACAAGAAGCAGGTTAAGCCCCCCCATACACATCTAGATTTTTTGTTCAATCAACTTAAAAAGATCTATTTTTTGGAGTCAGGGAAATCAGTGATTGACTGTAATCTATGCCAACAGATTTTTTATCAATTTTTTTTGAATTGACTGAAAGTGTAATTGAATTTCAATACAGCCGATTAAAATTTACCAGCACGTCCGATCATTTTTCAATTTTAAACGTTTAAGGTCTATCTAACCATGTGGGCTGCCATAGATTTTCAGTCAATCAACCAAACAAATTTATTGAATTAAGTTGATTGAACGAAAAATCTAGACGTGTATGGGGGCCTTTAGGTTGTGGATCCTCGGGGATACTGCTGTACATCACTAGGCCCCAACGAGCATCAAATTCCTGTGATTGCCCCACGCCAAAGTCTGTTTTTTTGATGATTTAAAAACATATTGATAATCAATGGAACAAGCTTTAGCGTTACTTTGCATTGCATGTTAGTTAGGGTTGCTCGCTGCATAGCCCAGTGTCCAAATCCATCCATTGAAAATGCATTAACCATGTCCTTCATGCAGCAGATGGGTTTTTGACACATTTGTGCATTTGCAATTTCTGCTCTTGTTCCGGTCCCTCCGGAACCTTTTGTGGCCCATAAGTCAATAAGATTTTGGTTATGATACCATGTTAAGGTGCCTTACAATTACTTCACAAAGTCAGCTAGTAGAAATTAAGTAGTAGTAGTTTAATTTCTCCCATTGAAAGCCATTGTTAACCCCTGGAAGACTGGAAGTTACACAAAAAGAAGCATGATAACTTCCGCAGACAAAAGCAGAGCATGTAAAAAAATGTTTAGGTTTTTGAGCAACATTGAGCCATTAGAACAACTCAGAGGTAGTTAAAATGTAATTAAATCTTAGGGGGATTTTTCTCTGAGTTTAAGTGCTGATTAAATTGATTGAAAGAAGGAAAATCAGTAAAACAATGCCAAAGTTATTAAATGACAATAAAGGTGTTTCCATATGCTAAACATTACTGAAATGAGTGTAAATATACACTACATTATTATCTAGTTCCCTAAATATGCCAATAAGTGATAGGTACAACAGACTTTAAATTAGGAAGATTTACAGAAAGATAAAGATGTCTTCAGATGTTTTCAACCATGTGACCATCAATTTCAAAAATTAAAATATCTTCCTGTGTAGGCTTTAATTGAGCCTAACCCTTAATGTTTATATGGTACATTTTTATTACACTATTAACCTGACATTTTGAATGTATTACTTATATAATGTATGTGAATAATAAGGTAATTTATGTACTTATTTCATTACAATATGTAAATAATATTGGAGATACTATGTGTTTTTTTCTTTTGAGATCCACAATAGCTTTATGCACAAATAACATAATACAGATAAATACAATTAACATTAAGGAAAATCAGTAAAACAATGCCAAAGTTATTAAAAGACAATAAAGGTGTTTCCATATGCTAAACATTACTAAAATGTGTGAAAGCTTTCGATGTATTTATGTATTACTTATGTAATGTATGTGAATTATAAGGTAACTTATGTACAAGCTTTCGGGATATCGCAGATCCCTTCTGCAGATATTAGCCTGAAGAAGGGATCTGCGATATCCCGAAAGCTTGCTTCTCTAATGACTTCAGTTAGCCAATAAACGGTATCACTTGAACTCCAAACTCTCTATAAAATGAGTGAAAATACACACTACACCATTATCTCGTTCCCTAAATATGCCAATAAGTGATAGGTACAACAGACTTTACATTAGGAAGATTTACAGAAAGATAAAGATGTCTTCAGATGTTTTCAAGCATTTGACTATCAATTTCATATCTCATAGGACAAAAATAAAAATATCTTCCTGTGTAGGCTTTAATTGAGCCTAACCCTTAATGCCTAGGTGCCCAACCTGCGGTCCTTTGGACATTCTTCAGCAGCCCTCCTCAATCCTCCAGTTGCATAGGAACTCATTTTGCATCACCTAACCTCTGAATCAAAATGCGCATTACCATACTACAGTGTTACCCAATGCTTGAAGTATATTTTAAAATAGGTTTTGTTGTTTAAAAATGAAAAATAATGTCTTCTAGCCCTGCCTGCTGTCATTTTCACATAAATAACACTTCTACAAGTCAGTATAGATTAAAAAAGTTATGTGCGGCCCTTTAGTGATGCAGAGGTCCGCACTTGTGGCCCTCCATATCAACTCAGTTGTCCACCACTGCCTTAATGTTTATATGGTAAGTTTTTATAACACTATTAACCTGACATTTTTAATGTATAACTAATGTATGTGAATAATAAGGTAACTTATGTACTTATTTCATTACAATATGTAAATAATATTTGAAATACCATATGTTTGTTTAACTATCCACTATCTATTTTTCTTTTTAGATCCATAATAGCTGCATGCACAAATAACATAATGCAGATTTATATAATAAACATTATGAAAGTCATACTAACCTTATCTTTCGAGTTTGGAGGTGCGGAGGGCTGGAATAATTAAAGGCTTCTGTTTTGAAATAAATATGTATATCAAACAGCCCTCCTATAAATACATCTCCATTCATGAAGAAGGGCCTTTGTGGATAGGTTGCACCTGGTCTGCAGCCCGGTTTCACAGTCTGACACACACTTTCACAAAATAGTAATAGAATTATTGTGTACCTGAGCATTGCTTTCATACCTGACACCTCAAAAAGTAATATTAATCAGCCAACCTATACCAGTTTACAGATAATTTACCAGTTCTGGAAAGATTGGTTGTGACTGGTTTCCATGAAATCTATAATAATGTAGCGTCCATGTCATGTCTCGGCAATATATATAACACACGGGTCATATAGTAACACCTTCTTGAGGGAATACTGCTGACTTTAAATTATCACTTTCGAAAATGTATAATTATGACTTCCAAATACTAAGTTAGAACAGAACGCTGAATCAAATCCCAAGGAAGCAGAGGTTAAATATAGTGAGAGGACAATTGCACAAAACATAAATATAATAACAACATTTTATTCAACATCTCGATTTATTGGATTAATAAAGTATATAGAACAGGGGTGGGTAAACTTTTTGACTCATGGGCTGCAATGGGTTGTTAAATTTGACAGGGGGGGAAGCTTGTAATGGCCGCCTCTCATAGATTTACCAAGTCCATGTGGTGGGGGCTAGACCAGGCGGAAGAAATTAACCACATTACATTGTAATCTGTTTAAATTTCCTTCCAATAACAAAAATAATTGTACTGCCAGTGAGATAAAAATGTTTTAAATATAAGTAGTGACAAGGCCAATAGTAGTCACAAGGCCAATAGTGTATGTTCTAAAATACAATGGTAACCTATTCCAGAATAAATAGATAATTGTTTGTCTATAATTAAGGGAAACTCACAGTCTACTGTGAGGGGTTTTTTTGTTTTCTTAAAGGGCTCCCGGACTCTGGGATAGGAGGGATGGAACTGGGTAGGCCTTCCTATTCCAGTAGGGTCCACTGAAAGGGTAAACATTTGTTTGCAGGTGAGTGGAGCAGAGACCAGTGTGTCATGGGTTCTGATAGAAGTTGGAGACGCAGCTTCAGACCAAGTAGGATCTTTTGCAGGAGCCAGGCGTCACTGATGTGCGGGGGGGGGGGGTTTCTGGGGGGGTGTCTGGCTGGCCCCTCTCGTCGGCGTCCGAACTGCAATTGTTTACTTATGCGGTGGGTTCTATTGGTTTCGGCGCCTATTTTGCAGGGGAATGGTGTCAGCGCCGCTGGTCAGAAGAATGGCATGATAGGGGGTTGACCAGGAACCTGGCGTTTCTGGAGTTCTTTCCCGTGATTGTTGCGGTTAGCCTGTGGGGTGATCGGCTGGCCAATCGTCATATGGTCTTTCATTCTGACAACATGGCGGTGGTTTCGGTAATCAATACTATGGCTCCTCCGGTAGTGAACCTGGTGAGACCAGGATCACCTGTGGAACTTGGCGTCCCCGTCCTGGCAGGTTGGTTGAGGAGGTCCGTGGCCCCAGTTACTTGGAAGGCATACAGCAGGATTTGGTCCTGATGGACAGATCTGGAGGCCTCAATGGCAGATTTGGAGGAACCGGGGGTCAGACGGGATCTTTTTTGGGTTTTCCTGTGGCAATTTCTGGTTTCGCCGGCCACTGTAGGGAGAAACATGGCAGCTTTGAGCTTTTTGTTATAGGAGGGGGTAGGTCCACGCCTGATACTCGTAGGCCGGTCACATTTGAATTGCTGGTGCGGATGGTAGCTGGTTTACATGCATGTTGCCTTTCTGCATACGAAAGGCTGCTTTTTTCCCTGGCTTTTTCTTTAGCATTTTTCTGGGCTTTTTGGGTGAGCAAGTTGGTTAGCCCAAGTAGAGTTTTGTCTGGGGGGGTGTTGATTGCGAATATCGAGTTAAAGGGGAATGTGTTGACCATCGTCATATACAATTCCAAGATGGATCAGCTGGGAAAGGGTTTGAGGGTCCACCTGTGCGGTTTGTCGGGTTACATGCTGTGCCCTGTTCAGTGCTTTGCTCGGCACATGGAAGTGCGACCCCGGGGGGTGGTAGGACCTCTGCTGTTGCATGAGGACAGTACTTTTCTCTCCAGGTTCCAATTCACGGCCATTTCTAAGCACAGCATCACAGGGCTGGGCCTCGATCCGGGTTTCTTTCGTATGCATTCTTTCCAGATTGGGGCGGCCACGGAAGCGGCCTGGCATGGTTTGGGGGAGGCTACCATACACTGGCTCGGGCGTTGGGAATTTCATAGTTTCCGCCATTTTGTTCGGCCTCACCTGGTTCTGTTTTAGGGTCGGGGGGTTTCCTTGGCGGGGTGGACACACCGTTCAGAGGGGGAGGGGTTTTTTTGTTTTCATTGCTCACATGTCATGTTTCTTTGGTTGCAGCGAAGTTAACCGTCTGGATCTTTGGGAATTCCTATGTCTTTTGGGCCGAGAGGAGGGCCAGCTCAGAGGAACCACGAAAGCTCTTGGGGTTCTCGGACGACGAGCTGGAAGTTAATTGGTTCGGGTTCCAGGCCTCCGAAGGGAACAGCTTCTGCTCAAGTTCTCTGATTTGTTGAAAATGTATAAGGTTCCACACATTTTATTTTTACATGCCGAGGGGAATGATGAGGGGTTTTGTCAGCAGTGCCTACTTATGGTGGTCATCAAAACGTTCTTTCTCCGGGTGTGAGAGTGTCTGCATTTGGTCAGAAATTGTTCCACGGCTTAACTGAAGGCCTGAGATACCTATTGCGGTATTGAACAAGAGCAGGGTAGCGAAGTTTATGTTCCGGGCGCGGGGCAATTCGGTTAGACACAATTTGCTGGAAGCCTGGGGCCTTCTTAGGCCAGACGGCGTGCATTTGTCGGATGTGGGCTAGACATTTTCCTTTGTAGGATACGGGAGGCTGTGGCCGCAGCCTATCGGGGTGGGTGTTGCATCTGGAGCAGAAAGCCCAGCTTCCAGATGCCTTGGAGGGTCCTCGTCAGTGCCAAGAGAGGTTTTAAGGTAGAACTAGTAGGGTGACATGCTTATATAATGATGGCAGCCATCAAAGCTGGAAAATTTTATTATTTTATAGAGGGCTCAGGCCATAGGTTCAGTGTTATTTTCCTGTATTAACAGGAGGTTAATTTAAAAGTGGAAGTACCCACTGTGCTGGATTCAAAAGGGCAGATGGCTGGTACGGATGGTTGTTTAAAAGTTATTTACATTTATTTAAGTTTAATATTTAAAGTTAATGTTTTAATGTGAATTAATAAAAGCGCCACTGTCAAGGGATATTTCATATATCTTGGTAAGCTGTGGCCTTTTGTACTTTCCACACACTAATACAGTTCAAGTTCCAAAGAAATCTAAGTCTCTGTGTTTTATTTCAAGGGTTGGGGTAGGGGTATAGGCAGGCACCAGTAGTCATGAGTATACACCTGGTCATTGAATTCACAAACCTATTAAAAACATTTACAGTTAGTAGCAGCAAAACATTAAAGGCCCCCACACACGTACCAAGTTGGGGTCGACAGATCAGCGATGAAGTGCAGTGTGATGACGTCATCACGCTGCACTCCGTCGCTCACAGCATCGGCGGGCACCCCTTGTGTGCCGGCCGTTAGTTTTAATGGGGACGCCGGTCTCCATTGAAACTAACGGCATCGGCCAGAGATTATCGAACATGTCCGTTCTCTGGCCAACCGAGCTTTGGGGAGACAGGAACTGATGGCCGCGAACGCGCACGCACATTGGTCGGCTGCAATCGTCCGTCGCTCGGTGCGTGTGTGGCAGCCTTAAGGGGGCATTCACGTTTGCGACTGGAAACCGGGCAGAAGCACGAAAATCTACAAGGCCAGTAAGATGGCCGCTTTTCAGGCACCTGCGGTAAAGAAGTACAATGGGTTTGTTTTCAAAAGACCACTGAGGGAATACTGCTGACTTTAAATTATCACTTTTGAAAATGTATAATTATGACTTCTAATTATTAAGTTAGAACAGAACGCTGAATCAAATCCCAAGGAAGCAGAGGTTAAATATAGTGAGAGGACAATTGCACAAAACATAAATATAATAACAACATTTTATTCAACATCTCAATGTAATGTATTAATAAAGTATTTAGAACGGAGGTGGTCAAACTTTTTGACTCATGGGCTGTTAAATTTGACAGAGGGGGGAAGCTTGTAATGGCCGCCTCTCATAGGTGTACCAAATTCATGTGGTGGGGGCTAGACCAGGCGAAAGGAAATTAACCACATTACATTGCTATCTGTTTAAATTTCCTTCCAACAACAAAAATAACTTTACTGCCAGTGAGATTTAAAAAAAGTTATAATATAAGTAGTGACAAGGCCAATAGTAGTGTCCAGGCCAATCGTGTATATTCTAAAATACAATGGTAACCTATTCTAGAATTAATAGATAATTGTTTGTCTATAATTAAGGGAAACTCAGAGTCTACTGATAAGAGGGGTGGAACAGTGGTACAAACCAATAAAATTGACAATAATATATATATATAAATAATATATATAAAACATAACAATTATTGAGGCAAACATAGTTTACTATAAAAAATAACAAATAATCACACTTAAATAAGCTTCCCTGATCCATTTCAACGTGTGGACATAATGCCTAGAGGTAGCCTACTGTCACCGCCAAGGTGTCAATTGGCCTGAATAAACTAAACAGTCCGAATATGGCACACAGGCTGAAGTCTGCTCTTGTCTGATATAGAATTATCTAAAAAAATATATATTTATTCATACTTAATATATAGGATGGCATCTGAATTTAGATGTGTGTTGTGGGCAAATTTTAAAAGTAGGATTGATATTTGCTGTTGGTCTCTTTTCAGGCACCTGCCTTATAGAAGTAGACCCAAGCGTGGGGGTGGAGAGTTGATCTGTAAAGCTAGCCATACACGGCACGGATTCCCTGGCTGATCGATTCAGCACCCGATGGATTCCGGCGATTCCGCCGGCATCCACAGGTGAGAACGATCAGCCAATTAGGGAATCCGATCGTGGCAGCCCACCTTGTACGGCCGGATCCGGGAGGGATCCGTGTCCGATGGCTCGCCTCCCGGACCACAACGCCCCCTGATCAGAGCAGAATCGGACAGAAAAGACCAACAGGTTGGTTCTTCCTCGGATCCGATTCTGTGCCCCTGATCCAGCGGATGCGATCGGACGGGCAAGGTGGGCTGCAGGGGATTCCGGCACGATGGATCCGCGTGCACGCGCCCGGAATCCATCGCGCCAGAATCCGGCACGAATCCGTGCCATGTATGGCAGCCTTAACTTTCTGTGCTACCGCCGAAAGCGTATGTATGATTGCTGCCTAATATTAATTTTGTCCTACTTTATTTTCTCTATTTCATTTGTGACAACTGTTTTTTATGATTAAATGATTTTATGTCTGAACTGACTGTTGTAGGCAGGGGCCACAAGTCCAACTGACAAGCTAAAGCCTAGGTGCCCATCCTGTGGCCCAGGGGCCACATGCGGCCCTTTGGGCATTCCTTCACGGCCCTCCATTTGTGGGCCTTAAAACCTTACTGTTCATGCATAGGGCATAGGAACTCATATTGCATCACATAACCTCCCCAAGGCCATGCTCAGAGAAACTGAGAAAAACGCAGACCTAAATCTCAAACTCCACAGGTTAAATGATAACTTTTGTGATAGTATAAAAAGATGTAATAAATACAGTTTTTGTGGAAGCGTGGCCATGAGAAAGAAAATTGCAGCACAGCTAAGGTTTGCACTACAAGACTTCCCAAACAATGTCCTCTGGACAGACAAGACCAAGTGGAGATGTTAGGCCCATTTCTATATCTGAAAGCCAAACATCATATCAGCAGGAAGATCTCATACCAACTGTGAAGAACGGAGGAGGGGTTTTGGCTTTTTTTTTAAGATTATGGGCACTCTTCAGTTATTGAGTTAACCATGAGCGTCTCTGTATACCAAAATATTTCATAGTCAAGGCCCTGGCTTGGCTTGTATTTATTGACATGTACCAGATGTTCTTTTATTGTTGCTGTGCAGTCCACCTTACTAGGTGGATTACACCATTACATTGTGTGTTGTCACTACAGCCTCTGGTTTTAAAGGTGTTCTTTGTTCCATGCCAGGTATCAATGAGACGAGAGAGGCGGCAGTGATGCTCAAACAGGAAACTTTATTGAACTGTGAGGCCCCGAAGGAGGGTCTCACTCACTGTAAATGGCGCAACTGTGTACAACGTGGTTATAGTTACGCCAAAAGTCCACAGTAGCCAGCCCCTGATAACAGTCCAGCCAAGGGTCCTCGATATGGTGGCTGTGTGTCCAGCTGTTCTCTCTGTCTGACACTGAGACACCCTGACACTCATTCCGGTGGGGTGCATACCGCCCCTTGGCTTGGACTACTCAAGCCGCGGTGTAACTTATGTGTTTGCAGAGGCCCTGCCAGTCCGCTACACCTGTTCCGGGGACGTGCAGCTCTTACTCGCCATACTTAAGTTGAGTGGACTCTGACCTGCAAGCTCCCTCCATCGGTCAAGCAAAGTTAAATTGGACTATATATATACAGGGAGTGCAGATTTATTAGGCAAGTGGTATTTTTGAGGAATAATTTTATTAT
>CM070040.1:72216436-72230632 GCA_036250615.1 Ptychadena robeensis | reverse complement strand
GATGATGTGGTCAAAATACTCATTTGCCTAATAATTCTGCACTCCCTGTATATTGTTTTGCATGTCCACTTAATACCTAAACGCTATTGGCTATCTCTCTGATCCAATCTGCCCAAGTATGCCAGAGATCATGGCCACCTTTTACATCTGCTGTGGTGGTGTCCGAAGGATTGGGTCCTTGATTTTGTATCTTCGGTTTCCTCAAAACACTGTTCTCCTCTGACCCTGTAATCTGTGTGTACTAGGTTTGGTTTCTTATGTTACTGAACAACTCCAGCTTGCTGATGCAATCCCTAAGGTGCTGTTTCAGGCCTGCAGGCTTATCCTTGTTAATTGGAATGGCCCCTCACCGCCTACTGTGTGTATGTGGTTGGATACTTTAATCACTATAATTAAACTGGAGAAAATAATTTCAATTCCCAAGAATGCAATCTAAAATCTATCTAAATATTTGAAGGTGTGGGTCAGAGTGCCTGGGAGGAAGCTCTGGCAATCAGTTTTTAGCCCTGATTTATGTTCCTATATTTCCTCAGTTTTACTTTGAACTTTATTTTTGTTCTTTTTATATTGGTATCAAGGATTTTTAGCTTGATTATTTTATTGCCAATCAGCCTAAGCAGAGAAAAAAGTCCCTCTCCCAAAGATTAAACATTTGTCAGTGCCACACCCTAAATAAAATGAGAAAATAAGAACCATATAGAACCATGGGCTTTTAAGGCACTCTACAAATTTACTCAACTTCCAATATACATTAAAAGGGTCTTTATTGTACATTTTATGGACCATTCACTCACAGCAATAATGACAACACAGTTGCCCACATATGAGCAAAAACATCAGTTTACATATTTTATACAATCAATTGTGTCCCAAGGGCTCCAAGGCGTTTCACAGGGCACCAGAGGGGCCGTCCACAACCACATGCCACCCTAGCATGTCCCCCGACATCAGCCATTCGTGCTGGGGTGGGCATGTGGCTATGGACGATCTTGCTCTCCCTCGGGTGCCCTGCTGTGCTCCTGGCGGTCTCTCTGTTCACATGTTTGGCGTCTGAATTTCAGACTCTCTCTAGAGGGGAATCTGGGTATGTATTATATCTTACCAGGGCTAATGGGTGATCAGATAGACATAATTTGGATATAATCATGACATGTATTCTTTTGATATATGACAGTGTTGTTCCAAGAAACCCCTGATGAAGCCTGAATAGGCGAAACACGTTGGAGCCCTTGGGACACGCCAATTAATTGTATAAAATATGTAAACTGATGTTTCAAGCTCATATGTGGGCAACTGTGTTGTCATTAATGATTATTTTTATTGAGCAACTGAAGGCTAGTGTAGCCACTTGTTTCGTATGTACACCTGTTTAATATAGTTAGAAAAAAGATGCTTTTTGTATTTTTATGTTATAATATTTATTAGGAAATATCATATTATAATGAACCTTTCAGCACAATGTTTTTCCTGTTTTTCTGTGGTTTTAATAAAATGATATAACACTTAGGAGCAAATATTGCGCCCATCATTCCAGAACTTGAGGCTAAGATGGCAAATACCTCAACCGCTACTGCAGAAGTCCCTTTTGAGCTGAGATACGTAGGGATAAAAAATATCCAAACAGTGAAGAAGACTAACATACTAAAAGTAATCAGTTTGGCATCATTAAATGTGTCTGGCAATTTTCTTGCCATAAACGCAACAACAAAGCATACAGACGCCAAGATACTCAAATACCCCAAGATGATGTAGAAAGCCAAGGCTGACCCCTTATCACATTCTAAGATAAACTTTGTCATTTCTGACTGTGAGTTGTATGATGCAGAGGGAGGGGCTATAAGAATCCATAAAACACAAATAAACACCTGAATAATAGAACAAATGAAAACAATGAATTTGGGAACTTTAGCCCCAACCCATTTTCTTAAGTTTTTCCCAGGCTTGGTTGCATTAAAAGCCATCACCACAATGAAAGTTTTTCCTAAAAGGGACGATACTGAAATGGAAAAGGTGACTCCAAAAATGGATTGGCGTAAAAAACATGTAAGCTCTTGTGGTTTTTCCATAAAAATAAGACAGCAAAGACATGAGAGCATGAGCGATAATAGAATGAAGTAGCTGAGGTCTCGGTTGTTGGCTTTGACGATTGGAGTGTTCTGAAACTTAATAAAGATTCCAAGAATAACGGACGATATCAATGAAAATAGAATGGCAATAAAAGCCAGGACTATCCCTATAGGGTCTGCATAGGACAGGAATGAGATAGCTTTCTTTATACATTCAGTCTTTTGTTCATTAGGCCATTGGTCTTCTGGACATTTAATACACACATCTACATCTGGAAATAGATAGAAAATAACATTTAAAATGTTGTTTCATGTCATCATACTTTACTAAAAAAAAAACATGTCATCTAATTTAGAAATTTATTTTTAAAAAAACACAACAGACTTCACCAAGGCAATTATAGGAAGTAAGCCACAGGACGACAGGGCAGCAACATTTAAGTATAATACGGACTATACACTTATAGGTCTACATGACATAGTCTATACATGAAATACAATGTACAACATGCTAAAATAGGCATCACACGTTTCCCAGACCAGAGAAAAATATTACTATAGTTGGAATTGTATGAGATAGATAGATAGATAGATAGATAGATAGATAGATAGATAGATAGATAGATAGATAGATAGATAGATAGATAGACCTGTCTGGTTAGAGAATTGTCCTTCTGGACAAGGTAGGCAATCATAGCAACAAACTGGCTGCCCTTCCCGTACAGATTTCCTGTAACCCGCCGGACAGATCTCGCTGCACACTGATCGAGGAACCTGTAGGTACAGAAATAATCATATAATATTTTTTTTTTAAATACTGCATTGCACATACATTTAATTCATACTTTATACCGGTATTTGCCTAACGTTTCATTTACCGTTGTTATCCAGAATTCAATTGCAAAATAGCTATATGGATATGTAAAGAGCAACAACCAACAACTTAAGCCCCCCATACAGATTGTATAGATTTTGACCTGATGTCGGGTCAGAATTGGCCCGGGCAGAAGCAGGCATACCCATACTTTAGACGGGGACACTGTGTGTGTGGCTGTCCATGTGGGTCAGATCCGTTTAGCTTTGTTTTCTGGCCCCTTGTCACGTTGTTGAAATAATGTTGCTTATTCTCTGCAATGAGTAATAATAATGCCTAGTGTCCAAACATTGCTGTAGCAATATGTAGTATTACAGTTTAGCCACTAGGTGTCTCACTACTATTATTAATGTTTCAGTTTTGTTGTACAACTCGTTGGTTCCTGCCGCATGTGTGTAGAAGCCATAGTTGTGATGAGAAGCATGAATAAATCCTCTCAGTTATAATCTACCAGTTGTGTCTGTCAACTGAAGCAACTTACCATAACAAACAATTGCCTTGGGGACAATGCAGTGGTGTGATCATCCTCATGGCAAGGCAGTCTCTACGAATAAGCGTTTTTTTTAAGTGCAGAAAATGTAAAAAGACAATGTCACACTTCGCCTATTACACATTACCGCCATGCGTGATGCCGACCATGCATGTTATTGGCACACCCATGGCTGTTCAGCCATTACAGGGTCTTGGTCTGACCCCTTTATCAAGCCAATGTGGCCCATGAGTCAAAATGTTTGCTCACCCCTGGTATAATTTGGTAGTCAGACATATTCAGGTGGACTTTGAAGTGGAATTGCCTATGACTGTAATTATTTTAAATAACACGCTTAAGCCTGCCATACACATGCCGATAAACGGCCGATTTTTCACCTGACCGAACGGCGTCCGCTTATCGGCATGTGCCCACATGCGCCCCACAGCTCGGCCGGCCAGAGAACGGACATGTCCGATAATCTCTGGCCGATGGAAACCGATGGCATTAGCTTCAATGAAGACTGGCATCTTCATTGAAGCTAATGGCCGGCACACAAAGGGTGCCGGCCGACTGAAGGGGCCCCATAATGCACCAGGGTGCAAACATGATGACGTCATCACGTTTGCATCCCGGTGCATATCGGGACTGGTCTGTCTGCACCCGTCGGGGTGTGTATGGCAGCCATTAGCCTTGTAAATCGGTCCAATAACATATAAAAGAACAGTATGGGATCTGTTTAGGTTCTGTGGAGAACTTATCCTCTATTTCAACAACATTTCTTATATGTTGTGTAGCCAAACAAGATAATAAACATAGTTATAAGGAGAATACATGAAGATAGAAGGCTGACCTTCGCAAACTTGTTTTCCCAGACTATAGCCTCTCCATTTAGAATGATCTGTCTTCCTGGTGGAGCATGCAAGTCAAAACGTCCTACTCTTTGTGAATTGATCGTCCAGTTTGGATAGTGGATTACGTTAAAGATATCATACCCAATGGATATTTCCCCATCATTGAAGTAGATGTCTTGTCCCAGAGTGTTTGTAAAATTAACTCTTTTTATGTATTTATGAAGCTGTAAAGGACAAATAATGATATACAAATTACACTTATCACAGCTCTATCTTTAAAAAATGAAGATAATGGAGTTTATCTAAATAACACACACATTCAGTTGTGCCACGGTATTGTAACCCTCTACTTCACCATAACAGAGGTAGTACAGTCCCTGTTTCCTGATGATAAGGCATGATTGACATGAAGGCTGATTTTAGCCCAATCCGGCTTGTTGCTGCACCCAAATCCTGCACGACCCGATCCCTAAGGATGCGGGAGCGCGCACAGCATCCGATCGGCGGTCGGGTTGTGCAGGAATCGGAACGTCTATGCTCAGCTTTATATTTTTTGAAACGCCAAAATATGCCCTAGGTCTTATTTTCAGGGGGATGTCCTATTCTGATCACTCTGTGCCAATCATTGTCTCCTTCTGATCTCTCTGTGCCAATCATTGTCCCCGTTTGATCCCTATGTGCCATTCATTGTCCCCTTCTGATCATTCAGTGCCATTCATTGTCCCCTTATGATCACTCTGTGCCATTTATTGTCCTCTTCAGAGCACTCTGTGCTAATCATTGTACACTTTGATCACTCTGTATCATTCATTGACCCCTTTGATCACTCTGTGCTAATCATTGTACACTTTGATCACTCTGTACCATTCATTGACCCCTTTGATCACTCTGTGCCATTCATTGTCCCCTTCTGATCACTCTGTGCCATTCGTTGTCCCCTTCTGATCACTCTGTGCCAATCATTGTTCCCTTTGATCATTCTGTGCCATTCAATCTCCCCTTCTGATCCCTCTCTATGCCATTCATTGTCCACTTTGATCACTCTGTGCCAATCATTGTTCCCTTCTAAACACTCTGTGCCAACCATTGTCCCCTTCACTGACTCTACCGGTACGGCCGGGTAATAGACTCTGTTACGGCAGGGATCAGCTGCTTGCTTGTCCTTCCTGGCGAGGAGGCGCGGGCCTTTGTAGTCACTTCCTGCTCCGCTCTGCACTGCAGCCAGCCCTGACGGAGTGACACGGAGGCACACAGTTACCCATTGTACCACCCGAATGGGAGATCCGGGCAGTGGCAGGCATCGGTGGGTGTTTTATTTGCGGGGGTGGCTTTTTTTGTTGTTTTGGGCAAAAATCAGGGGGTGGCTTATTTGATGGGAATGGCTTATCATCGGGGGAAACAGGGTATTTATTTTAAATGAGAAATTCCCTTTGTGGATTCCGGCAGCAGCAGTTGCAATGACCTCCCACCAAATAATGGACAGGATGTCCCTTCTGGGATTCTAATGGTGTTAAACTATTTAAAAGGATCATCAAATTATGTTTTTCTTACCTTCCAGCCCTTTAAATCTTGAAATTTGAATTTATTTTTATCCTGCATCCTTTCACTTAATGGTGTTTCTTTATACATCTCATCTAACGCGTACGCTACGGCATATACGGAGTTGTATACAATATAGCTCATGCCAGTGAACCTAAGATTGCAGTGCGAGTACATGATTTGCCTTCCGCTCTCCACGCCGGTGCAGTTCCGTCTTCTCGGATTGAAAGGACACCGGTTTTCACATAGCTCGTCCCACCATGTTGCGAAGGTCCTTCCTGATGGGAATCGGCTTGGGTTAACCTCTTTGACAAATTTTTGAAACGCAGGGTTCTCATTTTTCTGCATGATAAATCTTAGCGATCCATTGACGCTTGTGTCATTTTCCAAGTTGAACATCCGGAAGCTGGACTCTGCAGTGTGTATCCAAACCTTCCCAGGTACGCTGGTAATGTGAACATTTAATTCCAGGTAGTACACAGAGTTTTTGGAGCCATATACAAGAATAGCATTTGCAGTGGACTGTGCGATGGTTTTCTCTATGTCTTTGATTCTTTCGGGAGGATAGTCATTAATAGAAGGTACTTGTTTAACAAATTCAATGCATCCTCCACTTTCTATAATCATGTTTTTAATGATCTTTATAGCATTTATGCTGCTATCGTCATCGGCATAAAAAATGCCCACCCACATCCAGCCGAAGTGCTTCAGTAAGGCCAGTATGGCAACATACAGAGCCTTCTCACTGGGAACGGTCCGGTAGAAATTTGGGAAGATCTGTTTGTTGCTCTGGAGAGGTTCTTGGGACATGAAGCTGATCTACAAAATATATTAATATGATTATTTGCTTTTCTGAAATAAAACTGAATGTATTGAAAGTGATAAAGCCAAATACCCAACAAACCTCACGGTTTGGTCCCTTTCTAAGGTGTGTCAAATCTGATTGTGTTAGAACATTGCTTATCTTATCTGACATACCTAAAGGTGTTCTGGGTGGGTTTTTTTCCACTGCAATTTTCCCTCCTCCTGCCTTCTCTTTGTCACCACTAGAAATGGTCAATGAGATGCTAAAATTCAACATTAGCATGCAATTTGTGTGAAGACTGGAACATAGTACAACTCTTGTACCTAGCTTAGTGTCAATCTGCATAACATTTCTGCATCTCATTGACCATCTCTAGTCACCGCTGGTGATGCACAACTGCCATGTTGGAAAACAGCAACTTATAACCAGGCTGTCAGGATCAGGGGCGACCAGACAGACAACACACACTGACAGCGTTATGGGGAAACAAAAAACGATTTAATGAAGACTTAGAGGCAGAAACAAAAACAGGTGCAAAAGTCCAGGGTACAGGGGTGTCCAGGGTTCAGGTTTAGGGACATGAAGCCAGGGAAAGCATGAAATCCAGACAAGCAAAGCACAATGAACAGCAAGCGTGGTCTGGATGAAGCACAACTAAATAGCCCTGAAGCTAACGACGAAGGTGTGAGCTCCACCCAGCCCATGCTTGCAAGGAGCCACCTGACTGTGGGACCAACTCATGGATGGCCAATCACAGTGCCACCAGCAGGCGGTGACCGGAACAGCCAGGGTCCTAACACAGGCACATGGGAAATGGATATTCCTAGAAGAATTATGATCTGTAATTTTTGAACACAGTGCCCTGGGGCATTTTCCTATACCAGTACTTAAGTAGTAACATGAGAGAAATTTGTAAAATTTGGCTGGATTTTGAACTTAATTTATGCAAAAACTACATGTGTTAGAACAACACGTTCCTTTTTGTAATCTTCCCACAAGTCTTCTCTACATCTAGTTGAAATTTCCAAAAATAATCTCTATTTAACCTCTCATACATAAAGAAAAAGATCCAAAGCTTCCTATTTATTAACTGGCCGTCATCCCAAATCATATATGGATACAGTAGAGGTTGGAAGGTAGGGGTAGTCCAGCCCCTCCTCCCAAAACAAGGGGTTCTCCCCTACACCAAGTAGGGGCAAGGGGACTTTAATGGCCAGGCTGGGTGGTACACATCTTGTATTCCAGTAATGGAGGAATTACTTTTGTGGGCTTATTGCAGTATACGTTCTGGAAGAAGATTTATAATTGCCCAATTTGTTCTTCTCATTTACAAAAACAAGTGTCTGTTCTATTCTTATATTCTCTTGTACCCTAGTGCCCTTTTCCCCTTATTGTTGGCCCCTTGCAAACATTGGTCTATTTGGTACACTTTGTGAATGGATTTCTTTTTAAATTGATAATTGTAAATAGATTTTTTAATAATTTAGAAATGAATGCTTTTTTTCTTATAAACTGTTCTTACTTTTCCAGCACTGTCCATTCCATTTTCCCATTTTTTCTTTATATACAGGACACTGCTGAAGAAAATATCAACTGTGGCTCAAATACATTTTAAGAAGGTTATAGGTTACAGAATTTGAGGTATTGGGTCTGATCTCAAGCAGCAATATTTATTGAGGCTCTAGTCTGTGTCTTCATAATGTCCCTAGTTATTTATCTCTTCTTGAATGTCTGCCGTTTTTGACAGCTTTCTCAAGCATTGTATACACAAACTATTGTGGTGATGTCAGGTGCCATATGTGAGGCTCCCAGTGGTGGGCAACTAAAGTAGTCAAACTTCCCTCCACTGAACTTTAAGTGGATGGTGGAACTAGTATATTTCATATTTTAGGTGTGGAGTGCATGTTCCTCCAACCCATCCTAGACCGTGTCTCCTTGTGTGATTGGGATATCTATGTGGGGACGCCCCCTGTTTGGTGCACCTGCAGACAAATTCGCTGAGTTGAATATTATTGTATTTGACATACAAAATCCTGTGCTTTGGATAAATTTCAAGTGTTCCATGCTAGTCTCCATGACCATAATTATCCCTGTTTGCAGACTCAGGAACACCTCATCTGTACAAGCCTGAGGAAGCCCTTTCAGGGTGAAACATGTTGCATATGTACAGCTACTTACATGGATAAAAAATATATTTTGGACTAAGGCTTTGTTTCCATTACGCTTAGCGGGAGACGTCCCAACATAACAGACAGACTTACCTGCTCGGCGGAGAGTCTGTCTTCATTGTGCCGAGCCGATCCGCCAGTGTAAGGCTGAATGTAGTCGAGTACGTTCAGCCTCTGCAACGGCGGATGTGTAAACAGACCATTCGCCGACAGGCAATGTCTGTGAGATACGTCGGGACCCCTGCTAAGCGTATACGCTTAGCGTAGGGGTCCTGACGTATAATGGAAACAAGCCCTATGTTGTCTTTTGGTCTATTGTAAGAAATATATTGATTCTTGAACCATTGCATGATTCCACCCTCCACTTATAGCCCCACGGATGGAATTTTGACTACTTTACTTTAACTACTGTAAGGGATGAGAATGGTGGAATAACTTTTCAGCTTGGTGTCCGGCATCCCCGGTAAACCAATGTTGGGCAACTGAGTTGATATGGAGGGCCACAAGTTTAGCCCTCTGCATCACTAAACACATATAACATTTTCAATCTATACTGACTTGTATAAGCATGTTTTAAAGGGAGAGCATGCAGTTAGAAGATATTTGTTACATTATAGTTCAAGCTTTAGGCAACACTGTAGTGTGGTAATACACATTTTGTGTCAAATATATCATCAAAGCCTATTCTGAAGTTATGTGCTGCCATATATATTACACGATCATCCCCCATTTGTTGGGATAGTGGGAGAATAGGCACTCACCTGTCTGCCAATCCCCCGCCAACCCGGATCTTCTTAAAGCAGAAAGAGGAGGAGAGGCAAGGGGCTTGCTTAGGCGCCCTCTGGGTCACTGACCCTGAGTTAGTTACTTGCCTCTCCTCCTTTTCCCACTCTAAGAAGATCCATGGCCAGGGCGCGTCAGCGGAGGATTGTAGGAAGGTGAGTTCCTATGCCAGTGGTGGGCAACTGAGTTGATATGGAGGGCCTTGTCATCACTAAAGGGCCGCACATAACATTTTCAATCTATACTGACTTGTATTGGAATTTTTTATGGACATTATTACAGCAGGCAGAGCTAGAAGACATTATTTGAATTTTTTTTTATAACAAAACGTGTTTTAAATGATGCATTAGGGAACACCATGTTATGGTAATGCACATTTTGTGTAATATATATTGTTATAGGTTACGTGCCTCCATAGGTTACGTGTCACCAAAGCCTTTGAGGATATCTATGGGACACATAACCTTTGATTCAAGGGTTATGTGCCCCTATTCTGTTCCTCTCCTCTTCTTCCTGCTGTAGGGAGATTTTGGGAGAAGATGCAGGAGATTGGCAAACAGGTGTGTTCCTATGCCCTATGCATTAACAGTAAGGTTTCGCGGGCTGCAAGTGGAGGACTGAGGTGAGCTGCTGAAGAATGCCCAAAGGGCCTCATGCAGCACCCGGGCCACAGGTTGGGCACCTGGGTCCTATGCATTAGCAGTTAGGTTTCAGGGACTGCAAGTGGAGGACGGCCGCTGAAAAACGACCACGGGCCACAGGGTGGACACCTGGGCTCCATACAATAGGAAGCTATACATAAATATAAAAACTGTTTCTATAAGACAAAAAAGATACGCCATACCTGTGGGTATTTATAGATCCCAAAAATGTTGGCATACTGTATAGAAAAGGTAGATGACATCCCTTCGATGACAGCGGCGAGAACACCATATTTATCACAGCAGTAATTTGGATATTGCTTTGTGTTCCCTGAATAAATACGCACAGCACCTTGGATGGTTCTGAAGAGGTCCACATAGGAGTCATATACATTATAGCCTAAAGTCACATTTGGCAAAATGTTAGGGTTCAGGTTGATTTCATCCACAGCGAACACCAAACTTAGGAAGTTGTAGAAGTCATCAAGCAACATACTATAATTGAGATTAAAATAAAAAAAGGCTTAAACACATATTACAATTATTTGAATAAGAATAATAATTTCTACTATGCAGCTCAGGAACATTTTTAATTTAAAAACATTATTTTGGCAGTTATTCATTTTTGTTTACTGGCTTAATATTAGCATTTCAAAAATACAGAAACCTTAGTGACATTCGGTATTCTGAGGCTCTTATACTCTATGCCCCAACCTATTAGATTGTAAGCTTGATCGGGGATCAGGGTCCTCTACTCCTCCTGTGTCATATCCTGTTCCTGTGTGTTATCTTGTGTTGTATCTCTACTCTAATGTATTGTACAGCGCTGGGTAATATGTTGGCGCTATATAAATAAATGTTAATAATGTTAATAGCCATGGGTGCACATAACTTTTTAGTGAGCTCCTCAGATGAGTACCAGGAGATGGTGTTTGGTACTCACCCCATATGTAGGGGGGTCTTCCTCACTGTGTCCCTTACTGTCTTCTGTGTCAGCCTCCTGGATGGTAGATTCTGCTGCAGATGGACCTCCCTGTTCCTGATTGATCCTCCGATTAGCTGTCTCCATCAACAGGTCACCAGCTGGCTTTGAGTCACATGTAACTCTCACAGTACACGTTTGAACCCTCCAGATCTCATACCTCAGTAGTACAACCCTGACATTTTCTGACTTAGTAACTAACCCCTGAGACTTCCTGCAGTCCAAATGTCATCCTTTCATAGTCACATTCCAGCTGTCTTTTGTCAGATTTTACTCTTACATATGCCTACTCTGACTTTCACCCCCCAGATCTCCAACACACTTAAAAGTCTTTTTTATTGGATTATTAATTTAAATTATTAATTTAGATTCCCAATGTCACGCCCCTAACTGCAACCTTTTATAGTTATTCATATTTCCCTGCAGTTATCCAAGTGACATAAATTGTATACATGTAACATTTAGCTGCGGCCGCCCAGACACGGAGCGCCTCCAAGTTGTTAGTACACATATGAGCTGTGTAACAATAATGCAGGTACGCAGAGCTGCAGAGCTAGGTTTTGGCCCCCTTTGAGTACCAGAGTACCACTTATGTGCACCCCTGTTAATAGCATTCTTAATCATTTCAATTTGTTTTAATAGCACAACTTGTCGGAGATCCTTGGAGTGTTCCAAAAATTGTTTACAGTTTTACAAATGCACGAAAAGGAACAAAAACAATTGTGTACAATGATGGCATATTTATATATACAAACAAAGTTCCACATAATAAAATAGTTATTTTAGGAATTAAAATTAGATACCTTAATAATAAATAATGATAGATCATAAATAATGATAGATGAAATATATGATAATGTCAGAATGTCTATCACAATTTTGTTTATTGATACATGTGAATGTAACGAGGTATATTTTAGGTGTTGGTAACTAAACCTTCTTCTGATCCCACACGATTTTGGTTGTTTTCCCCTATACACTTTGACGTGCTTTATCAAAATCTTACCATCAATCAGTTTACATCAGGCTGGCATCCTTATGTGCAGGTGGCGTGGTGCTTTTAGTCGCCAAGCTTTTTGTCTCCTCGTTCCCCACTCGAGTTTGCCCCATGGGGGCTTTGATAGTTTGTCTATGTGTTTAAAAGCCTTACCAGGATCTATACATGTGAGGAACTATTACAATGGCAATACTATCTTGAGACTATTTGGGGCTATGACTTTCCCTCATTGTTGGTGTTATTGTTTTGAATACAGAATTGGACTGGATAAAAACACCCCTTCTAAAGAAAGCTACACGAAATGCATGTTGGGGTTGATTCTATGTGGTAGGATCCTTTGTCCATAATTACCTACAAATGTATTTGTTCTGTTTGATATTTATTGTATTGTATTGTATTTATTGCTAGTGTATGGGCACACATGCATTACTCCTTTAATGTATGGGACAACACCAGCTATGATGGTTATGTCTGATGTCTTATTAAATACTATCTACTTTTTTAACTCTTACCTTGAATAATGCTTCAATGATGTGGCTTCAAAAGTCCCCCTGCCCCTGGTTACTCAGGGGGAAAAAAACGTGGGTGTTGGTATTTACCTTCACCCTTTTTTGATGTTTGAATATAATGACAGAAGGTGATAGATGCAATAGGCTCATTCATAATTCATAACCCCATATGCAAAGATAATTTTTTTTTCTGCCATGTGACAATAATGTTCATATATTACAGAACCTAATGAGGATTTTTTTTTCTTTTCAAAAACAAGCATCAAAAGGGGCATTGAATGCCCCTTTAATATTTGAAAATATTAAATGCCCCTTTTATATTTGACAATATAACCATCTAATACATATAATATCAATATTTATAACAAGCACATGTAATATATACCAGGACAGAACATTAAAAATTTATCATTTTGTCATTTTTTTTTAAAACTGAACCAATGTACTGAATTTATTTATATGGCTAAAGGTATGCAAGTTTTATTGAATACTTTTTGTGGAACTTTTATTATGACATTTATGTGAATGCTAAGGTAACTAATGTGTTGATATACATTAACTACAAAAATTTAACTTATTAAATAAAATTTGGGGGTAATATAACTCTAGAGCCCTTTCTGTTTTGTTATTTTAAATAGATTTCAGGTTGACATTTAAATATCGATTTAAATAATTTAATGCAGAAGACAAAATGAATGTCAGACAAAGTGAAAGTCATACTGACCTTATCTTTCGAGGTTGGAGGTGCGGAGGGCTGGAATAATTAAAGGCTTCTGTTTTGAAATAAATATGTATATCAAACAGCCCTCCTATAAATACATCTCCATTCATGAAGAAAGGCCTTTGTGCATAGGGTGTACCTGGTCTGCAGCCCGGTTTCACAGTCTGACACGCACTTTCACAAAATAGTAACAGAATTATCATGTTCCTAAACATTGCTTTTATACTTGATACCCCCATTCAAACAAAGACACAAAGTTATATTTGTCAACCAACCAGAAGTTTTACAAATAATTTACCGGTTCCAGATTTGTGATCAGATACTATCATGAACTCTACAATAGAGCAGCGAGAAGGTCATGCCTCAGCAGTATTTATAGCACACAAATCATATAGTAACAGCTGCTTATGGGAATACTGCTTGGGGTTTCAGAGTTCAAATTGTCACCTTTCAATGATTATGACTTACAAGTAACAATTATGAATTAGCACAGAAAGCTGAATCAAATCCCAAGGAGTTGTAGATTACACATGGCACAAAATAATATGTTTTCTATAACAGCAATAATAGTTCAATGTTAATTAAGAAACATCTTGAGGGGTCCAATCAAATAAACAAAACGGCATACTCTAAAAACGTTTGTATATATGGCAATATTAGCAACTTACCGAACTCTGAAAAAGTTCAGAAATATACAACTTGTTAAGGCCACCCCATGAGTTAAGCCACCCATACACCTTTATATTCCTCCATACAATTTCCATTAGATCTACCAACAACTATGTAGT
>CM070040.1:72188496-72205042 GCA_036250615.1 Ptychadena robeensis | reverse complement strand
AGAAAAGTTGATTGTACAGAAATTGCATGGTAATTGTATGTGGTGTATGGGGGACTTTACCCTCTCAGGGTTTAATCTTTAATTGTTTAACCCCCTGAGTGCACTGCCCGTATACGGGCGATCGAGGCAGTGTACACAGTACACTGCCTGTCATTTCCGGCATCTCGCCGGAGTTCTTCACGCAGCTGGTGTCATTACTGACATCAGCTGTGTGAGAGGGAAAGCAGGCGCTCCTCCATTAACATGGAGGTCTATGGCACCGCCATTGATTGAAGACAAACGCTGCAGCTTTCCGGGGAGGCATAGGGTCTCCCCGCCGCCGGCTTCCCCTGCGGTTGAGAGGACCCTGTTCAGCGAACGAACAGGGTTCGTCTCAACCGCTAGAGAGGTTAAAAACAAAAGTCTTTAGGAAAATCACATTACTGCTCACCAACCAAAAAGAAAAGCTGTGTGACTGAGGTAAGTCCTCAAGTCCTAATGACATGCACATATCTGCATTTGTATGCAAATTGTATGCAGACTGGAATTTGGCCAATCAAAGCAGCTGTACCTGATTGGCCCTGTTTTAATGCATTTACATTATATGAAAATCACAGCTTCTCATTGACCATCTCTAGTCCTAACCTAAAATGACCAATTCTCTCACTAACCTAATATTACCTAAATGCTACAACAATCCGACCAGATTGGGGAGAAAATAAAATCACCAACCAACGGATTGTTGCAGCATTTAGGTAACATTAGGTGAGTGAGAGAATTGGTCATTTCAGACCTGGGGAATAACCGTGAGAGCACATTCCACATTTGGACAGCAACCATAATGGTGGGATCAGAGCCAATCTTCAGGTGAGGAACACACTCAAACCTTGGACAGATATCGATCAATGATTTCTATCACATAGATATGATTTCAGTGACTGCTGAACCTATAGAACAGGCACCTTGACAGTGATCTTAATTGTAATTTTTTTATTTTTTTGTCCTCCCTGAACGAAGAAACCCCTCTTCACCCTCAAGGTCTGATTGACCCCTACCACAGGCTATGTGGTGATCCTGGGGTAACCCAATTTGAGCTTTGGGAAAATGTTATGTGTGGTGTGTTGTGAATTTATCGTATTACCCATCTTCAGCATTTCAGGATCAACTGCAGCTTTCTAATGAATCCATCCATAGCCATCCAACCTCGGCATTTCAGGATCCACTGCAGCTTTCTTTTTGGTCTAGTAAGACCACTGTCCTAGCCTCACGGAAATCCTAGGCTAGGATTTCCGTGAGGCTAGGACAGTGGTCTTACTCCACCAAAAATAATAAAATGGATTTTTAAATAGTTTAAATTAAATCAAATTCACAACCCTCAGCCCCCATGTTGTTGACATTGGCCACTATGGATGAATTCCAAGGTGACTGATAGCTGGCAAACATCAGAGACCCAACACCTGAATGGTCATACATTCAGTTTTGTTTTGTGTCAGCTGCCCCCTAGCACCCTAATTTTTTCCCTCATTGCCCAGTCATTTGGTTAAATGGCAGAGAAGAAATGGTAACCACATCATTTACACTTCTACAGGTGGGGGGTCATCCTCTAACAAATATGTACCATGCACCTCCCTCTTCTGTGCTGACTTTAATTTAAGTAACCTCAGATCCGTAGACACATGATGTGTAGATGATTTGCTATAGATTACTTGACTCTACATTGTGTCTGTGTGACAGGAAGCGATATGGATTGGTCTGCCACGTGTCTCCTCATCTTCATCTTGTGTGTGACTTATATAATGATGAGCTTCATGAGGATTTTAAAGGAGAAAGCGTCACTCCCGCCAGGACCCATGCCCTTCCCGTTCATTGGGAACCTCCTGCAAGTCAACACAAAAGACATTGGCAGGTCACTTATGGAGGTAAGCAAGTGCGGACAGCCCTCAGTTCTACAGAGGGGGCAGGTGGGTGGGTAGAATGCTTATGTAATGCCAGTTAGGTAAAATCTTTAAGATGGCAATGGAAGCCATATAGTATCTCAACTACCAAAAGCTTTCTGAAACAAACTTTGCTTGATCTATTACACGCATGTTCTACAGACCTCAATACGATTGTTTTACTAGAGGAGTGTCATCTCATCTTACAGGGGAGAGCTGCAGATTTATTGCCTATGTTTCATGTAGACTCAACTTGTTTTCCAAAATTACTATTCAAAGTTCACGAATCTAAGGAGTTACTTTTTTTGTTATAGGTACTGTCAATGGAGCTCAGCCAACAAGGATGGTCATTTTCTAAAGGCCACCTTACACAACACCATCAAACTAGACAATCTTTGTACATTGGGCCTTCAATAAAATGTGTATCCAATCAGAGAGGTTGTCGCACTACATAGTTGGTGGTAGATCTAAAGGAAATTGTTAAAATTAAATGTTGTGTGGTGAAATGTAAACAGCTTGACCTATTAACACTATATGCTCACTTCAGGAATCAACCAATGACAGGAGCCAACTGTTAACGGACAAATTTTATTTACGGTTCCCCAGCAGGGGAGGGCCAGACACTTTAAGGCAAAACCAGTAACAAAGAGTTAACAGTAGAAGGTGACCCCAATAGTCCGGGTAGTCAAACTGTTCAGTGCTGCACTCACGTGGGGCCAGGGGAAGTAAGGCTAGAAGTGAGTGGTACTGCTGTAGTCACAGGTAGACCTCCACAGCCTGGCAGGGACATGCTGAGGCGGGATTCTCCAGGTTCCATCCACAGCTCTCCATGTGGGGTGTGTTCCCAGCCACCCCACCGAAACCTTGGCAAGGCAGCAACTCAACTTGGAAGGGTAAACAAGTAACTGGGGCTCTCGGGAACAGTGCGTGCTATTTCGCTCATAGGCTGCCCGCACGCCTGACCAAAATGAGAAAGGTACAAAGTCTCGGGGTGGGTAGAGTGCCAAGTTACCTCCACTCCATCAGACTTGTTCCTGCAGAGCTGACCCAGGTGGAGGGGCCCTCCCATTACATACCCCAGGAACCCCAGAGGATCATGTACCGGGGACTTAAAAGGGACATAACCCTGTGATGTATATGGCACTACACTACACACTATATATGAAAGCATCTGTTGCAGCCGTGTGTTAAATCATGCCGTCTCCCATGTATGAATGCACCGTAAACTGCATTTATAGTGAATAATCATGAAATGATACAAACATGCAGCCAATCAGAACGATTGAAATTGCCTCTAAATTTCTCTAATCTGATTGGTCATTACAGGTAACAAAGGGAGCGAGGTATTAGTGATAAATGCCTTTTGCTTCGGTAACTAATCTTCCACATAAAATTCAAAGAAAAAGCATAAAGAAGCTTCAATTTATAATAGGGTGTAAAGATAAACATTGGGCTGACAACATTAAAAACAAGGCTTTTGTTTCCATTCAATAAAGTGTTTTTCAGAAAAAAATAGGTTTATTCACAATGTATTTACACGTATTGTAATGCCAGGTGTGCAGAGATTTGAAAGGATAGTATTACCTCTATATCATACCAGCTACATATTTTCTAAGACTAAGTTCCTTTTATCATATAAGCTTAAGCTGGCCATACACCTTTAGATCTCTCTGTCAGATATCCTTTAGATCTACTAACAACTATGTAGTGCCGGGTCCTCTGCGATTGAACACAGGTAGACTTGATGGTTTAGAACAGTGGTGGGCAACTGAGTTGATATGGAGGGCCACAAGTGCAGGGCCGCACATAACTTTTTCAATCTATACTGACTTGTATAAGCATTTTTTTTATGTGGAAATGACAGCAGGCAGAGCTAGAAGACATTATTTAAATTTTTTAAAAATTAAAACTTATTTTAAATGATACTTCAAGCATTGGGTAACACTGTAGTATGGTGATGCACATTTTGATTTAGAGGTTATGTGATGCAATATGAGTTCCTATCCCCTATGCATGAATAGTAAGGTTTTGGGGGCCGAAAGTGGAGGACTGAGGAGGGCCGCTGAAGAATGTCCAAAGGGCCGCAGGTTGGGCACCTAGGGTTTAGAAAGTCCCTCATATTACATGGTTTTGATAAAACAAAAGGAGATCTAAAGGAAATCTGACAGAGAAATCTAAAGGTGTATGGGAGCCCTTACACAGACACAGACTACTTTTCCAGGGCTGCTAGTTTTACACAACTACATTTTCATTTCTCTTCTATGAAGAACCAACTAGTTAAAAATTGATGGTTGGTGTTGTTATAGGATTTGCTGTTTCTTAGAACCAGGTAGAAAGATGTTAGAAGTGAAATTCTAGATTTTAAACCATTTAATAAAATGCAAAGCTTTTCCAGAATGCATTGACATTGTGCTATTCTCTCTTATTATTATGTCTTAACAAATTACTCATGGTGGAAATAGGATCCGAAAACATTTTGCTAACAAGAACAAATGTTCAATCTCTTTTTACGTTTCTACAGCTAAAAGACAAGTATGGACCCGTCTACAGTCTGTACCTGGGGCCCAGACCTGGAATTGTGGTGTGCGGGTACAAGGCAGTGAAGGAAGCCTTGATTGACCAAAATGAAGCATTTGGAGAAAGAGGAAACTACCCTGTGTTCTTGAACTTCATAGGAGAACATGGTGAGATAATGTTGTAGCCTGAATCAGTTTATGAAAATAATTTCTATGTGATATGTGATACAGGCAGTGGCAGTTTTACATATGGGCAGTATGGGGCGGTTGCCCAGGGCGGCATCCATGCCTGCCCATCTCCTCCGTCTGTCAGCCAACTTCCAGCTGAGGGTGGGTGCTGCTTGAGCTACTTAAGTCGTGGTATGGCAGTGAGCTCTGAGGGGAACAGAGTCACCTCTGTTTTCTGTTCCCTAAGCATCATCCACCCTCCACCAGCAACCAAGCCACCACCCCAAATACCCCCTCCGCAAGAAAAACACACCTGTTTTCTGTTTCCCAAACCAATCCCATTGGAGAGTGGATGATTCTTGGGGAACAGAGAACAGGAATGCTGGTGGGGTGATTTGTTGTTGTTGATGTGCTGTCAGATGTTCTCTGACTTGTCTCTCTTGTTGGAACCTGGGGGGGGGGGGGGGGGGGGGGGGGGGGGGGGGGGGGGGGGGGGGTGGCACCAAAGAGGCTAGGACCACCCCTGGAAACTGGTTTATTTTAATACCACTTGGAGAGATCAAACTTATGTCCACTGCATGGGCTCCTCATGTCCAGACAACACATCTGCCTCTCAGATCTTCAATGAAGCCAGAAGCAAAATGCCCCCCTCCTCCAGAAATCCAATATCTGACCTGCAGAATTCTTATTTATGATAATAAAATTAAAAAAACAGATTAAAACTTGTGTACGGGCTACATGCCCTAGGCGTGGGTTGTACTGGCAGACATACATCTGCTCCAATATCTCCTTTCAGCATCAGTGCACTCCGCTCCACCAGGTGGATTAAATTGACATAATGTTTGTTGTCACCGCAGCTTCGGTATGCTGAAGGGTTCTCCGGTCCATGCCGGGTTTGCATGTGCGCCTACTGCAGGCATAAAGAGTGCCTTCCCAGGTGCTCCATGTGATATGATATATTTTACTGCTGTTTATTGAAAATCTGACCTTTGCCTTGTGCCTGAGTATTCTGTAAGCAAGCAGACTACTCTGGGGTAGTGAACAGAGGAAACACACCTGTATTGCACTTTTACCAAGAACTTTACTTAACTTTATAGATTAGAACTGGGTAACAGGGGTAACTAGTTCAGGTGGTGACCAGTCTTTGAAAAAGGTAAGTCAAGTCTCTGTTAGCGTCTTTCGCTCACCAATGCGTCAATCTGTGCAGCCTGTTCTGTTCTTTGACACCGGGACACCAGGGTCTAATCCAGACAGCAGTGTCGGCGGTCAGCGTGCGGCACAGGCAGTGTTAGGACCCTGGCTGTTCCGGTCACCACCTGCTGGTGGCAATGTGTTTGCCCATCCATGGGTTAGTCCCACAGTCACCAGCAGGTGGCTCCCTGCAGGCGTGGGCTGGGTGGAGCTCACACCTTCCTTGTTAGCTTAGGGCTATTTAGGTGTGCTTCATCCAGACCACGCTTGTTGTTCATTGTTGCTGTTTGCTTGTCTGGACTTCATGCTTTCCCTGGCTTCATGCTTCTTGTCCCTGAACCTGAACCCTGGACACCCCTATACCCTGGACTTTTGCACCTGTTTTTATTTCTGCCTGTAAGTCCTTTATTAAATCTGTTTTTGTCACCATCACCTCTGTGTTGCCTTCCTGGTCGCCCCCTCAGTACCTGATCCTGACAGGCAGACACTGGGGGTAACACAGAACCAGGGATTAGTGCGAGGACACAGGTTGTTGGGCCTGCAAGCCACCTGTACGCTCTGATCTCCCTCCTTGCAGGGCCAGGGCACCATACACCTTTCCCTTCAGCTCCTCTCCGGTAAAAGGCTCATCACTTCCATTTTCTCTCCCTTTATTATCTCTGTACTGGAGCTCCCCCTGGTGGATTCCTCCCACATTACAGGCCCTGCAGCTGACCGGGGCTCCCCCCTACAATTCTCTGTCTGCCACTTACCATGTCCCTTCCTGAACATGACTATGCCTTTTGTCTGACCCTTCCAATACCTTGTTTGAAGTCTAGCCCCTGCTTTGTACCCGACCATCATCTGTCTGCTCCCAGCCGTGATCCTACTTGGACCTGACTATGCTCCTGCCTCAGTGTATCCACTACTGTGTTTTATCTGCGTTCTTTGCTATTAGCAACCACCCAACTTGTTTTTTTGTGGGTCTTGGTCATTTGCTGTTCCCTGTTTTAATATTTGTCTTCTATCTTAAATTGAAATGTCATCTTCATTTTAGATTAATAAATAATACCAAATAAAATTTAATCTCTAACCCCTAGTGTGGGTGGCCATCATCCCAAATTACAATATACAAAAGAGGCTGATGAGGGGGTTGGCTAAGCGCCATACACCATCTACAGCTGGGAATGTCCTCTGTAGCACAGAGGCTGGGGGACTTTAAAGGTCAGCCACACCATATCACAATGTTTAGCAATAGGATCAAGGTACATAGAGAAAAGACAAAACAATGTAATAGTCCATAATATTAATCACATATCCAGATTAAAATACACCCTGGTATTTAAGACAGTTGGCGTTTACAAGACGCTGTACGTTCAGATCGTCCATAGATGGAAAGCCTTGAGCATTAGCCCAGATATACCACGAACCAAGAGATGATTAAGAGCACCCCTAATAAATAATACGTTAGGCGTAAACCTAAATGAGCCGAAGCCTCTTCACAACTTACATGGCTATTGGGAGCTTTGCATTGAAGAATCCTACCTAATGAAATATACGTTGTGTGCCCACCCTCAAACTTTTATTTGGAAGTTGTGGTGTAAACCTAGAACCTGCATTATTGTTATTTGGGTCATTGGCTTTGGGGGAAAAAAACATATTTAGAAATCAGTGTATTGGTTGCTTTAACAACTCTACATTTGAGGAACTTATGGAGTATGTACATTTTAGTGCAGGGATGTATATTACTCCTGCCCAGGGGCTAGATATGGACCCTGGGGTAAATATATTTGGCCCGTGAGATCGTTTTTTACATTTTACTGCCTGATAAGCAGGGTACAAACAGGAAGATATGGGCCAGATTGATGGCTGATGGACCATCTATCTGGCCCATATCATATGCAGCCATTTCTGTTTTCGAGTGGGAAAACAGGAATATCAGACATGATAACGCCGATGTCCGTTGCTTTCTATGGAAACCGCGGGTCTCCATGCAAAGCATCGGCTGAGCTGGAGAGAGAGCTGAGCTCTCTCCCCAGCTCCGCCGATATCTGACAGCAGCGTCATCACGCTGCTGCAGGGAACTTCGGACCGCTCAAATATTGAGCCATCTGTTCCTTGCTATATTGGAAAACAGGGATGTCCACATTAGATATGGGCCATCGATTTGGCCCATACCTATACGTGTTTCCAGCTTTATAGTATTACATTCTGCTTGTTCCAGATTCAATGTTTAAGCAAAACCTAAGTTTGTTTCCATATGAAAATGTCCATCATTACATCTGATGAGAAGGAAAAATGTCCTCAATTGCTGAAGGAGCTGTCAGATGACCGGTGTCAGGATCTCCCATCTGAACTCTATAATTGCTTATGACAACAGAGCTCTGCTGGTATAAGCAATGAAGAGAGGGATAGATGAACTCCCATCTATCCTTCTCTCCATGTCCATGGGAACTGCAATCACTGCAGCGTCCACGGACACAGGCAGCCAGTGTACTCCTGCTAGTGACACCTACTGGCTGAATTTAATATTGCATTCATTTAATCCATTGCATTAACCCAATTAATGTGAAACTTTTTTTTCTGTTTTTTTTTTGCTCTAAAAACTGCGTCTTATAGTCCGTAAAATACAGTAAATCAAGATTGGCAGCATAAAACACAAAGAAAGTAGGAGCACAGCCCACTAACTCAGATCTCTGATTTCTCAGGGGTGTGGGGACTTTAAAGGCTTCAATAATCATTTCACCCCAAAGAGTTGTAGAATTGATCAGTAGAAAAATACACAAAAGTATTTATTTACACACATTGGCATTCGCCCAGCAGCGAATTAGGAGTCTGCAGGTAACTTTAAAACACAGTATCACCTTGTTTACAAGCTTTTTGAGTACATTGTTAACCCGTTGGACAGATGAATCCTGAACTGTTGTGGCTGTTATGGTCTGTGCTACCTGTTCCATGATGAAATCCCTTGACCTGGGTGGTCATTGCTTGGCAGTTTTATTATTCACCTTACTTTCTATACTCATGGGAGATAACTTGGTACCGCTATGTTTTCCTTAGAACCCCAACGCACATCGGGGTTGTACCTCCCTCCTTGCCTGCGGATACCTACCACTCTCCTTTATGCATGTAGTTGTATGGTTGGGACGATTCGTGCAGACAGCAGAAGTTGTGTCTGATTTTTGTTGATTGTGTGTAAATAAACAATATAGTGTATTTTTCTACCTATCAATCCTACCAATCTTTAAAGTGAAATGAGTATTGAAGCTTAGGGTATGTTTCCACATCTGTCGGGACCCCCTAGGCTAAGCAAAGTGCTTGACGGGGGGTCCTGATGGAGCACATACACTTTTCCTGCTTGGCAGATGCTGTGTTCTCACGGCACTAAGCCATTCTGCAGGTGCAGGGGTTAACGTAGTGGAGTACGTTAACCCCTGCATTGGCAGATGTCTGAACAGGGCATCCGACGGCCAGCAAAAGTGTACGTGATCCGTCAGGATCCCCGCTAAGCACTGCACTTAATGTAGGGGTCCCGATGGATCACACAACGCTGTGGAAACCCCCCTTAAAGTCCCCATGCTCCTGATTTCTCAGGGGGAATGTTCGATCTGAGTTAGTGGGCTGTGCCCCTACTTTCTTGGTGTTGTATGCTGTATTATTTGGGAAGTTGGCTTCGCCACATATGTGAAAGAGTAGTCATTTTTTCTTAAATCAAGATTGGCTCCTGACTTTGTCAAGTTTAACTTTAAGTCTGACACCCCTGGAATACAGCATTCAAGAGGCTGATAGAATGGTAGAACTTTAGCGGCCTCATCTCACCTGTCTCAATGTTTCAGCTTACCGTATATGCCAGCGTATAAGACGACTTTTCAGTACCTTAAAATCCTCCCCAAAGTCTGGGGTCGTCTTATACGCCGGGTGCCGCAGGCAGGGGGTGCAGGGGACCATCTATGGGAGCTGTGGATGGATGGATCTTTGCTGCATGCGAGCTGAGCTGCGAGCGGCTGTCTGACATACATTGTTACATTGTAACAAGGAGCAGAGCAGTGTTACCATGGCTACAGGACGCTTCTCCCTCCAGAGAGAACACACGCTGTAGCTCTGTTGTAACTTTGAACATTCATAGCAGGAAAACCATTTATAGTGTAATGATGAAACTTTCAGGGTCAGTAATGCTCACCTACTACTACTTACACCGCGAGTTTCACTACTCTAGCTATAATACTTATAAGTTACATTTCAGCTAAATTCCAGCCTCCAGACAATTCTTTTTCATGGCCAGTGATATACTCCTATATGAAATTTTGTGGTTTACTAGTTAACCCCTAAGACTATATCCATGCAAATTTTCAGGTCCCTGAGCATAATCCTTCCTACTAATAGCCCCCTATAAAATATTGCTTCCCTATTAGCATAAAGCAATACTCTGCTGCATACATGCTTTCACTTATCCTATCCTTACTAATACAAAAAAAAAGATCAGACTTCTAAGGGTGTTGGAGATCTGTGGGTTGAAAGTCAGAGTAGACATAATTTTTTTATTTGGTGTGCGTTGGAAGAGGGGGTAATCTTATACGGCGAGTATATAACAAACTCTATATTTTAACTGTAAAAGTTGGGGGTTCGTCTTATACGCCCAGTCGTCTTATACGCCGGCATATACGGTACTTATAAAATGTTACCACTGCCTGTTTTCATATTCTTAAACTGAAAATGTAAGGGTATGTTTCCACATCAGGGCCCCCTACACTAAGCGCAGTGCTTGGCGGGAGGTCCCAACTGAGCACATACACTTAACCTGCTCGGTGGATGCTGTGCTGTCACATCGCTGAGCCGTTCAGCCGATGCAGGGGTTAACAAAGACCAGTACGTTAACTACTGCATCGCCAGCCAGCTAAAGTGTATGTGATCCGTCAGGATCCCCGTCAACCACTGCGCTTAGCAGATGGGGTCCCGACGGATGTGGAAACCCCCCCCCCCCCCCCCCCCCCAATGGTTGGTGGATTCACTCGTTTCAATGCCTTTGAAATGTATATAATGTAATATTCCCTGTCCATGGTGCTGAATCAGCTAGAGTAAATGGTAAGGTTAAACATTCAGTATATTTTTAGGAGAATATATAAGGATGTGGTATCTATAAGCATGTGCTTTATAAAGAAACATTTATTACAATAATTTGGGGTTAAATAAAAGTGAAGCAGTAGTTATTTGCTTTCAGATACTTGGTACTTGGCCTATACAGGGCAGAAGACAATGTTGGCAATAACGGTCTGTATATAGAAATCTGGAGCTCTGTATAACACAGGCTTGTTTTTAACTAAATAAGGCCATGTGTCCACACGTCCAGTGCAGGAAAAAAAAGACACTTGATGGCCAATTTGTGTACAGATTTTCAGACATTCTTTGATCCGGCAAGGCCTGCGGTATGGGGCAGTGCGGACCGGTCTTTCCGGCGGTCGGCTGACTGCCACCATGTGGGGTAATTGGAAGGCGATGTTGGGAAACCGTGTCCTCTCTGGAGGATGCCTGTCAGTACTTGCATTTGTGTCTGGCCTGCGGTCGAGGTTGAGCCTTGGTGTTTAGTGCCTCTGGTTGGGACCCAGAGGTGCCATAAAATCACTGGTGGGGGACCACCTTTAATGGCACATTTGACACTATCCCCCAAAAGCACGACTTTTAGAGCAACCACCTTCTGGGGGCGGCCTTTTGGCCCGCTAGGCCTGCCCCACTTATTTATTTATTTATTATGTGAGTCCGTCCCACCCCCTCCCCCTGTCTATCGGTTGACTAGGCTCTGGCCCGGCTGTCTCTACATGTTTGGGGCCCTCTTTGGAGGGTCCTACTCAGCACCTAGTACCCCGTAGAGGCCCCTAGGCTTCGACCACGGACACCTAGGAAAAGGGGCATCCTTAATACCTCGAGACCTCCTGGGGAAAAGGACATCCGAGGAATGTGTGGCTTGGGCTGCCTCCCATTGGCACCCCTTTTGGGGATCGGTCCTTCACGGTGCAATCCGTGCTTGTTTGGAGTGTTGTTCACTTTGTGCGCTCACTACTTTGCACTGGTTGCCACAAGTTTTCATTTGGGTCCTTGTACTCGTCGAGGCTCAATAAAAAAAAAAAAATCTGTTCTTATAAAAAATGGCACTCCATGTTCTTAACAATGCGGCATAAGCTGCTTTTAGAATGTGGAGTGGACGTCGAATGCATGGTGGTCGGTACACCAACTACAAGGGTGCCCACCTTCAGGTTTTGACCCAAAAAGCTTTTTGTGGCAGATTCTGTTGTAGGCAGTTACTGTGGATGGGGAGTCTTCTCCCCCTCCAAGTTAATTGGCTTCAATCTGCCAGAAATCTCTGTGTTAGTGGAGCTCACAGGATTCCTGTCAGTTCTGTAGCCGACTCCTCACAGCTCAGTGACATCACCACACTGAGACTTCTACAAGCCGGCCATGGATCGAGATGTCTATGGCCGGCTTAAAGTGTATTTGTACCCAATTCTAGAATTTGATAGAAAAGGGAACGGTTAGACCCTATGTTGGGTTTATTGCTATTCTGGGTCCCATAATATAGATTTGACATTGCCTAAAAATGAGAGGACAGTGTTTTATCAAAGACAAAACCTTGACAAGGACAACAAAATCTAACATAGTTACCCTAAAAATTCTGTGGTAGAATAGATGTAAACTAGATAATTTATGGATGGATGTATGCTCAAAATCTAGATATTATGTATATAATGAAAGTATGACTTGCCTCTGAGTTGTACAATGGTGGTGTAGTGATCCACAATCCTGCTATTCCCTGGAATCATATGAGAAATTCCATATCTGCCAGGATTTTGGGGGTTAATTTGGTGCAATATCGTGAGAGGCCACTAGGGGCATTTTTAATGGTTTTCTATAGGAAAATTGTCTGTGTGAGGTTTTCAATCCAGAGCTATAATTTGGAACTTTCTCAGCTGTCACTGCCAGTGATGTTAGCTCTCCTCTTCACAGCTGAGCTGCCTCATCAGAGAGAGGCAGAGAGGAGGGGCTGTGAGGGACATTCTGAATGTGCTCATTACAGGTGTATTTTTTCTTATGCCCTATTATCAGCACTTCTGGTTGATAGGTCCGCTTTAATATTTGTATGTTTTTATTTATTTCTATTTAAACATCAGCAACCCCTTATAGTATGGAATTTAAATTACATTTAATAAAAAAAACAAATTGTCAAATTTAGCAGAAAACCCATTATAAACTAATTTGTATGAATAGTGTGTTAAGATATTTGGTTTGTGTAAAGATGGGTGTTTTTCTTTTATCAGACCTTTGCTTTAACAATGGAGAGAAGTGGAAATCCCTGCGGCGCTTTGCTCTTCTTACACTGAAGAACTTCGGAATGGGAAAAAGGAGCGTGGAGGAGCGAATACATGAAGAGGCGCAATTCCTCATTATGGAGCTTAAAAAGACAAAGGGTACGGCTGTGCTCCAAACACAATCTCATTTTGTTTGATTTATTTTTTAAGTTAGTAACATGGATGTTAGTAATATTGGAAGTTAGTGGAACTCTCCCAATGTAGGCATCTATGATACCTAATGGCACCTCCTTGTTCTGTTAGGCTAAGTCTACATTACACCGCCCCAGCAACCGCAGGGGGTGTTATGGGCACGTCGGCGTGTGCGTATAGTGCCAACCCGCTATTTGGGAGCTGTTTAGGGCGTGGTATTGTCGTGCAGGCAATGAAGAGGTGGTTGGGTTTTAGGGTGGATGGGGGCAGCACAGGTAAATAGGGGATATTGAGCATCTTGGTTTGCCCGTGGACTGAAGTGATTGGTAAACACAAACTCTGTAAAACTAATAAATGTGTCAACAGCATAAATTAACATTTATGACTTTTACACCTAGGGGCGCCAATAAATCCCACCAAATTCTTTGCTCGGACAGTTTCCAATGTGATCTGCTCTATAGTATTTGGCAGTCGCTTTGGTTATGAAGACAAGAGACTGTTGGCCATAACGGAGAGCATCTATAATAACTTTCTTATTATGAGCAGCACCTGGGGGACGGTGAGTATGAAGTGGAAACCACTAGTGTGGGATGTTGCCGTTTGATGACTCTGTACACACAAAATAGAACTAGCATAGCTAGAGCAGAGAATGCTCAGGGCAAGCAACGCCTTGTAAGTGGTTTTATGTAGATGAGTCCAGTAAATCTGACAAAAGGAGTGGGGCAGACATGTAGCTGATATCAGATATCAAAAGACAAGTTAAGCAAAAAGGGAACAGGAACAGGTAGTTAGTAACGAGGGTCGTCTACTATGGAGAGATGGAGGCTGCAGCCTTAAATATACATGTAAGTGGCTGCATCTGGGGCAAGACTCCAGGACTCCCTCCAGTGGTAGCTCCCAAAATTGCACGAATGGCTTTCTCCCTCTAGTGGTGACTAGCAGTAATGTACATTGAAGAAAAGTATTTCAGGACATCTCTATTACAGACAGCACTGAAGAATACAGCCGAAGACCCTGCAGCTTAAGGACACAGCTAAGTTAACATAGCAAGTCATCCAACATTTCCAAATTGCTGGAGAAATAGATTTAATGTAGTTCTGAGTTAATCCAACTGTCAGAGTGACTGAGTAATCAGTTAATTATGTAGGGTGTTACAATTCAGGACATGCTGGAGAAAGATTCCCAGATTAGCTACTGTTCAACGAATTTAAAGCTGAACTACAGGCAAACAGCTAACTGTACAGATGTAATACATGAAATCTCTTGTCTTTGCTATTTGTGTGCCATGTTACCAACCATTATGTGTTTCAACATCCTGTCCTGACTGACCTTTTGCTTGACCCTGACCACAACTATTTTTAACTCCTTTTTTTGATTCCTTCAAAATAATGGCCTCCAGGATTTAACCCTTGGTTACTTTGTTGGATTTGCTTTTCTCATAAATTTCTGCCCCCATCCAGTGGCATGATTTTCTCCATACCTTCTGTTCAATTGCTCTTGTTCATGTGTCTGGCTTGCTTATGTAAGTCTCAGATCAGCTGAACACTGAAGGAAAGCTTGGTGCAGATCTGCATCCCTCAACCACTGGCATTTGACCATTGGATTAAAAGTATTCCTCTCCCACTTTTGCCAACAGTAGAAATTAAATATATATATATATATTGAACAAAAAAATAAACGCAACACTTTGGGTTTGTCATTTTCGGCATACACAAAAGACCCATTACGTTCACAAATCTGTTTAAATTTGTGTTAGTGAGCAACAGTTGCCACATCTGTGGCATTGTGCTGTGTGATCAAACTGCGGCCATCTATTGTGGGCAGTCAAAGGCACCTGTGCAATATTCATGCTGTCTAATCAGTACTTTGATATGCCACATCTGTGAGGTGGGATGGATTATCTTTGCTAAGGAGAAGTGCTTTCTAAGGCTAGCCATACACGGGTCGATACCCATTCGTTTGATCCACAATCGATCGCATCATTTAGGCCCCCATACACGTGTCGGATTCCCACCGGATTCCGGCACGATCGATTCCGGGCGCGTGCACGCGAAACGATCGTGCCGGAATCGCGTGCAGCCCACCTTGTCCGATCGTTCGCGTCCGATTGATCGGGGGCTCAGAATAGGATCCGACAGAGAACCAACATGTTGGTCTTTCTGATCCGATTCTGCACACATCAGGGGGAGTTGCCATTTGGGAAGTAAGTGATCGGACACGGAATCATCCAGGAATCCGTGGGACAAGGTGGTATGCAGCGATCGGATACTCTAATTGGCTGATTGATCGGAGCTCCGATTCCCGCTGAGATCGCCGGAATCGATCGCGTGAGTGATCAATTGGCCATGGAATCCAACACGTGTATGGCTAGCTTAAGTCTTTCAGATCCCGTAGTATTTTTTTAATCCACAGACTTAACATGGTCCTCCTAAGAGTTAATATTGAGGCAATACTAGAGCTTTCAGTGCACTGACACTTATCTGGGCTTTTATCTTAACAATTATAGACGTTTTAATCCCATTATACTTGTTCGGCTCCCAAAGCAGACATACATTAAAATAATTAATTAATTTTGGGTGTAGGAATATAGATATAAGCAAGTATAGACATAAGCCTGGATGTTTTGCAATGCATAAAGACAAATCTACCCAATATATCTGCTGTGATCTGTCCAAGCTTTTATGAATAGACACACCCTATGCATATATAGAATAACATGGGTTGTAAATACATCCAGACTTATAATGAAAGGGCGGCAACCTAATACGGATTCTAATCCTGAATGCCATTTCAAAGGATTCCAGGAAATTGTAATTATACGCTTCCCACGTTTAGAAATCAGATATCTCTGTCCAGGATACTAGTTAGATAAAATAAAGCGACAACTCCAACACATAATACTAAATGGTGAGACAAGTCTGCCATACACTTGCAGTATATATGTGGCATGTATCTCATGTATGTATATATATATAGTAGCTTAAGCCCCCCATACACCACATACAATTACCATGCAATTTCTGTAAAACCAACTTTTCTTCTACCAAAACCATGTAATATGAGGACCTTTCTACACCTTCCAATCACTATGTATTCTATCAGGGAGGACCCGGCACTACATAGCAGTGATATATACCTTCCAATCACTATGTATTCTATCAGGGAGGACCCAGCACTACATAGCAGTGATATATACCTTCCAATCACTATGTATACATCTAAATCCCAAAGTAAAGCACACCTTCCAAATAGTAGACACACACACAAAAAGAGATATATTTTCATTATT
>CM070040.1:72170717-72181554 GCA_036250615.1 Ptychadena robeensis | reverse complement strand
AGGATGATGTGGTCAAAATACTCATTTGCCTAATAATTCTGCACTCCCTGTAGTATTCAGAATAAAAATAAAAATAGTGGTAATAGACTCACGTTTGTGTGGGTAAAAATCCTCAAGGATAAGGTCCCAGTTGTAGCTTGTTGTAAAAAACGCAAGAGGTTCTGCAGCAGCAGTCCCTCAAACCAGCCGCATCCTACCTTACCATTGTGTTTGTCTCTCCATTTTATGTCCAGGGCTGGCATGTGGTTTTCGCGCCATCGCGCTGCACACGGGCCGGCACAGGTGTGGAGAATCACAATCAGAGTATAGAGTACACCCTGATAGTATCCATTCCCTCATACCTCAAAGAGGTGTAGCAAAATGGATGCCCGGAAGTGAACAAGTGAAAACCCCCAGACCGGCCAATCCAATGTGCAGGTTGACGAACGTGATGACGTCATCTCACTGATTAGACCGGTAGGCAGATTCGATGATTTCCCCATCCGACATCTAGGAAAGGGGTGGCAGAGTGACTTTGGCCACCAATCATCTCCATCTCATTCTATCACAACCCAATATTAACCTGTTATCTCCCAAATTCATTTGGGACAGATACAGACCTACTGTATATATATAGCTGTCCTATAAATAGGACAATGGTTAATTGGTTGAGTTGGCACTGTCCAGTTAGTGGCATGGAGAAATCAGAGAGCTAGCTATGGGCATTACTATCTATATAGCTGACCAAAAAGAAAATATCTAGCAGCCTGCTGGATATCCATCAGCCAATGAAGATCAAAATCACAAGGACTATTTTAGAAATGACTATATATTGATTTTTTTTCTTATTTAGGGAACACATGTCACCCCACTGCTGGCCTCTGTCCATTATGATCCAGATTACTACAAAGAACCATACAAATTCAACCCAAATAATTTTCTGGATGACCAAGGTCTTTTTAAGAAGAATGATGCCCACATGCCTTTTGGTGCTGGTAATAATTATAATTATTTTAATGTATTTTGTGTGATTGTATAACTTATATATAATAATAGCAGAGTTGATACTTCTTCTATGAAACAATGGACTTCTGCAACATAACTAGTAGGAACAAGGCCTACAACCTAGTGCAACAAAGTAAAATACTGTAATAAAAGTCCCCCTTATCTTTATTTTTCTTACTGTAATAAAAATTTATAATAATAAAATAAAAGCTAAAATACTTACATTAAAGTAGGTAGAGTACAGGCTTAGCAATGAGTGATCTCTTTGGGCAGTGTGGTTACCAGGATGATGTCACTTCCTGGTTATGGATGAGATCACTTCCTGGTTACAGATGCTGGAGGGCTCAGTAGGATTATTGGGATGTGTTTCTAGCGGCAATTTTACAACTTTATCACAGCTCTTTCCTTTTTTTGATCCATTTCAAAAAATTTCAAAAGTATTGGTGGATCCATTCAGTTTAAAAGGAAAAGATTTTAAAAGATACATTTTTCAAGTTGATCAAAGGGAAAATTTAACTGTTTATGGGCTCATAATATGGTGCATTATATGAAAATATGCTGATGAGGAACATACTGGTATGAGGTGATTGTAGAAGGGAACTGACACCATTGGATCCTTTATATAGTGGATCCACGGGGGGATACAAATATAAGGATTTGCACAAGTTAAAGGCTTCTTATGAATAGTGATGAGCAGCATAGACAATATTCGTATTGGCAATATTTCGCAAATGTTTGGCCTAATATTTGCAATAAATTTGTACATTTTTGAATTTGTGATCTCCAGTCATTATTACCTTCATTGCGCAAATTAGCACTTGTACATGTGAATATTGAGAATGCATGGTAGTTCCAGGTACTGATGTAAAAAATCTAGAGTATTCGTGATGATGAAGATATAGCACTGTATTCGAGATCTTTGTGAATTCTCAAAGTCCCACACGTTGCTGAGCCTGTTGAATCTGTCATAGAAGGTCATTATTGTAACCTGCCATCTTGTTTCCTGCAATATAGAATTACCTTCACTGCATTTACAAATGTTTAGATACAAGACCTCTTTGATATTCTTTTTCCTGAAATCTTTCGTCATTCTAGAATTGGAGTTCTTTGAAGGAATGAATAAAATATATTAAATTAACGACCGAGACCTTGGGATGGTGTAGGAGGGTGTCCAGTTTATGGGCTACATTGGGGGGACTCATCACTTGCACCTTGCCTGACAGAATACAGACAACATGGGCAGGATTCTGCAATCCCTACCAGGGATATCCTTGTGGGGCTCTCTTTTTGATCTCCTTTCCATCTGGTGGGCTTGTTCCACCAAGGATCAAGTGGTTGCAGTAGGGTGTACTCTTGCCTGTGTCCCCCTTGGGGGCTGTTGAAGTTCAGAGCTGCATCGCTTCTGTGCCTTGTCTTCAAATCACTCCACACCTCCTGTCCTCCTTACATCTCCAACCTGGTACACAAATACACCCCTAACACAAATACACCCCTAACCGCCCCCCTCCGCTCCTCCAGTGACCTACTAATGAAATCCCCACTCATAAAATCATCACATTCCTGGCTTCAGGACTTCTCTAGGCCGCTCCTACTTTCTGGAACTCGCATTATGTTGTGTGCGAACCTCAATTCTCACCCCCTTGTTTTATTTCAATATGTATTCTATGTGTCCTACAGTTTTAATAAAGTCTCTTTTTACTTCTTCAAATGATTGTTGATTGCAAGTTCCTCTAAAGCCCTACTCATCTAGGAACCACCCTTATGCTGGGAAATGTCCTTTCCCTAAAGGGAACCTACCTTCTCTTTAGTATTAAATTAACACTTTTTACATTGTATTGTCAATGAAATAGGAAATACATTTTCCAATGTCTTCAAATTGATAATTAAACCTTGTTTTGTCCTGGCTAGGAAAAAGAGTTTGCCTCGGAGAAAGCTTGGGACGAATGGAACTCTTTCTCTACTTTACAGCTTTGCTTCAGAATTTCAGCTTCAAACCAACCATTCCAAAGGAAGAGATAAACCTCACCCCGACTGGAAGTGGACTCGGCAATGTGCCTCCGAAGTACAAGTGCTGCCTCATTCCTCACTGACCGTCTTTATAGTCAACATTTACTTCAAATCTAAAGTGTAGTTGTCTATCAGGGAATCATTAGCATTAGCACCATCTGTGGGCAAATCATTCCTCCACCATTCCATCTAATGTCAGCCATCAAACCCACACTTACCCATTTACCCAGTCACCTATCCATTATAACCTGTGTTGGGCAACACATAGTTCAAATGAAATTGCATGCCAACGTGCAGAACATGGAGAGGAGTCAATGGGTCTTAGATTAAAAAAAAAAATTCTGGGTATAAAAGTAATCTTCTGCTGCATCTCAGGCACACTATTTTGGTCTTGTTGCCATCCTTGTCTGACAGTTGTTGTTGCCATCCTGCTGACAGCAGAAAATACCAGTTAATAAAACATCTCAGACGTTCTCCAAATCTTATGAAATTCTCCTTGGCTCCTTGCCGTGGCATCATGATCATGTGACACCAGAGGCAAGGAGCAGAGGAGATGCAGCAGGATGTGAATGAAGGTGGTGGCCTGAGATGCAAACATGAGTTGTCTAGGGAAGGTAATGATATTACTTATAACTGAGGGCACTCAATATGGGGGCATTGTGAAGGAAACTGTAACTGTAGAACTTTTATCTGGTGGCGCTAGAAAGGAGGAAGGAAAACACGAATTTAGGACATTAGCAGGAGGCATTGTAGGAGGCATGAAGGGAGCATTACAGGGGAGGAACTACGTTTTGCCACTATTACAGGGGGCACTTAAAGAGGGAACACTATGTATTAGGTATCTCAGTTATATTGTTTGCTTCTTGGTTATCTCATATGTGACTGTTGTTGGTATAATATTCATATCATTGATATCTGACTGTTGTTGGTATAATATTCATATCATTGATATCTGACTGTTGTTGGTATAATATTCATATCATTGATATCTGACTGTTGTTGGCATAACCTCCATGTCAGTGATATCTGACTGTTGTTGGTATCCTCTCCATGTCACTCATTTCTGACTGTTGTTGGTATAATCTTCATGTCACTGATATGTGATTGTTGTTGGCATAACCTTCATGTCATTGATATCTGACTGTTGTTGGCATAACCTCCATGTCAGTGATATCTGACTGTTGTTGGCATAACCTTCATGTCATTGATATCTGACTGTTGTTGGCATAACCTCCATGTCAGTGATATCTGACTCTTGTTGGCATAACCTCCATGTCAGTGATATCTGACTGTTGTTGGCATAACCTTCATGTCATTGATATCTGACCTTTGTTAGTATAATCTCCAAGTTATTGATATCTGGTTGTTGTTGTTGTTGGTATAATCTTCATGTCACTGATTTCTGACTGTTGTTGGTAAATTCTCCATATCATTAATATCTGACTGTTGTTGACATAACCTTCATGTCAGTGATATCTGACTGTTGTTGGTATAAACTCCATGTCACGGATTTCTGACTGTTGTTGGTATAATCTTCATGTCACTGGAAATTGCCATTCCTATAGGGGTAGAGGGATTTTTTGAGGATCCTAAAAGAAGTGCCCCAGGTCTGTAATTTCACATTATGATGATATTACTGAAATGAAAATCTAATGTAATATATGTAGGGGACCCAGCGCAGTCATTAGAAGAGCTGCGGGATATGCCTTGGATGCCAGGTCTGCCTAGGCCTCTTTATACATGCTTGTTTTTGTAGTATCTGCTTATAATTACTAGACTGCCTGTCGTATGTATTGTCTGTGAATCAATTATATTTGACTGTGTTAAGTACTTGTAATCAATTAAATATAGTGCTGATACCAAACAATGCTTGATTATTATCCTATAATGCAGTGGTTCACAAACTTTCCCTGCAGTGTCCCTCTTTTCTATTTAGAAACATTATCGAGCCCCACCTCCCTATTCAAACAGGTTAAGAATCAGGGCCGGCACCCCCCTAGAATACATTTGCGCCCTCGTTTGGGAACCACTGCTATAATGTAATATAAGTTTCCTTTTCCTAAACATCATGTGTGACAATGTGGCATAATTAACACACAGTAATACTTGGTGGTGAGCCAAAAATATATACTATATATATATATATATATATATATATATATATATATATATATATACTATTACCAAAAGTATTGGGGCACAACTCCAAACCAATGCACTCAAATGTTCTTATGACTTCTATGGCCAGATGTGTTCAAGTGTAGTGCCATGCAATAGTGGGGCCCCATAGGGGGGTGCTTCCAGTGAACCTGGTGACTTTGTATCGCAGACATACTGAAGACTTTTCTTTGTTACACCTACACCTTAAATGGATAGAAGAGTTGTAGAGGAGCAAGACCCTTAGACTGTTGGACAAGCTTCTTGGCTTGAAATACTCTGGGACCCGTGGTCTACACCTTTTCACCTTAAGCCTAAATGGGTAAATAAGTATCAACACAAATTGGTTGTGTTTGTTTGGGTGGCTGCCAAACGATTGCACGTGCCTGGCAGCAACAACTCACACCCCTCTCTGAGGTTACCCGTTGGGTTGAAACTGCTTTTATCAATGAAAAGCTTTCCAGCATTCTCCTGGACACGCATGAAAAAATTCTCATGATATGGTCCCCATGGATCCAACATGCCCACCCTCCCCCTTAGCAGTGTTTGAACACTATGAGGATATCCCTTCTGATGGCGAAGCTGGACACCCCAGTGCTCCCACCATCCTAAATTGTCTCTTATTTCCCCAGTTGGAGTTGAACCTATTGGTTCCTTGTATGAATGTTTAGATGCTAAGTACATTTGATAAGGGTAAATGTATTTTCAAACTCTGCATTTTTGGTTCACCTTCAGCTTATTTCTATATTTGCCTAGAGCTGAGTATTGCTGCTGCCCAAGATCATATTTGTTGGTTGAAATACTTTATTGCCACCTTGTTATTTATATTTTGCCACTTGTTTTTGTAATTTAAAAACCCAATAAAAATGTTTGAGACAGAAGAGTTGTAGAACCTTGATTTGGTATGGCTCTAGTAACCTGACTAGGGATAACTACTCAGGCCCTAGATGTGCCCGGACATATAGGTAATGTCTCCAGTCCTGCAGTACTTGACTGTTGTTGTATAGTGTATTCTCTTTTGTCTTAATAGACCAACCGTATAGACAAAAACTCCGCAGCAATTTAAGTTCTCAGAGACAGTGGCCTGATTTATTAGAAGATTTACAGACCATATGCAATGTGACAATTACAGGTATTGCAGTCTTCAATGCACAGATCTCTCTATCAGCTTTCCTTCCACAATCTGTTTCTTCCAAGATCTCTCCCTTTTCTCTCTCAAGGATCTGTGTCTTCCAAGATCTTCCCCTTCCAATAACTGTTCCTTCCAAGATCTCTTCCTTCCAAGATCTGTGTCCATCTATATCTCTCCCTTCCAGAGATATCTCCCTTCTAGTCCTAAGTTTCCTCTCTCCTAGATGTCTCTAAAACTCTACCTCTTATACAGTTTTACAAAAGGAAAAAAACTAAAAGATAACATTTGTGAAGGAAGAGGCATCCTGTGTAAAAGGGTTCCCCCCTCCTAAAGAATTTTTATGGCTATTGTCATCTCCAGTTGTCCCTTGCTGCATCCACCAATCTATCACCAGATTTGCATTTCAAAGGATCTTGCTAGTCCTTTTAAGATGTAAATTTGGTGTAAATACAGAGACACACCTATCTAACATGTATGTTAAAGGATGGTTTTATGGCTTTTGAAAGAATGTAACCTTTTGTCACTGACCTCCTTAATATCCATTTATGTATATGTGTGTATACATATATATATTTTATATGAATATATCTCTGCACACACCCACATATATATTCATGTATACATACTTGCCAACAACTGTGAGGCACACTCTAGGCTGACCTGGACCACAAAGTCCCCAGATATGCTGTCCATCTGACAAGTGAACTCCTGTTCTACTCACTTCCCCATCACTGATTTGTTTAGCTTTGCTCATATACAGAGTAAATGCATTATCCACACCGTCTAGTTTAGTGTCTGGGGCTGTCCAATATCTGACCCTAAGCACAGGTAGGGGATTCTGACGCCCCCCATACATGTTTTGATTTTCCAGTTCCATCTACTTAAACCGATACATTTTTTACGTCAATCGACTGGAAATCGTTGCCTGTCCACATGGTTTGATCGACCTAAATTTATCAAAATTGATCGGACATGTCTGAAAATTTTGATCGATTGATTATTCATCAAATGTATATTGAATATTATTTTGTTGTGGTGAGATTTAAATAATAAGCATACTTATACATCCAGTGGCAGACATTTTGGTGTGTTTACGATTGCTTTCGTTCAATTATACTTTCTTTCAATCGATCAGACCAACATTGATCAAATATTGGTTTCTTAATATGGGGGTTATTTAGATCACAGTTCAATTGATCGTTAATAATAAATTCCAACCTAATCTGACATAGATCGTAGGGAGCCTTTATGCTGGGCATACACATACAGACCTCATCTGATATCTTCCTCCGATATCTTTCCGGGAGGCTAACGTGATGACGTCATCACGTTAGCCTCCCATTGCATTCTGGGGCCCCTTCAATCGGCCAGGCACCCTTTGTGTGCCGGCCATAAGCTGCGATGGAGACGCCGTCTTCATTGCAGCTTATGGCATCGGCTCCCATCGGCTCGCGCCGGCCAGAGATTTTCCGACATGTCGGATCTCTGGCTGGCCGAGAAGTGGGGTGACAGGGATCTGTCGCCCCATGTGGGCACATGCCGATTAGCGGCCGATTTTTAACCTGACCACGCCCGTCGGTCAGATTATGCCTAGCATCTGCCTAGCATCTGTCTAGCATCTGTCTAGACACAAAACCAGGAACAAGAACCTCTGGCCGTACAGATGGTGGTGCTGTTCTCCAAGGGGGTGTATAAGGTCTAGATCTATTCCTTATGTTATTTCATGTTGCATACTTGATCATACTAGTATATTGTTCATAGATGACGTTCTCCAGATAAAGGAAAGGGGATTCTCATTATTTTGGGTATTGTTTGTTGATATTCATTATTCTCTACATTACTACTGTTGAAATGCGACTAATGCATTTGTATGTTTACTTGACGATTCAAACAGATAATCCTCTTTACAGAATGTCTTCTTTCCCCAATGTACACTTGTATTGATTACTCCTTGTACTTGTACTGGAAATTGTTGATTTTATTTTCACTTGTATGTTTTACTTACTCAATAAAACTTTAATGATAAAAAAAAAAAAAGATCTATTCCTTATTTACCCCTTGGGGAACAGCACCACCCTCTGTACGAGCAATACCAAATGCAGTTGCAGGGGTCATTACATGTTCACAACACAAATGTCATACTTAGAATGGGTCACTCTTAGGAGCTCAGATTATTGCAGTGTGGTGCAGTGATGCCACCTGGGTTGTGATATTTCCTCATGGCTAAATATTGTACTGTCAACGGAACAAACAATAGCAAACTGGAAGTTGCTGGAAACATTACCAGCTCAAAGTGGTCAGCCACGTAAAAATCATTGGGTCAACACGTCTCTGCATTAAGCAGCCATGTTCAGAGACCTTCATGGAATAGGTGTCCATGGCAGAGCAGCTGCATACAAGCCTTACATCAAGTAGTGCTTTGCATAATGTTGGAGGTATAAAACCGGCTACCACTAGACTCTACCGAAGAAGAACATAATCTCTGTAGTGATCACCTTCATGTGTCATTCAATCAGATGGAACAGTCTGCTTTTGGTGAATGTCAGGGAATGGTACTTGCTTGAGTGCATTGTGACAAGTGTTTGGTGAGGGGTTATCATGGCGTGGGGCTGTTTTCAGGGGTTGGGCTTTGCACTTTGTTTCAGTGATATTAATTCTGAATGCTTTCGGATAGCAAAGAATTTTGGACAATTTAAACTTTTCGGAAAGTTTGGGCGTGGGCATGGCCCCTTCCTATTCCAACATGAATGCTCACCAAGGCTCAAAGCATACCCGTTAGAACACCTTTGTAATGGGATAAGTATTGGGTCAAGAGATATTCATAATTAGGGTACGTTTTTTTTCCCCAGGGGGGCATTTCTATTTTAAAATGAGAAAAGAAAATTAAAAAAATTTTGATACATCTTAATTATTATTAATTATTTCTAACACCATTGTAAGGGCTTGTCCCCACAGTCGAAGCTGGAGCCGCTATCAAGTGGGCAGCCACGCAAGTGGGGACAGCCCTATTGAAAAAAAAAGGAGGCGGACACCCGTGGCCGCTGTTCGCAGCTCAAAACCACACCGCCGTGTAGCCAAATTCGACTGTGGGGACAAGCCCTAACATGAACAGATTGGATGACCTGGACAACTTGTAAGGTGCTAAGCTAGATCAAACCAAAAAGAAATATAAATGCATATTATACCACCAAAATACAGAATATGGATGGAAGAAAACCTTCCCTACTCCAGTATGGCCACAAGGTGGCAGCAGAGAATCTGAAACAAATGTTTAAAAGGTTTTTAAACCATCGTGTAAGAAAATTTATTCCAGAACTTTTAAGCTAGCCACACATGGGTAGATTCCCGTGCAATCGACCACCAATCAATCACAGCGTGGTGACGTCACCACGCTGTGATTGATTGGTGGTCGATTGAACGGAAATCAATGTGCACCACATGGGCACATCGATTACCGTTCAATGAAGAAGTCTGGCTAGCTAGAGTTCTCTCCGGCTTGTAGCGTGTACATGCCGAAAGCTGAAGAGAAATCCAGCCTGCTTCTCTACCCGCCGAGAGTGGAGTGCTGACTCCGCCCCCTTCACACAGACTGCTGCGCTCCCAGCCTGTCAGGTCTGTGTGATGATGTGTGTACATGAAAATTCTTTCATGTAGAGTATTGGTGATTGAATGTGATTGAATGTGGTTTTCCAACATGTTGGAAACCCATTCAATCGAGGTACTTCGAGGGGGCTCTATTGAAACCCCTCGAAGGACAGCACACACAGGAAGGATTGTAAGCAGATTCGAGTACAATCAATCACCGTGACCACGCACGTTGATTGATTGCACTCAAATCGTTTTACAAATCTACCCGTGTGTGCCTAGCTTTAGATGTATCTACCCTAGTTCTCTGTATAGACCATAAATATATTTGTATTATTTAATTGTAGTTCTGCTCTTGGTTGATGTAATTTTTTCTTAATTAGAATATACGGTACATTTTCTCAAAAAAAGTAATTCTTAATCGATATTCTTTTCTAGCTTTTCCCCCTTTATTACATTAACTCGCTGTCTGGAAGTGCCAGTACTCCCCCAAACTTTCTACATGAATAGCGCCCTACTGTCTATAAAAGGACCCCTTTCTTGACTACAAGTCCCAGCAGCACCTGAGTGAATTACTTGCTGCATATGCAAGCAGGAAACCATAAACGGGCCCTCATTCTTAACATGTGTTTAAATAGGGAGGGGGGGCTCAAGAATGTTCCTGAATAGAAAAGGGGGCCCTGCAAGGAAAGTTGGAAACCACTGCATTAAGGGATTCATATTTTAATTGTTTAGCAGTAGTAACATTCCAGAGTATTATGTGTAATGTACTGCCATCTTGTGGCAAAAATAGGTTATAGCCTCAGACATTCTTTTATTTCTCACCATTCCCTACTTTCACAATCATTCATCCACTGTGATCTAGTATTGATGTCTTCTGACCCAGTATTCATGTCTTCTCACCCAAGTGAAAAGGTCAGTGCTGGAGAGCCAAGTGCGGAGGTCAGTGCTGGAGAGCCAAGTGTGGAGGTC
>CM070040.1:72129762-72143169 GCA_036250615.1 Ptychadena robeensis | reverse complement strand
TCACTATGTATTCAATCAGGGAGGACCCAGCACTACATAGTTGTTGGTAGATCTAATGGATATTGTATGGATTGATCTAAAGGTGTATGGGGGCTTCAATGATAAAACACTGAGAGGTCACAGATCTGCTCACCTTGGTTCGGCCATTGATGATGTAGTTGGCGAGTTTTCCGCTACAGTTCATGATAACCTCGTCTATCCTGGACATAAGAGCCCCGATGTTCTCACACCCGGGCTCCTTCCCTTCCACCCAGGCGATCTGGTCACCGCGAATGTTTTTGGATGGTATGGTCCTCTGACTGACCAGCTGTCCGTCCCGGAACTTGCCGCTGCGGTTAAGTAATTCCACCTCGTCAAGGACCCGTGAGCCCAGAGTCTCCCCTAAAAAGTGGTCCTTCACGCAGATGCCGTAGTAAGTCATACACGGGACAATATAATCGAAGGCCATTTTTTGTGGCGTGACCACCCCATTATTGTTCCTCACCGGTTTGGCGCTAAGTGGTGCGTCCTGTCTGCAGGTATGGTCTTGAGGGGTCTGAGTATCGGCATGTACCTCATTCTTCCACCTCTTGCCCTCCATGGGAGGGAATACAGAAGGTCCACTCTCTCGTGCCATTACCACACCTGTACTCTCCGCTAACCCACCGCTACGCCATTTCCTTTTAACAGGCAACCCATCTCTTCTTCCATTCACAGCGACATCTTGGCAACCGCTGCCACCATCGACCTCCCTCAAATAAGAAGCAGGAATGTCCCGGACGGCTGGCGTTGACATGGGCATCTCCCCGTTGGGCACCAGTCGTGTCCTGGCTGGAACCACGGTGCGCGACACCAACAGCGCCTGTTTTTCAGCTTTAGCGCACAGGTCCTCAGTGGCGTTATTCTCCGGGAGGGTCAAAGGGCGCAGGTGGCACCGGCGTCCCCCGTTCAGGGTGCTGACGGTAGAGTGGACGTCCGGGAGCGGGTGAGATGCTTTGACGGGTAGTTGTGGGTATCTGTCCACCCCCATCCTGGCACAAGTCAGAGCTGACACAGATCTGGGGATCCTCTGGTCCTGACTGAAGGGTATGGCTTCACTCTTTACAGGCTGCCCCAGCTGATGCACTCTATCCATGTCAGTGTGAGCATGTCCCCTGCACGTAGCACACGTCCTGGCCCCATCATTCAGCTGCTCGGCCAGGGGGGCGCGCTCATTCTACTCCTACGAACTTTCAGCAAGGTGGTGGTGGGGTCACCTGTGATCTGTGCCAGGCTGCTCCAATGGTGCCCGACGGGCACGTGACTTACCAGCGATGTGCCGGGTACCCAGGGATGTCTGCAGCCGCCGGTGCCCCGTCTATGTACAGAACAGCAACGATGTATGTCTGCGTTATATACAGCGCGGGCAGCACCCACTCTGCGCGTGAGTGCTAGCTCCTGTGCCCAGGCACTACAAGGCTCCCGCTACCTCCTCCATGCCTTGGCTGGGCATGTTCACATCAGACGCCCCCCCTCCTCCTGGCAGAGAGAGGTGGCCGCTTGTGTAATACTAGTGAGCTGCCCCCTCCTTCTGGACCAAGTCTCCCCCTCCATCAGGCTTTGTGTCATATACACGTGCACCGTGATCATGTGACACGGGGACAAGCCGCGTTCACGCATCGTGGCCGCGAGAGGGCGCACACTGGCACGACGCGCATTCCCGCCGCTGATGGGCTTCGCCGTGAGGTAGATGGACCGACGGCGCCGGTGTTTGTTTATTTTGTGAATTCATTGTTTACTATAATCATTTTGTTTGTTATATACCAAAGTGTATATGCAATATGTACATTACTAAACGAAGCAGCTTAATTTTCCCCCATAAAGTCATTAATATTAATAACTTCTATATGCAGTGCAGATATATTACTGACAAACAAAGGCAGATGTCATAACAAAAAAATCAAGCATCAAGATGTCGCCATTGTCGAGTTTGATGGCGCTCTGCGTCAGATAGCATTACCGAAACGCGTTGCTCACTTTATGATGTATAAGCGTACATTTGCATGCGCACAGCATGGAAAATGACTAGGCGCTGTCGTGGCCTCATTTTATGATATAAAAGCGTATATTTGTATGCGCAGCATGGAAAACGACCAAGGCGCTGCGGGGGGCTCACTGTATGATGTATAACCAGGGGAGCACATAACCTTTTTAGTGAGCTCCTCAGATGAGTACCAGCAGATGGTGTTTGGTACTCACCCCATATGTAGGGTGGTCTTCATCACTGTCTCCCTCACTGTCCTCTGCGTCATCCTCCTGCATGGTAGACTCTGCTGCAGATGGACCTCCCTGTTCCTGATTGAGCCTCTGATTAGCTGTCTCCATCCACAGGTCACCAGCTGGCTTTGGGTCACATGTAACTCACAGTACAACACGTTTGAACCCCCAGATCTCATACCTCAGTAGTACAACCCTGACATTTTCTGGCTAAAGCCTGCCATACATACGCCGATGTGTGCAGGCAGACCTGTCCCGATATCTTCCGGGATGCTAACGTGATGACGTCATCACGTTAGCACCCCGTTGCATTATGGGGCCCCTTCAGTCGGCCGGGCACCCTTTGTGTGCCGGCCATAAGCTGCAATGAAGACGCCGTCTTCATTGCAGCTTATGGCATCGGCTTGCATCGGCCAGAGAAGATCGGACATGTCCGTTCTCTGGCCGGCCGAGCTGTGGGGCGACAGGGATCTGTCGCCCCATGTGGGTACATGCCGATAAGCGCCAATTTTTAACCTGACCGACGGCGCGAGCGCGCACGTCCGTCGGTCAGGTTAAAAATCGGCCGCTTATCGGCATGTGTATGCCTAGCATTAGTAACTAACCCCTGAGACTACCAGCAGTCCAAATGTCAATCATTCATAGTCATATTCCAGCTGTCACACAGTGCTTTTCTCTTGTCAGATTTCCCCTTACATATGCCTACTCTGACTTTCATCCCCCAGATCTCCAACTACCTAAGAAGACTACTCTTATTTTTGATAAATAATTACTATTCCCAATGTCACCCCCCTAACTGCAACCTTTCATAGTTATTCATGTTTCCTGCAGTTATCCAAGTGACATAAATTGTATACATGTAACAATTAAAACTGAAAGAATTTTTTCAATCAAAAAAAATTTAAATTTTACAGTAGTGTATAAAGTGAAATTGTTTGTACAGCCATTGAATGTGGGAAGGATGCCGATTGTGCTGCCGATCTCTCCCCTCTATGGCTGACAGCCTCAAATGCAACTGATCGATGCGCCTCCAAGTTGTTAGTACGCATATAAGCTGTGTAACAATAATGCAGGTACGTTTTGGACCCCTTTTGAGTACCAGAGCACCACTTATGTGCACTCCTGTGTATAAGCATACATTTGCACGTGCAGGCGTTGGTTGGTTGGTTGGTTGGTGCAGGCGTTGGTTACCGCCCCCATTTTCCTACTTTGGAGCAACCAACTCATGTTGCCTTCCAGGAGCACTTGCCATAAGGGGCGGTTACCAACCTAACTGCGTGCTGCTGAGCGCCATTGTCCTTCTGCTCTAATCCACTAGGCGCTCATCACATTCAGAATTCATTCTGGACCAGATTAGACAATTATAAACATTTTCTTGCACATACACATATAGCGCATTGACATCTGATTCGTCTCTCACATATAAGCGCTTGAGAAAGTCGAAGCGCCGCTGTTGGTAAAGTAAATCTATAATAGGATGTTTCTTGCTGGATGTCTTATGATTGTTATGTGTATTTGCAAGGTGGTACATGACTTGTCCCCACCACCGGACAAGCTGGAATTTGAAGGTCTGCTGGTCGTACAGGATTTCCAGTCTGTCTGAGGTGTGGTCAGTGCAGGATACTGGTTTGTGGCTTAACCTGGCCATACACCTTCAGATCTCTCTGTCAGATATCCTGTAGATCTACCAACAACTATGTAGTGTCGGGTCCTCTGCGATTGAACACAGGTAGACTTGATGGTTTAGAAAGTCCCTCATATTACATGGTTTTGGTAAAACAAAAGGCGATCTAAAGGAAATCTGACAGAGAAATCTAAAGGTGTATGGGGACCTTTAGTTCCAGCTCAGCCGATGCTTTACATGGAGACCCACGGTTTCCATGTAAAGCAACGGACATCGGCTGTATTTAACAGTCATGTCCGATATGGCTGTTGTCGAGGGGGAGTAATTGGTTCCTCTGTAAAACAGCAATAGCGGCATATTATATGGGCCATACACAGTAGATGGCTGTTAGCACGCACGACGCTCGAAGCGGCCATCGATACGGCCCATATCTGCACGTCTGTACACCTTTAGATCTCTGTCAGATATCCTGTAGATCTACCAACAACTATGTAGTGCTGGGTCCTCTGCCATTACACACAGGTAGGCTTGATGGTTTAGAACGTCCCTCATATTACATGGTTTTGGTAAAACAAAAGGAAATCTGACAGAGAAATCTAAAGGTGTATGGGGGCCCTTAGTGTAGGACAATGTTATAAAATATTGGGGTAAAATAGACCTGTCAGTAAAACTGCCTGATATCCAATATCTCATGAAACAATATACAGAAGTAATTTTATTGTCTTCATCATTAGAAGTCCTGGAGGTACTCGGCCTTTTGGCTAAGATCAAGTGTAGAAGTCCTGGAGGTAAGTGCGGGTATGTGTCCTTCCTGAGACGCAGCTATGAGACCAGACATTGACATTGTGTAATATGTCACCATTCAAACAAGTGATGCCAATAACAAGAACTGTAGCGGGGACATTGTAGTGGTGGCATTTTCTTTATGCCACTGTTTATTTTGCTATGTGCAAGATGCAGGGACACGCCCATTTAAAATATCCAAAATATGGATAATACGTCCAAAATATGTGACCACTGTGGTAGTGCCAAAACTTAGTGAAGTTTGGGGTTAACTGTGCAATTGCAACACACAACTACTTTCTTATAAGAGGGGGGGGGGGATATGGGGAGCTGTGTCCAATTAGAAGAGAGGGGAGGAGAACTGACAGCATTGAGAGCCAATAGGCTGCAGTTCTTTCCTCTGAGCTGGCTGACAGCTCGCATGCCCATAGAGAGGGCTTCGAATGCCACCTCTGGCACCCATGCCATAGGTTCGCCATCATTGCCCTATGCTAAACAAGGACCTTCATGGAAATTGAAGATTACATTTATTTTTATAATTGATTTGATAGATTCGGGTCGGATCAGGCAGCGGCAGGGTGTGCTTTGATAGATGTTGAGCTTGATCTATCATTCTATACTTGCCATTGCCTGAAGCCGCACCTATTGCCTTATGACAATCACAAGGGATCTTGTGTTTAATTTGCAGGAGCAGTCCCCCCAGGTTTAAATATATGTTTCTGGGAGTATCCCGGTGTATCCGCATTGGTTATTATAAAGATTCAGGGAGTGATTTTCAGTGTTACAAGCTTTCTTCCCATGACATCATCATTCAGTTCTGGAGTAAAGTTCTGGAGTTCTAAGGAAAACGCTTAAAATGGGAACATTGCTTTACATTCCTGACGTGTCACAATATACATAATCAGTATATATATATATATGCAGAAAGGTCCATGACCTCCAGGCAAATGAAGTTTCCATGGATGACATATTTTTGTCATCTCTAATAGCTGCCATACACACCCCGACAGGTGCAGACAAACCAGTCCCGATATGTCATCACGTTTGCACCCCGGTGCATTATGGGGCCCCTTCAGTCGGCCAGCACCCTTTGTGTGCCGGCCATAAGCTTCAATGAAGACACCGGTGTTCATTGAAGCTTATGGCATCGGCTTGCATCGCCCAGAGAATATCGGACATGTCCGTTCTCTGGCCGGCCGAGCTGTGGGCCGACAGGGATCTGTCGCCCCATGTGGGCACATGCCGATAAGCGGCCGATTTTTAACCTGACCGACGGCGCGAGCGCGCACGCTTGTCTGTCAGGTTAAAAATCGTCCGCTTATCGGCATGTGTACGGCAGCCTTAAGCCTTGATTCCAGTCAAGGGCAGTTTCTCCCACTTTTCGGAATACACATACGCATAGGGCCCTGGGAACCCTGGGGTGTGTTGCAGGGGGTTGTGGAGGGGTGCTTTAATAACACTAGCCCCCTCCCCGGTCGACAAATTTGCCTCTAGCAACCCAGTCGATATTTCTTGCCTAGGGCCCCCCCCCCAGGCTACAACCATCCCTGTTCCAGTCCAATCTTCTCATACTTTACAATAAACCTGTTGAGTGTACAGGATAGGAAGTGAAGGAAAATCTCCCTAAAGCTGGGTTTACACGTGTAGATTTTTTGTTTATTCAACTGCCGATTAAATTTTTTTAAAGATATTTTTGTCGAACATCGTTCGTCCATTTATCAAATGTAACATTGATTTTTTTTGTTCGTCCATCCCGATATCGAATGAAAATACATTCAGAATTACTACGGCCAAAAAAAATTTACCAACATGTTCGATGACCTTTTGAACGATTTTTTGTTCGAGGTCGAACAAAAATTATCCATCGAACGAATTGTCCATTCTAGATTTTTGTACAATCAACCAAAAAATCGTTCGTTTTTCGTCTATCGGACAAAAAAATCTAGACGTGTAAACCCACCTTTAGGAGACAGAGATGAGAGAGATTAAAAATATATGTTGATTTCCTCGTTATTTTCAAACCTTACTCGTTTGCCTAATGCAGAAGCTCATGGTTATGTTGCCCATTGGGAAGCTGACCTACATGCGGTTATGTCAGAGGAGGGAGGAATGGTCATTGAAGTGGTCCACCTTGGGGACTTGCTCCATCAATGCGCAGACCCTGGAATCTGCATACAAAGTGATGTCTAGGTGGTGCATGGTGCCTCACCAACTGGCCCATATGTACCCATCTGTCTCCCCCAATCATTTCAGTGGCTGCACCCTGCACACCAAGTGATTGTGTCCCATATTCATGCCTGTCAAGTTTTCTGTACCTCAATAAGGGAAAAATACCAGAAGTAACATCACGGACATCACAGTTGGACCACAGAACCTCTGTGTTCCAAATACCATTATTGGGAGGTTTACCTCCTGTCCCTCCAATTTGCTGGCTAGGTTTGGAGGGAGGGGGCTTTACTCTGCCTCCTAACTTCCCACCCCACACATCATCATGGGAACTTAGAAGAGAGAGTAAAGCCCCCTCCCTTCTTAGGGCTTGTTTCCATTGATGCGGTTTGCCGCGGTTGTGTCCGCGCGCCCCTCCGACCGCATCCATAGGGAAAGCATCAGCCAGGCTCCATTGGTGCGGCTGAGTGTGGATGCAGTGCGGTTCCGAACGCTAGCTTCAGCGTTCTTGTGCAGAAACCGCAACCGACCGCATCCTTTCACATGGGGGCTGCCCAGAGTCTTCATCCGAACGCACGGACGTACGCGTGCATCCGCATGAAAACAGCTTGAGGTGCCGGCGACAGCGGCTGCAGCCGCAGCGGATCGCACTGGTGGAAACAAGCCCTTAATTAGAACCAGAAATCCACGAGGTTTTAGACAAGCCCACACTGACCCTAGAAGCTGCAGACGTTGTGAAACAAATCATCCTCAAAGCAAAAGCACAGAAGCTGTCCAGTGCTGCTCCTAGATCATCCGCTGTGATATTTCATTAGAAAGGAAGGTGCCAGGATCACAAATATGGATTGATATACTGAAGGCCTGTTCAGGTGCTTCCACTAAACTGGGAATGCGGGCTTGGCTATGAAAGAATGTCCAGCCACCCCATAGCAGCAGTGGAACCCTAAATCCAAGTTGTTATACCTCTAAGACAATGATTTCAGGTAACAGGCAGCATTGTGATAGCAGAAGAGATGATTGCAGCGTGCGCTCACAGTGACGTGTCTGCACAGGTACAAGCCGACTCTTTTCCTTGTCTCCTTCTCACAGCTTGCCAAGTTTATTGGCGCACGGATTATGCAGGGTACCAGTTATGACAAGCTTACATCAACCGGCTTACTAACCTTGTTACTGGCTGAATAGACGCTACTTTTCCACTATGTAGAATAGGCAGTCGAGAAATTTGCAATGCAAAATTTAGATTTTCTGAAAAAGTCGAAAATCGACACAAAAACTTTGATGAAAATCTAAATTTCAACAAAAAAATATGTTATAGCATTGATCCCGAATATCGTGATTGTAAATTTTGTGAAGTGCCGACAATGGCAATAATATTCACAATATTTTCTGAAGAATTTGGGATCTGCAATATCATTTATTTATTTAGAAAATGATGTTTAAAATTCACAATTGAATCGAAATTCCATTGGGAACTACTTACATAATACATGCCAACTTATACTAAAACAATAAAGATGGACCTAACACTAAAGGTCTACATACGTAGGTCGATACCTGCCTGATCAATGAATGCTTGAGGGCAGTTTGGTGATGTTACAATGACGTCACTTATAATGAGTGAGGCACTTATAATTGACGCAGACCCAGGGTCCCCTGTCCATAGCAGAATGAACTGTCAGTGCAATGGACAGGGGACATGTTGAGATGAGCCCCCCCTCCCAGTATCACTTTACTTTCTTTTACGCTCCCTTGTGGTAAATACAAGCTGTTGAGAACCCCTGCAACCCCTGTCCATAGCAGAATGCATTGCACTGACATTTAATTCCACTATGGACAGGGGACCCATTGAGACCAGTCGCTCCCTCTCTGGGTCTTCTGTCTATAGTATAATGAACACTGGGAGGAGGGAGGCTATGTCAACGGTTCCCCCCTGCTATGTATTACAGCATATGCCCCTGGTGGAGAAGTAGATCTGGCGGCCAGGGGAGGCTCATTTTGTCGAGAGGCTCATTTTGACAGGACACCGGTAGTAGGGCAGAAAGTTAAAAAAAAACTGTCGAAATGTGTTGCCTCTCCAGGGACGTTGTGCTGCGGTGAGCTCCAGGCACAAGGAGACTAGGTAGATGTCAGCAGTGATGTCAACTAGTGTTGAATATTCTAATCGTGGATTTTTATTGCAAATATCTTCACTTTGAGAATTCGCAAAGATCTCAAATATAGTTCTATATCTTTATAATCACAAATATTCAGGATTTCTTAGATCATTACCTGACATGCGTGTCAACTGTACCGTTTTGGCAAGGAAAGTCAAGTTTTTTATGTGACTTTTCCGGCCAAATTCTGATATCCCGTGATTTTGAAATCGGGCGGAGGTAGGAGGAGGGGGGGGGCATCACTCTCCCTCCTACGTTTCCACCTTGCTTGTGCAGATGATGTGTAGGGTGGGACATTACTAGGGAGAGTAAAGCCCCCATACACGTCTAGATTTTCTGTTCAATCAACTTAAAAAGATAAATTTTTGGGGGTCAGGGAAATCGGTGATTGATTGTATGTCAACTGTAGTAACAGATATTTGATCAGGGATTTTTTGGATCGACTGAAAGTGTTATCAATTTAAATACAACCAATTAAAATTTTCCAGCATGTCTACCCAGAAAATCCGTGAGATACCTGTACTAGCGAGTGTAATCACGATCACGGCTTAATCATTTTTGCTTTTGAAGGAACTATTCAGGTAAAAAGGATTTGATTTTCAAGTGACTTAAATAGAATGGAAAATGGAATGGAAAAATGGCACCATGTATGTTCACCTTGACGTACATGAGTGTACAGCAGATACCGCCTCTGTGTCTTATGGACAGCGTCTATGAATAGATCAGACTGACTCGCAGGCAGCAGAGATTGCTGGTATGTATGTGATGAGCAAGATATTCAAAAAGGTAGACGGTCCCTCTTTTCTTCCACCCACCCCACCCCCTACCGGGTCTTCCCTCCCCATCTCCCTCCCTCCTTCCTCATTACCACTAGTGAGACGTGCAAGACTGCACACACATACACGCCGCAATGCATGCTGGGAGAGGGATAGCCCTCAGCCTATGCAACTGACCTTGGCTTCATCTACTGGATATACTGCTGGCTGGGGGGGGGGCAAAGGGTTTGTGTACCTATAGAATGAACACGCTGTGTCAAATATGTGCTTGTGTTACATTAGAAATGCAGAATGTTTAAATACTTTTTTATTAAATTATTTATTTATGATTTCTAGTAAAATATAGTAACACAACGTAATAGCACAATGTATACAATTCTTGTATATTTTTTATGTATTTGCTTGTTTATCTAGAATTATATATATTTTTTAACAGAATCCTTTCTTTTCTTTTGAAACCCACCCACCTATTGTATACTCTGTTCCCCCACCTATTAGATTGTAAGCCCGTCCGGGCAGGGTCCTCCACTCCTCCTGTGTCATAACCTGTACCTGTGTGTACTATATTGTGTTGTATCTCCACTCTAATGTATTGTACAGCGCTGCGTAATATGTTGGCGCTATATAAATAAATGATAATAATATTTTCGCTATTTTATTTTTCAATTTTTTTGCTTTTGAGCTCCTGCGACCACTTTGCAATATTTTCCTCACTAAAATTTTTTACCAGAGGAGGATGTGTTGGCGGTGACATCAGACCAAACAAAATCAGACGTTGAATGAACAATAATTACTACCCCATATAGTCTCCGTAGCAAGTAAAAAGTAATGGGGGATAATGCTGGACAACAGAAACAGATCTATACATGCCATAAGCCAAGAGTGCCGTAAAGCCCCCCATAGACAGGCAGACTCCTCCATGCAACTTCTGTACAACCAACTTTTCTTCTACCAAATCCATGTAATAGGAGGACCTTTCTACACCTTCCAATCGCTATGTATTCTATCAGGGAGGTCACTATACTACATAGTTGTTGGTAAGTCTCATGAAAGTTGTATGGAGGAGTCTGCCTGTCTATGGGGGGCTTTACAAAGACTTTTATTTATAATGATAGCTGTGAATGCGATCCCCATCCAAAATATTGTCCAGGGATTGCACACCTAAAGTGGTGCACGTCGCTTTGCCGAACGTTTGTCAATCGCATGCAAATCGTTGAGTCCAAGGCCTGTGTTGGATACACGTACGTCGTCAGTTTACAATACACCCCGTTGAAATCTTTCCACAACAATGTTAAGGGCCTTTCATACTGCATCCATTGCCTCTATTATGTGTCATTTTTATGGCGACACATCGTGGTTGCATTAACGCTAGGTGCGCAGATTTCCATAGAAGATCTGTGGTACAGTCCTCACTTGGCTTCATCGCGTCAGTATTATCAGTATTGGAGACTTAAGTCGGCCATAGACGTCTCGATCCATGGCCGGCTTGTAGCAGGCTCATTACAGCGTGGTGATATCACCAAGCTGTGAGGAAGGGGCTACAAAACTGAGGGGAATCCTGTGTGCTCCACTAACACAGGGATTCCCGGCAGATTGTAATTAACTTTAGTGCCGGAGACTGACTACAACAGGATCGGCCAAAAAAAGGCTTTTTGGGTTGAAACCTCAAGGTGGGCACCCCTGGAGTTGCGGGTGACCGACCATCATGAGAAAGGACAATAAATCATGAGGAGCAGGTCACGTGAGGAACCAGAATTTCAGCATCATCCTATACCTGGATAGATTTCAGTTAGGTGCCTATTTTTGTTTAGCAGATACGTCAGTGACCCATACCATTAGAGGCCTCATGACCTATGCTAGGGCATTATTCATGTGACTGGCCCATGTTTTCCAGAGTAACTGGAGAATATAATTTTTAAGGTGGCCTTATATGGTTCAATCAACTTCAAAAATAAAATCATATTATGGGGCATGCGGCGAGGACCGATCCGGGTCATCGATCGTGGAATGGGCGATTGATCAGATCGGGAAATGGTGGAACACCACCTAAAGCCCCCCATACACCTGCAGATTCCTCCATACAACTTTCATGAGACCTACCAACAACTATGTAGTATAGTGACCTCCCTGATAGAATACATAGTGATTGGAAGGTGTAGAAAGGTCCTCCTATTACATGGTTTTGGTAGAAGAAAAGTTGGTTGTACAGAAGTTGCATGGAGGAGTCTGCCTGTCTATGGGGGGCTTTAGAATTCCGATTTGTGGTCGATTTGGACATGAGCCCATCTCCAAAATGAGATCTTACATCTTACATGCTGGAGGACAGAACACTCAAGGCATGGCGGCACACGGAATGGTAATTATAGGTTATTTATCTGCAGGGATCGTTTTGCCCGGGTGAAGATTGCACTTAGGAAAGTTATATGTATATATTTTTATTTATTTTTTATTTTTTTAAAACCACTTTATTCCATGAAGTTTTACTGAGGTGGAAAAGGTGCCACAGTTTTTGTGTGAAATGTATTCAGCAGGAAGTGTGTTCCCCTGTACAGCATATTTGTCAGTGCCCATGTTTCCTCTATCTGATCTGCGCTGTCCTGTGATATTTATAATAGTCACACACTAACAGGAAGCTCTGGCAGAGAACGTGTACACTATGACACTGAGAGAGGTCATGTTACACAGGATCAGTAATGAAAAATCTCGGCCCCACATCATCCGCCAGCAGCTCCGGGGAAAACAAGCAGCGCCTGTGTGCGTGGAATGTACACATACAAGCACACCGCCATATCCACGCCGCTCCCTTACTCTTGTTTTGGGAGATGCAGACAGGCCAGAGGAAACTCAAACTTCTCACCAAAACTTCCTGGCCTATTTTTCCCCTTGGCTCCCCTCCCTCTTCCTCCCAGGAAGACCAGAAAGAGCTGTCACGCGAAAGCCCCATTATGGAATTCTTAGGAAAACACATGCGTGTGTGCGTACGTGTGAGATTAATGACAATGACAAGGCAAAAGTCAGGCGCATGGCTCCGCAGACCGGCCTTATCACAGCAATGACCTGTGTCGTCCCCTGGATCCTGGGCCAGAGTACAGTGTGGTCAGTCTTGTTCAAATATCTGGATGATAAACCGGGGTCAACCATTTACAAACAAACTGTATTAAAAAACGTTATAACAATATAGGAACATTCGGACCCGTTAGAGCAGGAGTCCCCGAAAGGTGCATTTTGCCTTAATGCACGAACGCAGCATTTAAACACAAACGCCCTGCAGTGCAAGTGTCTCTCATACACTACAACATAGGATGGGGCATATGAAGGAATACAATTCGTTCCAACATCCCTGAGTGTATGCAAAGAAAAAAACTATTCGGACAGAGCTTCCAGATTCGTTACCAGAGGAAGCTCTGTCCGAATACTTTTTTTCTATGTATTCTCTCATACACTAGTATTGGAGAATTAAGCTGGCCATACACCTTTAGATCTCTCTGTCAGATATCCTTTAGATCTACCAACAACTATGTAGTGCTGGCTCTTCTGCGATTGAACACAGCTAGACTTGATGGTTAAAGCCCCCCATACACCTTCCAATCATTCTGTACAATTTCTATTAGATCTACCAACAACTATGTAGTGCCGGGTTCTCCCTGATAAAATACATAGTGATTGGAAG
>CM070040.1:72070338-72082502 GCA_036250615.1 Ptychadena robeensis | reverse complement strand
GGGTCCTCCCTGATAGAATACATAGTGATTGGAAGGTATGTATCACTGCTTTGTAGTGCCAGGTCCTCCCTGATAGAATTTGTCATCTATCTAACCACAGTGCCCTGGACCACAGTAGGAAGATGAGGCCCGATTCCTTTGGGGCTGACGAAGGACCCTGGTCTACTGTGGAAATATTACCCAAGAGGATTAGAAGATCCGCACCTTTACAGAACGTGGAAAAATTATGTGAAAGGTCATTATCCAACCTTCCTAACCTCCCTAGCACTGCTGGGGTCCCGATTTCTGTACCAAACGCGCACCATCGACTTTCATGGGAAATGTTTTTTTATGTTTTAGGCCTACAATACGTCCATAAAAGGGCTATAGGAATGCTTGAAACACACAATTATGTAAACAAATAATTTAATTAATGAGAAAACACAAAAACCCGGTCAAACAGATAAATGTAATAAAAGATGGGAGGTGGAGATGTCTGGTGTAATTAGTAGCGATGGTGGACATTTTTTTGACTTGCTGAATTTGTGAGTTGATTGCAAGGCCCCTAAACATGATGTCATCACCAAACTTACTGGAGATATAGAGAAGGGTCGGGGGAATGTAAATGGAAAATTCAACTCAAAACGTTTCAACTACTGAATAAACTACAAGTGCTAAAGCAAAACTTTCTTCTTGGTTATATTCCCACAACCCTTTTCTACATCTCCAGCAATTTGCCTTAGGGTCCCCACAAGCGTAACGAGGCGCGGCCAATTTTGCAGCCGATCAATGTGTGTGCGCCCTTGCGGACGTCGGTTGGCGGCAAAATCAGTCGCGGCTGCCCTCATGGGCCAACAGATCGTTGTCGCCCCAAATCTCGGTCGTCCAGAGAACGGACATGTCTGTTAATCTCTGGCCGATGCCATTAGTTTAAATGGGGACGGGCGATACTGTGATCGATGGAAAGCAGCGTGATGACATCATCACATTGCTTTCCACAGCTCAACTGTCGGTCCCCAATCGGTACGTGTGTGGGGACCTTAAGAGGAAGCATAGAAGAGGTGATCGGAGGCCAGGGAAGGTAAGATGGCGCTGCAGGGCTGCGATTACGGTGAACAAACCCAGTTCATTTGCACTGGGTTTTCCCTTTCGCAATCTTGCACGCAATTGGACGTGTTTTCCTGATCACCCCCGATCGTGCCCATAGAAATTGAATGCATACGGTCAAAAACTGCTTCCCTATTCACTGGGGCCGTAATTTTTGACCGCATCCATTCATGTCAATGGACGCTATCAAGCGAGATTTTTCACTAGGGGGCGTGATTGGGCACGGTTAAAAAGGTTGGCCCCCTAAATTGCGTCCATCCACGCGCAATTGCTAAATGGAAACTGCCTAATGAGTTTCAATGGCAGCGATGAAAACGTGTCCATCTGCGGCTGATCGCTCTAGTGGAAACAAGCCCTAAGGGTAAGTTTGCTTACGAAACTGAGCTACACTAGGGATACTTACGTGTTCCCAGCTACCCCAAGGCAATGTATATTGGCAAGTTTAAAACTTTAAAACCCCGGCAAGTTATCATTGTGGTCTGCATTATTGGAATGGTTCACCTTTCTGTTTTGCTGTTTGATTGGTGTCAATGTCTCTAGTTCAAAGAGTGATAGCAAATCTAAAACTTGGGAATTGTTAAGGCCCCCATACACGTGTCGGATTCGCACCGGATTCCGGCACGATCGATTCCGGGCGCGTGCACGCGAAACGATCGTGCCGGAATCGCATGCAGCCCACCTTGTCCGATCGTTCAGGGGCTTAGAATCAGATCCGACGGAGAACCAACATGTTGGTCTTTCTCATCCGATTCTGCCCGGATCAGGGGGAGTTGCCATTTGTGAGGTGGAATCGGAGGTGGAATCGTACACAGAATCGTGCCGGAATCCGCTCGGACAAGGTGGTATAAACACTTATTTATCGCAAAATGAAATCAAAGGCTTTACATAACCTTTCTGAACTATGCCTTGTAATAAGAAGCTTCTACCACTAGAGGGGAGTGTGCTCCAGCCCTTGGATGATTCAGGAGTTTGTTGTAAATGAATCATCAGAACTCTCACATGGATGACAAACACATCATGGGTCCTGGGTAATGCATTATCCAACTGCACTCACCCAGTAGTTGTGGGTAGAGGGTAGGAAGGAGCTCAGTGCAAATTATCAAAGGGAACCATAGAGTTCTAGGCTTTTTCTTTTTCAATTCTTAATTGGACCTGAACTGAGAACTCAGTAGAGTAGAGTAGAGTGTTGTATCATGCTAGTGGTGGATTATTAGAGAAAGTTTGGAGTTAAAGAAATACTCTTTATCATGTTATGATGTAAGGTTTTATTATTTGTTAGATGCTTTGTTTCGATGGATGGCCACATTGACACAATTCTAGAAATAACTGGCAATACGTTTTCAATAATCAGTTTCCCAGTATAAACCACAGTGTTACCTCTAGTACACTTGTGATAATAGTTACAAGACTAGTGACAGCTCTGATTTAAAGGCTACATAAGTAAACTGTGATTTGCTCTTTGCTGAACCTAAACATTGAGATTTAAAGATTTCATTTGTGACCCAGTTCAGAGGTTCTTGAGCTGGTTGGTCCTGGTGCATGTTGGACTGTACTGGAAGAAACTTTAGACATTAGCAGGTTTTATATCAGTTAGGAATGGCAGCTATTATAAATACCTGCAGAAAGAGGAAGGTCCTGTGTCCACGCGTTGTACACGTATTGCCCACACTTCAGGTTACCGCCATACTTGCATTAACGCACCCTATTCATTTGTATTGAAAAAACATGTTTTAGTATCACACTGGCATACGGATTTATTTTTTGCCCAACATCACCACAATGACAGCGGCCGGTCTGTCGAATTCAGCTCCCCCTGTAGCACAGACTGGCCAGCAGGGGGAGCACATCTAATGAAATCAGATAGGCGAGGGGGGAGCTGATATCGACCGGGGAGTCATCCATAGCAGTGCCCGTGAACCTGTCACCCACGGCGGCTGCTGAGCCCATGTTCCCCCGGTCTTCTTGCCCTCCGTTGACATCTGCTCCCTCTCTAGCAGACAATGTCATTAGCTACAGGGGGAGCAGATGTCGACGGAGGGCAAGAAGACCAGGGAAACATGGACTCAGCAGCCGCCGTGGGTGACAGTTTTGCGGCCACTGCTGTTGAAGGCTCCCGGGGAGCACAGCTCGAAGGAGACCGGGGGGTCATGGACACAGCAGCCGCCCTAGGTCACAGGTTCACGGGCACTGCTATGGATGACTCCCCGGTCGATATCAGCTCCCCCCTCGCCTATCTGATTTCATTAGATGTGCTCCCCCTGCTGGCCATTCTGTGCTTCAGGGGGAGCAGATCTCGACGGGGGAGCACCCTTTGTGTGTCGGCCGTGGATCGCAACGTGTATGGGGACCTTTTGGCAGACAGGAGGGAATGGGCTAACCTGGCCAGTTATCCACTGATCCGATGTAAAACATATGTGTCTTTATTTGTGTAATAACCTAACAATCATAGTGTTATTTAGTCAGGCACTTACATCAACATTGGAATGAGTTGGTCAGTTTGTCTTCATTTGCTATATTTTAGTTTTCTTGTGCTATATACCTGTGTAGTATATTCAAGGATCTGGCACTGAATCATATGATAAAAGAACTGTACTTTATAGGGTGGGCAGGAGGGGGGGATTTGGGAATGTCCCAGGCCGGATGCTCCTTGAAGACTATTAATCTCTTCTGTCAGTCTCCTTTGTGTAGGATCTTCAGGATTAGGGAGGGGTGTTATGTTACCTCTGATTGAAGAGCTCCTGGAAAATGACAGGAAATGCAAAATATAGCAAATCCTTAAACTAACTCAGGATGTGCTGGATAGAAATGGCAGCCTTTCATTATAGGCCCCATGATACATCTGCTTCTTCTGCTTTTAAATATGTTTTTGATCTCTTAGATGAATCACAATTGTATAATCTGGAAGCCAGGTAGAGAAAACCCTTTCTCCAGCTGGCATGCATTTAAAGCCCCCCATACACGTCTAGATTTTCTGTTCAATCAACTTAAAAAAATACATTTTTGGTCAGGGAAATTGGTTATTGATTGTAATCTATGCCAACTGTAGTAACAATTATTTGATCAAATGTTTTGGGATCGACTGAAAGTGTAATTGAATTAAGGTTACATTTCAATACAACTGATTAAAATTTTTCAGCTTGTCTGATCATTTTTCAATCAAACTTTTCCCCAATTGTAATCGTTTTAGGTCGATCTACCTATGTGCCATGTGCGCAATGCCCAGAAGGTTAACGGTCATGTTCGATATGGCTGTTTTGGAGCGGGATTGATTGGTCCCGCTCAAAAACAGCCATGGCCGCATATGATATGGGCCAGATCGATGGCCGCTTCGAGAGCTGTGTGCGCTAACGGCCCTCTGTCTGGCCCATTTCATATGCGGTCATCCCTGTTTTCGAGCGGGACCAATCAATATCGGACATGACCGTAAATCACGGTCGATGTCAATTTTTTTGCATGGGGAGCACGGTCCTCATGCAAAGCATCATCGGAGCTGGAGACACAGCAGGGCTGCACCTTCAGCTTCTTTCATACTGAGGAATCTCCAGCCCAGTCCAATTTTTGAGCCGTATATTTGAGCCGTTCGAGGAGCTTTCAGCCCAGCACGATGACGTCATTGCACTGGGCTGGACCTTCCTCAAACGGCTTGAATATGGAGCCATGTATGCCCAGCTTTAGTGATATGACTATTGTGGGGACATTAGATTGTAAACTCCTCTGAGAGAGAGACATTTAGGGCTTGTGCCCACTGCTGATTTTTCCCCTTATGAATGGGACAGTGTACACTCTGTGCTATTTAAAAAACAGCGCCCGATGCTGTTTGGGAGAACATCCAGCACAATGAATCTCCAGTGGACACATGGCCTAAGTGATATGATTAAGTGAACCAGTGGTTCTCCACCCTTGTTGATCTGCGACCCCAGAAGTGACGTTACAAAGTGTCACTTTCTGTAATTGGAACGTGGAAGTGCGGGTGCAGAGTCCGTGGTCTCTAAAGTCGAGGTGAAGTCGAGTAGTCGTGACATCATCACAAGGACATGATTTCACCTCCCCTTCATGCCAATGCTGACAGAAATAGAAGGTCTTGTGCTGACCACCAATCAGAGGCAGAGACAGCAATCACATGGGTCAGTCCGCACACAGAGAGAGAATGTCTGCTGTCTCACATGGTTCAGTATTTTTTTGTATTAGTGGTGGATGAATACTTTAGTGACCAACATTCTTAAACTAAACCTACTAAATTGATACACTTTCAATATAACTATTCACTGTATAAAATGAAATTGATCATACTACTACCTACTAAAATTATTGCCCAACTAATTTTATTTAAATTTAAGTTCTTTTAAGGTGACTAAAATGTAGAAGTGATCTCATAACTGCACTCTGAACTCCGGGTGTTTTCTCCTGAATATCAGCGGACTATCACTCATGGACTTGCTGACTTTGACAGGCTGTAGGTGTTGCAAATACAGTACTGCTCCTATCTCAGGGGACACTGGGCAAGTCATCTTTATAAGATATTACTTAAAGGGCCACTTTACAGATTTTGTTTTTTATTTGACATTATAAAATCTATTAATGTTTATTTTTAAAGCATAATTTACATGAAAGGGAAGCAAATCACAAGTCACATATTGCCAAATTTAAGTTTGTCCATTCTCTGGTCACTGGTGGTTTGACAATGTAATACAGGTAGACCTAGATTACTGTTGTGTACTGGTACATTTTATTTTCACCTGCGAGGGCTCCATACCAGTGAATGATGGAGCCATATTGCTATAGAAAAAAAGCACAGAGTTCTCCTTTGGCTTTTGATTCTTAAGCTAGCCATACACGGCACGGATTCCCTGGCTGATCGATTCAGCACCCGATGGATTCCGGCGATTCCGTCGGCATCCACAGGTGAGAACGATTGGCCAATTAGGGAATCCGATCGTGGCAGCCCACCTTGTACGGCCGGATCCGGGAGGGATCCGTGTCCGATGGATCGCCTCCCTGACCGCAACGCCCCCTGATCAGAGCAGAATCGGACCCGAAAAGACCAACAGGTTGGTTCTTCCTCGGATCCGATTCTGTGCCCCCGATCCATCGGATGCGATCGGACGGGCAAGGTGGGCTGCAGGGGATTCCGGCACGATGGATCCGCGTGCACGCGCCCGGAATCCGGCACGAATCCGTGCCGTGTATGGGGGCCTTTAGAGAGAGATCTCCCAGGAATGGGCACTCCTAAATATATTGTTCAATTCTTCAATGTTTTATCAACTCTTAACAAGATATGATCCAATGTATGACAATTTTTAGAAAGTGACTGGCTTAAAGCTCAGCCTTGTTCACATTTCTGACCATGTCTTCTGACCAATCACAACATGGCAGGTTCTCATCTCTGGAACTATGGGAGACATAAATGATGTGTGAGCAGAGATAGAGCTACAGTATTGCGCTGAGAGCTTATGCCCAGTGTGATACCATTGAGAAGGTTTGGATCATTCTGGATGGGAACTGGAGCAATGAGCCTGTGGTTCAAGAAGCAAATGTTGAAGCAAAATTTACGTTTATATTTAAAATTCTGGCCTTATTATTTTTTTTTTAATAAATTTTCTTGCTACAATTCAGTAGCAACTTATTATATCCAGCAGCTATTACAAACCATGATATCCAAGAAATCAGTAAAACACAAAGCTGCTATAAAATAGCTGGTGTTACATGACCTATTTACAGTGGCTTGCAAAAGTATTCGTGATTCCAAACATTTTTTAAAAATAAATATCTGCAAAGTGGGGTGTGCATAATTATTCAGCCCCCTTTGGTCTGAGTGCAGTCAGTTGCCCATAGACTCATCAGGCAATGTCTATGGGCAACTGACTGCACTCAGACCAAAGGGGGATTAATAATTACGCACACCACTTTGCAGTTATTTATTTGTAAAAAATGTTTGGAATCATGTATGATTTTCGTTCCACTTCTCACGTGTCACCACTTTGTATTGGTCTATTACGTGGAATTCCAATAAAATTGAGTCATGTTTGTGGCTGTTATGTGACAAAATATGGAAAATTTCAAATACTTTTGCAAGCCACTGTATCTATCAACCCAGATTCTTTTAATTAAGTTTTGCATAATGGTTTTCCTTTAATTTTTCCAATATTAGTGACTCAGAAAATAGAAATGCTTCAGTGTTTGGAGATGACAATCCTTCTTGTCCATAGGATGTTAGGTTGGCAAATGTTCTCATAATTTCTCCTAGAGACAGTAGTTTCTTTTTTTTCTCAAACGATTTTTATTAAAGTTTTTAAACAGTTGTTACATAACCATACTGCAAAACAGCAAAGACATAAAGAACCCAGAGAAATAATCACGTCTGTTTTGTATACGTTGTGTGGGGTTATGATTTCTCCATTTGAAATTAACATTGTGTATGGAAAGTAAAAGAAAAAAAGAAGGAAAAGTTATAAGATAACACTGTTAATAACTAAGTAAATCAAAAAGTTCATAAGGTCTACTGTGTTGGTTATAAAGCTCCTTCCCCTAATGGCAATGCCTTACATAAATCCCAAGGTTTTCACACAGGAGTTCTAGCGGTCTCACATAGGAAGCCCGCCAGAGTCCGCACCTCCTACAAAATAATCGAAAAGTAAACCTCAGTTTAGAGACAGTAGTTTCTGTAAAGGATTAGACCCCTAGTGTTGCCTCACAACCATTAATACCCTGTAATAATGACCCCAGGTTGCATAAAATGTCACAAGCCATATGTTTCGTGTTGTGTGTGTGTTATTCTACATCACAGCTTCTCGGAAGTTCTCTTTGAAGTTCAAGCAGCAAAGCAATCTGTGGTTTTCTATACAAGGAGAGTGATCATGATGATATAAAGAGGTTCAGCATTTCATAACTGTGGTGTAAACGTATTACAGGCTGACCCTATAGTTTGCGTTCCTTGTCATTATAAACAGTGTCTCGTGTGATGCTGCTTTGGAGCATATGGATGTATTTAACTTTAAGTTTAGTTTGCCAACAATGGCAAAGTCAAAGGATTGATCAAGCATGTGTATGATTCTTATTTTTATGTATTTTTTTCCACTGCTATAGGTTACAGCTATGTCTATTATCTTTCTCACATGTTCCATATCAGTCAGCAGACTAGGAGAATCATCCTCATGTCTTCCAGCTGACACTTTATAGTTCTTGATGCCTCCTTATGCACACTGAGATTAGTCACCCAGCAATGAATCATTGTAGATGACAGATCTTCACAACAGAAATGATCTGATCAGAGGCCCAGTTTTCTGCTGTGCCTGAGGACTTCTTAAGGTGGGTGAGGCTATGTTCCCACTTAGGCGATTAATCGCCTGCACTCGCAATTTTAGATTGCCGGCAGAATCGCCCGACAATCGCCTACACTACATTCAATGGGCTTGTCCCCATTGATAGGATCACGCGCGATTGGGGTCGTGATCAAAACGCTGCTCCCCGCTTTCTGACGGCTGGCGTTCGACGGCCTTGATTATCGTGACCATAGACATGAATGGCAATCGTGCGTGCAGGCGATCAGAAATGATATTTTATAATGGTGGCATTTAATTAAAAAAAATCACGCGTGTGCTGGCGATTCTGCAGGCAAATAACTGCCAGTGTATAACCTAAGGTCTTTTGAAATCTTTATGTGTTTGGCCAACCTTAGGCGATTAATCACCTACACTGGCAGTTAATCGCCTGCAGAATCACCAGCAGGCTAACGCCAGGCAATTTTAACAGGCTTTTTTTTAAAAAAACGCCACCATTTTAAAAAATTATCGCCTCCATAGAAAATGAATGGAGGCGATTTCTGATCGCCTGCAACCGCAAATCACCTCCATTCATGTCTATGGGTGCGATCAGTGGACGATAATCACGGCCGTCGACCGCTGGCCATCAGAACGCTGGGAGCAGCATTTTCATCGTGGCCCCGATCGCAAAAAAATCTAATGTTACATCCGATAAATCAACAACATCAAAAAATCGAATTGGCAGTTGAGGGGGAGGGAGGGAATTGTAAATAAAAAATAAAAGGAGAAAAAAAAAGAAAGTTTTCATCATAATGAGAAACATCCCACCTAAAATTGAGACCCTTAGGGGTCCTTGTATCATAACAAAATATCCAAACATGTTTGCTATACTCTTATCTAGCCCTGTTTGGGAGTGAAGTGAGAGAACACAACCTGGGATCAGTCTGCACCCCAACATCCTCACCAGCCGAGGGTCTGGAGAACACCAGGCTGATACATGAACTCAGATACACGCAGAGCAACTCAAATAGGTTTGGCTGTCTTGTTTGATGGAGTGGGTGTTCCAGTGCAATAAATAGAAGCTAACAGACAAGCTAACTTACATCCAAGTACAAACTGTGACACAGGAAGAGAAACCCTGACCAACTGATCATACAATCTAGGAGGTGTAAGAGGAAGCCTTTCTTGCTGGATGATTTGCTATTTTACCTAACAAACATCCCATCTTACACCTTGGTTTCCTATGGGAACTTGCTTTGTACTCCGTTAGATTGCCACAGAAAAGCATATACCACTTCTCTTGATTTCAGATGTCAGGCTCATGTGGTTAAGCACCAATGGCAGCACTGGAGACTGCACAAAGCTTGTAATTGTGGGTAGCCCTGTTTGAGCGTGTATTGAGGGACCACAACCTGGTATCAGTCAGCTGAGGCTCTGGAAAAGACCAGGCTGATAATTAGACTCTGTGCCTCTGATACATGCAGAGTCAGACAGGTTAAGGCTTCCACACACACACCAAGTGGCGGCCGCTGATCGGGGGTGCCCCACAGCTCGGTCGAGCAGAGATGATCTCTGGCCGATGCAGTTAGGTTCAATGGAGACCGGCGTCTCCATTGAAGCTAACGGGCGGCACACAAAGGGTGCACGCCGATGCTGTGAGCGACAGAGTGCAGCGCGATGACGTCATCACAAAGCCCTCCATCGCTGATATGTGCTGCTCTGTCGGCCCCCACTCGGTACCTGTCATGTAGGTTAAAAATGGGGGAAAAAACTCCCACTAAAGCAGGGAACACACGGCTCGATATTGGAGCCGTCCGATGTTCCCTGCAGCAGTATAATGACGTCAGATATCGGCGGAGCTGAGAAGAGAGCTCTGCTCTCTTCTCAGCGATCCCCCCCACCCTGATACCCCAGTGCCGTATTCTACTTCATGGATAAATTAGAACCCCCCAGAAAATAAGATGTAGGGCATCTTTGGGAGCAACAATGTATACAAGACACTTTTATTTTTGGGGAAACATGTTATATAAAAATTTGTGATATTTCCTTAGGTATAATAAAGATATAATTAAATATCACATATTAATATATTGTTTTGTACTTGCTACAACTTTTGTTGAAGAATATGCGAGCAGACAGCATTGTCAGTATAGGTCTGCTCACATTTTTCAGAAATAAAAGTTGTAACAAGTAAAAAATATATACATTTGTGATCAATGGTCAGACCACTGTGTAAAGCTCAGGGATTAGTCCTCCCCTGTTGGCCATTCTCAGTATGAGTGGAGTGTTTGGTTACTAATCTTTATCAGTTTGTGATTGCCTATATATCCCATGGTGTTAATTTCTGAATCCAGGTCAGAGCTTATATCCCAGAGAGATCTTGTCAGGCTGCACATTCAGAGCCAATATAGAGCCTAAGGCAATATAGAGCTTTAAGGCTGAGCACAGTGTCATTACATACACAGCCTGGATCTGTTAAATTGCCCCTAATTCTGCTAGAGATAATGAGGAGAAAGATTACTTAGAGGACGAGGCTGGAGCTGCCTAAACTTGACAAACAGGAATGGAATACAAGTAAAACTTCCTGCGTTCTCTCTTTTTAGTGTATATTGTTTCCTAAACCTAACACAGAGGTCGGCTATATGGTGAGGGTCAGGACAGGATGGGACAGAGTTGGGTATCAGTCTCTTCAATCTATTGCTGCCATCACACAAGTTATGGTTCTTAATGACGATTTACTGCTGTGAACAGGACAGGAAGATCCTGATCTTTGTAGTTTAACAGAATGTATTGATTTATAATGCCTGACTGATGGCGACGCTCTTAAACATCTCAAAAAGCTTATTTCTCACATTGTAAAGTGAAAGCCTGCTCAGAAACACGAAGTTTGTACTAGATCAGTGGTGGGCATCCGAGTTGATATGGAGGGCCACAAGTGTGGCCCTCGGCATCACTAAAGGACCGCACATAACATTTTCAATCTATACTGATATTTTATAATGGAAAAATGACATTATAATGACACAGCAGCCATTTTTAAAATAGTTTAGCATATTTTAATAACAAAACCTATTTTCATTTTAGAATAAAGAGTTTTATTCATTTAAAAAAAACAAGGCAAAGTGCGGTGACAGAGCGGTGCATACTTAAAAATACATTGCGAGGCAAACTGAGGCATTATGAACGAGAGTAATCAGCCAGATACGGGATGGACACCATAAAAGCATAACAAAAGGCAAAGCTAGCCGCTAACAAAACCTATTTAAAATGAAACTTCAAGCATTCACCACTATGGCCGCGGTCAGTGCTGGGTGGGCGCGGAATCGCGCGGACCACTGCCTAAAACCACGGTCGACCGAGTTTTTAGGCGGCGGTCCGCGCGATTCCGCGGCCGGGGACCAGCGCCATTCAATAGAATGGGCGCGGATGTATCCGCGCCGTGCATGACCGCGGGCTTCCGCTTTAAGTGGAAACCAAGCCTAACACAGCTGCTTACTTTCCATATATTTAAACCTTATCCTTTTCTGGGAGTTTCTGATTAATCTCTGTACTGATCCATCTCTCTTTCCTACAAAACCTTTTATGCTGCGATTTGGGAAGCTGAAGGGTAATACTATAAACGTCTCAAGCAAAGTTACATGTAAACCAGAGCCAGGCTGAGATATAGTCTTGAGAACTCTAGCAAAAGGGGGTCACAAAGGCAGGGCCTGGAACCTATCCTGCTGACATAGCCAAGCTTCTGGAAAGGGACACACTCCACTCTCTACATCTCCAGCAATGTCCCCCCAACCCTTCTCTACATCTCCAGCAATGTCCCCC
>CM070040.1:72056995-72067441 GCA_036250615.1 Ptychadena robeensis | reverse complement strand
TTGATTGATTGTACTCGAATCGTTTTACAAATCTACCCGTGTGTGCCTAGCTTAAGTGCAGCTAAATAGCCAAATCAAAATTACAGCCACTTAGAATGATCATAATCTTAGGGTATGTTTCCACTTCCGTCAGGACCCCTACGTTAAGCGCAGTGCTTGGCAGGGAATCCCGACGGATCACATACACTTAAGCTGGTGGTTAAGGAAAGGTGCACGCCCAACAACCAGACTCTCTTGGGGAAACCAACCCCCCCCAACCAGAGTCCATAGTGAATCCACATTCAGCACCCCCAGGCAGCCATTTGGCTGATAATTTCATGATCTGTGATCACTGGAACTAATGCTTGGTCAGAGGTTTATCAATACTATATTGTGTTGTTGTGATATATACCCGTGCCTGAAAAGTCCCACACTAGGCTAAGTGCATTAGGTCCCAATAGGGTGTGTGCAGCCTAAAGCCTGCCATACACACGCTGATGTGTGCAGGCAGACTAGTCCCGATATCTTTCCGGGATGCTAACGTGATGACATCATCACGTTAGCACCCCGTTGCATTCTGGGGCCCCTTCAGTCGGCTGGGCACCCTTTGTGTGCCAGCCATAAGCTGCAATGAAGACGCCGTCTCCATTGCAGCTTATGGCATCGGCTTGCATCGGCCAGAGAAGATCGGACATGTCCGTTCTCTGGCCGGCCGAGCAGTGGGGCGACAGGGATCTGTCGCCCCATGTGGGCACATGCCGATTAGCGGCCGATTTTTAACCTGACCGACGGCGCGAGCGCGCACGCCCGTCGGTCAGATTAAAAATCGTCCGCTTATCGCCGTGTGTATGGCTAGCTTAAGGTTCCTTGTATTGTGTTTTAGAGAAGTAAATATAGGGATGTGGCACCATGTTACTCCCAACCCTCCCCCATGGGGTTCTATTGAAGTAGTTGAGGTAGATCCGGCATTGAAGTCTTGCTTTGTGTACCTCACAACTTGCATAAAGGAATAACTTATCCTATTTCCCAACACTTTGTCAGTTTGGGATTCCTTTTATTTTTCGGGTTCTCTTATGTCACTTATGTCCCCCTAGCAACCCGTTCCATAGGTATGAGGACCTGCATCTGTTTCACTGGGGGGGTTGGACAGGGTCTCACATAGAACTACCATTTGACCTTACTTTCCAGGGTGAGGAGTTTGAGGCTTTTCAACGTACACACAAAATAATTTGCTATATACGAATTGTGGGGAATCAGCTCAAAGGTGTACTTGCATAGCATCAATGCACACTCTATTTACCTTTTTAAGGGCTCCTGCCCATGTTTATTGTCCAAAACTCAGTCCAAACACAAAGTTACCCGCACAGAGGTTAATATTCAAACAAACCAAATGTCCTGGAAATGCCAAGCCTCTGGCTTTACCCAGTCCAACATAAACTGTCCTTGGCTTCCTGACAGTCACAGCAGGGGCCACACACACTCTGTGTGCCCTGTATTTGCGGCACCTCGCAGCACTGACTCCCACTTCCAGAGGAGCCCTGTCTCCAACTTCATCTGGGAGCCATGACTGAGCTCCTTTTGTGGAGACACACCCAGCCATCTCGTTAGGGTCTAGCAGGTGTATCTTGCTGGATACACACCAGCAGACCCCTTCACTGCCGCATATGGACCATCCACGCCATGGCAGACCTCCGGTCTGTCACAGAATGAACAACTTTTATGTGGAATAATGGGAGGCAGACCTGCACACTCAGCTGGAACAAGTGGAGTGGGATCAAATTTGGGATACCTCCTTTCACTTCTCTACTAATGTGTTAGCAATAGAAGCTAATGCAAAAGTACTTATTCTGAGGTATATGCTCCCTACCTGTTTACATTTCTGATGTGACCGTAGCCACCTGTCATACGTTTGGGTGGCATGGTTTTGTTGTACCCCTATAGCCTGTGTGATTGTCATGCACCTTCTCTGTTTAATGTTATGCTCATATCAGAAGTGTGTATTGTATGCTCTGATGTACGCTGCTAATAATGATTTTTTTTATTCCTTGTTAAAATGTAACTTAGCATGAAATAGCAAGTATAGGGGAAATAAACAGATTATCTCAATAGGAATTGCTCCTAACTGACACTTTAGATCCTCTGTGGCATATTCCAGAAGGCTACTACAACCGTGGCAATGGATTTAATGACGTCAAGAATAGAGGTGGTCGAATTTTTTTAAAAACCATTGCAGGCCTTTAAAAATGACCCAAAAAAAAATTTGGGAAAAAAAATATTTGCTCTAGCACATGTAGTTTTTGCATAAATTAAGGTCAAAGTTAAAGTTGAAATAGCAATTTTTGACATTTTTACTTTGAATTAATTTTTGCAAAAACTATTCGTGTTAGAGACATACTTAATTTTTGTATGCTCACAGCTCACAAAGTCAGCAAGTCAAAATTTTTTACCATCTCTAGTCATGAATGACTACCAGCAGAGTCCTTCAGAACTGTAATGCCTGCCATACACATGCCTATAAGCGGCCGATTTTTAATCTGACCAACGGGCGTGCGCGCTCGCGCCGCCGGTCAGGTTAAAAATCGGCCGCTAATCGGCATGTGCCCACATGGGGCGACAGATCCCTGTCGCCCCACTGCTCGGCCGGCCAGAGAACGGACATGTCCGATCTTCTCTGGCCGATGCAAGCCGATGCCATAAGCTGCAATGAAGACGGCGTCTTCATTGCAGCTTATGGCCGGCACACAAAGGGTGCCCAGCCGATTGTGGGGCCCCAGAATGCAATGGGAGGCTAACGTGATGACGTCATCACGTTAGCCTCCCGGAGCGATATCGGAGGGCGATATCGCTCCAGCTCGGCATGTGTATGGCCGGCACACAAAGGGTGCCCGGCCGACTGAAGGGGCCCCATAATGCAACGGGAGGCTAACGTGATGACGTCATCACGTTAGCATCCCGGAAGATATCGGGACTAGTCTGCCTGCACACATTAGCCCAGACACAGCAACAACAGGGTGTTATCTCACACAGGGTGTATACTCCTTGTGTATTGTCGGTAATGAACATCAATACAAATGTGTCTATAAATTAGCATTTTGTTAAAAGAAAAAACTCCAGTGAGTTATATGACACAGCGGAGCGGGTCTGTACGTTTGTATGATGCAGCTGAAGCCTGGGACCTGGCATGCGACGCGGTACGCTTCATCCTAGAAAGTGTGTCGTTGTTTTTGTTGCATACAGCTTCTCTTGTCTCAGACATATAGGAAGTCATTATAGGGACTGTGTATGTAGTGCATGAGGTCTGTTTATCTAGCAATGAGAGGCTGGGTAAAGTTTATTCTAACATGGAAGGATGCTCACCAGACACCTGGAATTCACCTGAATAGACCTGAGCGATCCCTGCCCCCCCCCCCCCCCCCCCCCCCCTTCAACTTCACAGACCAGCAACAAGTCCTCCAATCTAAACAGTGGTCCCCACAGGATACCTTTATATGTGTATATATATATAGGGGTGCACATTAGTGGTATGGCCAAATGGGGCCAAAAACTAGCTATGCGTACCGACATTATTGTTACCAAGTGCATTTGTGTAGTTACACCTAAGGAATCTGGCTGTCAGCCATAGAAGAGAGAAAGCTTTCCCCTGTGTCCCCCCCCCCCCCCCCCCCCCCTCCTTTCGGATATGTGAGAAAAAACCCATAATGTGACATCCTGTGGCTTAAATTGGTATTGCAGGGAGATTAAAGCTCAAACACATTAAATAGCTGTACAAACAACTTCACTTTATTATGTATACACTACTGTGAAAGTTACATTTTTTAGATTGGCAAAATTCTTTCAGTTTTTATTGTTGAATGTATACAATTTATGTCACTTGGATAACTCATGGAAAAATTTATAACTATGAATGGTTGCAGTTAGGGGTGTGAAATTGGGAATGTCCTCTGCGACAGCTTCCTGCATGGTAGATTCTGCTGCAGATGGACCTCCCTGTTCCCGATTGAGCCTCCGATTAGCTGGCTTTGGGTCACATGCAACTCTCACAGTACAACACCGTTTGAACCCCCAGATCTCATACCTCAGTAGTACAACTCTGACATTTTCTGGGTTAGTAACTAACCCCTGAGACTTCCTGCAGTCCAAATGTCAACCTTTTATAGTCATATTCTAACTGTCAAACAGTGCTTTTCTCTTGTCAGATTTTACTTTTACATATGACTACTCTGACTTTCACCCCCCAGATCTCCAACACCTTAGAAATTCAATTAAAAGTTTTTTTTGGGGGGATTAGTAATTTACAGAGAGGGAGACTTATTAAACCGACGCTACATATGGCATGTGTACCAATCTCCTGGTACTCATCTGAGTAGCTTCCTTAAAAAGTTACGTGCACCCCTGGGTATGTGTATAAACACACCCAAAACTTTATTTCAGACAGATGTATGCTTATATAAGCTATGGGTGAATAATAGCTTGAACAGTATTGTGTAAAGACAGCTCAGACACATGACAGTGTACACTTTCATATTCAGACACCAAATCTGGTCTTCAGACACAGCACAGAAATGCGGTTTCACAGAGTTCTAGGGTGAAAAACACCACTTCACTACCAATCTACCCACACCAAGTGCAATGTCCCACACATGTAAGAAAGCTTTACAATCATTACTACATTTCCCCTCATGCTCAGCTACTACCTCTAGAATTGTCAGTAAAGCCTGCCATACACGCACCGAGTGGGTGCAGACAGATCAGCGACGACAGATCAGAGACGACAGAATCGGCGGGCACCCTTTGTGTGCCGGCCGTTACCTTCAATGAAGACGGTTTTCTCCCAAGTGCTGGACTTTACATTGTATAGATTGATTGGTAATGTAGTATGCCACAACACCGGACCCATCCATGGGAGTATACAAGGTAATGGTGGAGGTCAAGTGTTGAAGTGATGAATTGTCACAAGACGCTTGGAGAATATACACGGGGCATATCTGGATACTGTAAAATACTACTCCTTTATAAACGTTTGATAATTACACTTTGCTACACTTTGATTCCACAAAATTGTGTTGTCTTAAGGGACTGCTGTTTAGGGCCCTTTTACACTATATGCGTTTTTTAAAAGCATGCATTTTTTATAGGCATGCGTTTCTGGATATATACAAAAACGCATGCGTTTTTCACATTACATCTGCGTTTGCGTTTTGCATTTGCATTTGTGTTTTTAAAGAAATGAATGGAAAATGCAGGAAAAAAGATGATCAAAAAAGATCAAAAATGCATACAGCAGTAAGTTTCTAAAAACACAACGCATATAGTGTGAATGGTAAGATTGGTTGTCCATGTAAAAACGCGTGCGTGCCACTATCCTATCGTTATAACAGTAAAGCTAGCCATACACAGTCGGATTCCATGGCCGATCGATCACCTATCCGATCGATTCCGGCGATCTCAGCGGGAATCGGAGGTCCGATCGAACGGCCAATTAAGTGTGTCCGATCGCTACATATCACCTTGTCCCACGGATTCCTGGACGATTCCGTGTCCGATCGCTTACTCCACAAATGGCAACTCCCCCTGATGTGTGCAGAATCGGATCAGAAAGACCAACATGTTGGTTCTCTGTCGGATCCGATTCTGAGCCCCCGAGCGATCGGACGTGATCGGACGGACAAGGTGGGCTTCACGCGATTCCGGGACGATCGTTTCGCGTGCACGCGCCCGGAATCGATCGTCCCGGAATCCGATGGGAAACGGACCCGTGTATGGGGGCCTTTATATATTGAGGTTTAAAAGAGTTCAGCTTCAAACCAAAAAAATTCCTTTATTTGAGAAAGTATAACATTTTATGAAAACACATTACAATAAAATGTCTTCTCGGGGTGTGGCTTAATAACTTCTATGTATGGAAGCTGAGCATAGAGCTATGTTTGAACCCAGATTTGAGGCATTAACACCCAGGGATAAAACCATTAGAGTTATTATGGTAAATTATGGCTGCAACATGTGCCCACTGAGCCAAATGCATGCCTTAAAAAATGCTTATAGTGTGAATTTGCCCTATAACTAAAAAAAATTTTGAGGAATGTTACCTACGTCACTGCGTCTACACTACGGGTTTCTGCGTGCAGAACGCAGGGAAAACCGCGCAGAGCAGCTGCCCCCTGTAATCCCCTATGGCAAATGATGTGTCAGTCTATACTGGCGTGTCATGGCCGCGTTTGGGGGCAGCGCAGGGGCGTCCCGTGGACGCACCGGAAACATGTACTGCGCCCATTGGTAAACAATAGGCGTGGTGTGTGACTCTTGCTATAAGTAAGTATAGGACGGGGTATTGCCGACATGGCGAATACTGCGCCCTTTATGCCCTGAAACAGTGCCCAAACAGCGGGCAGGTGCTATGGACATGCCCATAAGGCCCATAATGTGGCGTCATAGTGTAGACCCAGCCTACAGATCACAGCCTGAGGGTCCTTTTACACTAGCCACATTGCGTTGCTTTTACCGAATGGCACACGAGTTTCCATAGGAATCTGTTGTACCTTTCACATGTGTGCAGTGCTTCATACATTAATGCACATTTCCCTGCATCATGCAGTTTGATACTGCAGCGAGGCGTCTTACATACATAAGTATGGTAGGTATCATGCATTTAATGGACCCCATTTAAAATTGGACCACATAATGCAAAAAAGTCCACGTTGCCTAACGACTACTAATTACTCATAATGTAGCACGTCAAGCAGTTTGATATTTTTCCAAAAAGGCCTGGAGGTCTAAATCCCTTACCTAAGCAGGGGACAAGGGGACTTTAACGGTTGGCCTCAGATGTATAACTGACATAGACAGATAAGTATAAAGAGACAACAATATGTCAACAAATATACCACGTAATGCATTAAATAGGTATCAATAAACATAAGGAAAAGGAATGTAGCAATGGGCACATAGGGTGAATCTTTATCAAAGGTATGTATTAAACATAAAATTAGATACAAGTACACTTGAAGCAAGGAGCTGTCCTTGTTACTCGATGATGGAACCTGGATGGACACCGAAGGGAGTTCGTATGCATAGCATGTGAGGAGATCTCGACATATGTTTCGGCAAAAACCTTTTCCTTATTCAGGAGATCAACCGAGTTGTTTTTAGGGTGCCTGTACAACAGTATGTAATGTAATGTTAATTATCAAGGAATAGCGCTAAAGGGTTTTTTTGTCTAGATGGTACAAGGGGTGGCATCTGCTTACCCCACATGCTGGTCATGCAAACACCATCTCCTGGTACTCATCTGAGGAACTCACTTTACAAGTTGTGAACCCCTGAATATACAAATACCCTTGTATGTATTTTGTAAATGAACAGGGGGCAGTTTGGTGCAAGGTGCAGTGACTTGCAGCACTTAAATAACTTTTATATTTATTATTTATTTAACTTTAATAAAAGTTATTAAAATCAAACTTTAAAGTTATTTAAATCAAAGTGTGAGCACACAGGGCCAGTTTGGCAGCACCTGACCTGGTTACAATGACATTACCCTTCACATTTTGTACAGTACTGCGCAGCCTAGGCGTGACCGAGGGCTCCTGCTGTATGTAAATAGAAGGCTTGATTGACTCGGTTGAACATTAGGACATGTTACAATTTGCAAATAGCTTTCAGGTAGATGTGGAAAAGACCTGCGTTATGTTCACTGACGATCATACACAGATAAGTGTTAAATGGATTGAATTCCTGCCGACTGACTTCCAAGATGATGTATCGTCGCAGGGTTCAGTGGAAGTTTTGCATTTGTTATTACAATGTGCGTTTTGTGTAAGGGTATTGTGCGCAGGAGGCAGCGCATGGAGAAGGGGTTAATGTTGGATGGCGGTGAGATCACACGCGGCCTCTCTCTGGGTTTATGGTTGATCTGTGATATCATAGAGGGTAAAGTCACAGAGTCAGGCAGCACCAGCAAGTACAGGCTTGTTCCCAGCACAGAGTATCTGAGCAGGACTACAGAGCGGCCACACCTTGTAACGCAGGGTGGAGAGGGACCTATGACCCTTCTGCAGTATTATGCTTTTCATCTATTCCACATTATTCTACAGCTGAATGCATACAGCCAGTACAAAGAAAGGTATTGGTTCATGTATGGGTCAGTCTCTGCAGCACCCACATATTTGTTATACATCCTAAAGTCTGGTTTTCTTTAGGTTCCGGACATTTGAAAACAATTTCCAGCGTGTATTGTGTCAGGGAGATGGATGTATGCAGGTGGTGTGCAGAATAAGACAAAAGTCAGCAATTCCTAACATATTCCGATCACCAGCCGCGATCATTACTCTAATCTGTTACAGTCTATGCAGACATAGAACACTGTACCTTCTATATGACCCAATGGCCAGATGTATTCAAAGCGTCCTTGGTGTGTGTAAAGCACACACTTATCACGTTCCTATAACACCCGGTGCAAAAAGTGAGTGCAAAAAAACATGGGTGTCTTCTAAAGGAGCTAAGGGATCATTCCCCCCAAAGGGGTTTCGTACTTGGTCCAAGGAGCCGAAGCCCCTTCACCTCAAATCCCATTCCCCAGGGGACCACGACCAGAGCCCAGTCACCAGAGTAAGGCTATGTTTCCACTAGAGTTATCGACCGCGATCACCCGCATTTTTTATTGTGGCGCAGTGACCGTGGATGATCACTCCCATTTACCCCCTGGGCTTTTTTCTATGGTGTGAAAAGCCATTTTCTATGGTGTGAAAAGCCATTTCCCTGGTGTATGCGGTCTCCCCCCGGCCCTCTACACACACTTGTGGGGAGAAAAGCAGGGCCGTTGACGCCGAAGACACATGGCCGGAAAGGCTCTGTGTGTCTGCAGCTCTGTAGAAGTGCTGCAGGCACACAGAGAGCCAACGGTTGTGCCCAATCCCAACACGGGCGCAGTTTGATTCACCATCAAACTGCGCCAGTACTGGCTTCAGGCATCACGCCAAGGAGGTTAAAGTCAATGGGCATGATTCCACACAAGCGATCCCCCGCAATCAGGCGCGATTTTGGGGGCGACTTTTAACGGCACCCTTCCATGTTTTTGATTGCAGGCGTTCACGGACGGTCACAATCATGTGCGATCGCGCCTATTGACATTAATGGATGCATTAAAAAATCGCATCACAATGAATTAGGACTTGATTTTTGAATGTGTCCATATTCATTCTCTATGGTCACGATCAGGAACGATCAGGCACAGCATGAAAATCTCAATCATGGCCCGCGATAAGGATCGCGGCTGATCGCTCTAGTGATAACATAGCCTAACAGGGAAGGATGGGTCCTAGTGGAAACATAGCCTAATAGGGAAGTGGTGGTCCCTCCCCAATACTTTCCGAGGTTAAGCCTTTGAAGACAAAACACCGGTACTAGCAAACGCTAGTTCAAAACCCTCTGAATTGATTTGCAAAAGCAACGCTCTGGGCGTTGCACACATGGCGTGTTTTTGTTATTACCGCGCCACAGGCATGTTGTGCTCTGCCGTGATTGCCTGCCCGGCCAGAGGTTCAGAACTTCAATCTGGCGTCACTGGAGACGCCGGAGTTATGCTGCAAAAAGTCGATGCCCCTCCATTTACATGGAGGTCTATGGTGCCGTCTACCCCCGCCCACTTCGCGTCACCGGTGATGCAATCGGGGGCAGACCCGGCAGACAGGTGAGTATCTCTCTAGTTAACTCGGGCCAAACACCCAGGAGGTATACTCTCTGTATACCTGTTTGGGCGATATCCCCTTATTTATCCCACAAACCCTACGCTCTGAACACACTTCCTTTTTTACAATTTCTCTCTCTTTCAATATTTTCCCCATTGTATAGACTCAATAAGTGGGAAGTCAGTGAGCTGGTCACTATGAGTAGCAGTCCCCTATGTCTTTGTTTTTCAGGCTTTTGTAGCAAAATGCTTTGTTTGTCTTCTGGCTGTGTTTTTTCCTTTTTTCTGTTTTGTCTACCTTTTGTGTGTTTCCTGTTTGCTTTCTTTTATTTTATTTTATATCTAGTCTCTGTGTATCCAGAGTCAAGAGTCAATCACTTAAAAAAAAAAAAAGAAGAACGAAGAAAAAATAACACCTTACTATAAAAAAAAAAAAAAGCAGCTGTATTATGTACAGTATATACATGATATACCATGTGCTTCATTGAAGTGTCCTGTCTCTCATTTTCTTTTTAGGCCCCAATTCTTCAAGTTCTATCCTTACATATTTGTTAACATGTCCCTGTTCTAACACACCTCAACAGCCCATTCTGCTTGATGGTTTGAGTAAATAGTTTACTCTGATGGAAGCCCAGCTTTTAAAGCCCCCCATACACGCAGTGATTACTTCTCAAGCTGCCAGTTGCAGCGTGATGATGTCAACAGATATGTCTCTCCCCGGCTCCTCTGAGCTTTGCCTGGAGACCTGCGGTCTCTAGGCAAAGCATCGGACATCGGCCGTATTTACG
>CM070040.1:71962365-71973722 GCA_036250615.1 Ptychadena robeensis | reverse complement strand
TCTGTTTACAAACCTACCCGTGTGTGCCTTCCTTCAGGCGGGATCAATAGAGCCGGCTCGGAGAAAGTTGATTGAATGGGGTTCCAACATGTTGAAAAGACCCCGTTCACTCTCCAATACTTTGCATGGAGACATGAGTCTTCATGGAAAGTTTTAAAACAGTTGCGGCTCTTGCCTCCTCCACAGCTGTCGGCTGTCAGTGTGAAGGGGACCGGAGCCAGCACTCCTCACTCGGAAGCTGTGTGAGACAGGCTGCTTCTCCCCAGCTGGTGGCGTGTTGTAAATCACACACTGCAAGCTGGGGATAACGGGTCCCCATTCAACAGGAATCTATGTGCCCATGTGGTGAACATTGATTTCCGTTCAATTTATCCCCGATCAATCACAGCGTGGAACCTAGCTTAAGGAAAAAGCAGCAGCATCTTCTGCCTAACTCCCTTCCTCTACTTTAATTGGCCATTACAGTGTTGGTTTCCTAGCCAGTAGTTCTGTGGTTAGTGTATGTCACCTTGCTTTCCTTCAATGAATGGATACAATACATTAGCATATTACATACAGAGGAGGCGGAGGCGAGGAGTCGGAAGAATGTGAAACTGAGGAGTCGGAAAATTTATCGACCGACTCCACAGCCCTGCAGTACACTGTCATTTCCGGCATCTCGCCGGAGCTCTACACGCAGCTGTTGTCATTACTGACATTAGGGAAAGCCATCGCTCCTCCATTAACATGGAAGACAAACGCTGCAGCTTTCCGGGGAGGCATAGGGTCTCCCCGCCGCCGGCTTCCCCTGCAGTTGAGAGGACCCTGTTCAGCGAACGAACAGGGTTTGTCTCAACCGCTAGGGAGGTTAAAACCTGCCACCTTTCACATTAAAAGAACAAAAGAACACCATCGATACGAGGTCTCTTTCCCAATGTAAAATAAAAGACGGACACGCATGTAAAAGTAAAAAAACATTTTATTCACAAGCTCCAGGTACAATGTCTGACAGGCAGACTCTGGGTGCAATGCTCAAAAGGTCCATAAAATACTACTCCATACTCACCAACATACGCTGGATGAGAAGTCACAGACGGAAATAAAAAGGATCGCAAAAATGGCTTCAGCAGTCCATGCAACAAGCCAACCAGTTTTCCTAAGACCCAGAACAGTCCAAAGCTTGAGATCTCACCCTCCTTCTGGCTACTTCTTGGCAAATGAAATCTTCATGGAATTGCTCTGTGTGATTTTGAATCCTTGAAGAGATTCTCGCGCTGCTGCTGCCTGAACTTCATTATCAAACTCCACAAAGGCGATATCGTGTCTTCCCGGGACTAAGCGGACTTCCTTGAAGCCAGGGAATCTGTAGGAGAAAAAAAAAAGTGGGTAAAGATACAAGCCTCACATTTAATAAAGGATTACTCCACCAGAGAAACACCAGGAGGAATGAAAATCCCTAATGTCTTTATAGGACTATTTCACACCACAATACACGAACATAGGTTCTCAAAATGGAAGTGCAGGCAAAAAAAAGGGGGAGACTTGCTAGAACAGGGGCCCTAAAAATGCATTGGTGGTAGAGGGGACAACGTTCATGTATTAGACCAGTGGTGGGCATGGTCAGTTGGTATGGAGGGCCACAAGTGTGACCCCTAGCATTCTGTCATTTTTCCCTATAAAATGCTTATACAAGTCAGTATAGATTTAAAATGTTATGTGCGGCCCGCACATAACATTTTAAATCTATACTGACTTGTATAAGCATTTTATAGGGAAAAATGACAGAAGTAATAGCTAGAAGACATTCTAGGAAAACGATGAGAGGAGGGACTTGCTCAGGCGCTGTCTGGGTTACTGATTGGCTTTCACATATGCCTATCAGTGTAAGTGCTCAGCCGGAGCCCAAGTAAGGCCCAGTCTCTCCTCTTCCTACTGCAAGAAGATCCAGGAGAAGACGTGCCAGCAAGGGAAAAGCAGACAGGCAAGTACCTATGCCAATTAGGTCATGGGCCTCAAGTGGTGGACCACTAACTGGCTGGGAAACAGGCCACAGGTTGGGACCTGGCACTTAGAGGGAACCTCAGGGGCTAATAAAAGTTAGGAGCATTGTAGGACAATGGAATGTTTTATAAACGGAGGAAGTGTTCTGGAGACAAGTGCATTTGGTTGTTACAGACCGTAACCCCAGAAGTGATTTTGCTATGCTATTCTACCACTCTGCTATTTATCTATGCATACACCTACCATGTTCAAAGAGTGGATATTTGAAAGTAGTGAACAGTATTAGCAGTTTTAAAACACTTGGACTCTATACAATTTCCTTTAGATCTACCCCCCCCCCCCCCCCCCCCCCGATAGAATACATAGTGACGGGAAGGGTTGGAAAGGTCCTCATATTACATGGTTTTGGTAGAAGAGATGATTATACAGGAATTGTAAGGTATAAAACATGAGGTATAAACACGGAACAGAGGGATCTGAGAGAATACTTACTGATTGAAGAGCATAGACAGCATCAACTCGTTGGTCTCTTCTGGAAGGTTGGTCAGGAAGAGAATATGGTTTGGTGGGTTTTCTGAGATCTATGGAACATATGAAAGATTAGAATTGTGCAAAGCTGTAGCTAAAACAGTCTCATACCCAACATACAAACAGCTGTCCTATCACAAAAATAACAGGGGTAGTTTTGATGCCAACTCTAACCTCTAGAAACTTAAGGTGTCCATACATTGTTCGATATTTCCATTCAAAACTACCATTACATAAAACGATTGATTTCTAAGTCGATCAATTGTAATTTGTTTCCGACACACCTGGTACAGTAAACAAAGAATGATCAAATGCTAACAAAATCACTAGTAAAGTAATTGGACATGTTGCTAAATTTTAGTCAATTGTGCAAACATCTGACAGGTTTTAATCTATACACATACTCGCCACAGTCTGATTGTGAATAGTGATGAGCGGCATAGGCAATATTCGAATTCGTGATATTTCACGAATAATTCTACTAATATTCGATTCTATATTCGAAAATGCGAATATTCGCGGTATGATCATGGATTGCGAAAATCATAATCGCAAACGCGAAAATCAGATTCGCATCGCGAAAATCTTTAAAATGAATGGTCACATGCTATGTTTATTTTCGCAATGCGAATATTATTTTCGCAATACATGGCCATATTGCGAATATTCGGAATTGCGAATATCCGCCGAGATATTCGAGATATTCGCGAAAAGATATTCGCGAAAAATATTCGCCATTCGAATATTCGAGCTCAACACTAATTGTGAATTGATCACAATGTATGGTGGTGCAATTAATGGCCACACGGTTGCGAAATTGCACAAGATGATCAAATCCAAGATCGACCGTGCAAGAGTTGACCCCTGTATGGCTACCTTTTGACTTTAACCCAATGGAGAGAAACCAGGTCTTACACTGTGCAGATAAATACAGATGTCCAATAACTGGGTACATGCCCCAGGGTAGGGTTAGAGTGGGCAGCACCAGGTCAGGAAGTGTGTTATCATTTTAGTCTTCACCCATACTCCAAGCAGAATCTGACTGCACTCACTCCTACCCATTAGTTTATCTTCTCTCTCTGCCATATCTCTGTGCGGTCAGAGTACATAGCCTGTATGTGAAATGTCAAAAGAGAAGTTAAGAAGTTACACTTACCGGTTGCATTGGCGCCATTTGTCCTGGCATCATCTGACCATGGGGCATGCCACCAGGTGGCATCTGTCCGGGACCCATTCCTGGAGGCGGCATCATTCCAGGATGGTGCATGTATGGTGTCTGTCCAGGCATATGCATCATACGAGGAGCCTGGTTCATTCCAGGCATATTGGCCATGCCCTAAAGTAAGCGAAAATGTAAGCTGAAGGCCTTTACCAAACTAACAAAATACATCAAATGTCGTTTCCAAGGTTCACACTTACTGGCATCTGCCCTGGCATGCCTGGAATAGGAGCCCCTGGAAGGATTTTCTTCACTGCGACCTCCTGCACCTTTCCTTTTCGCTTCTCCTGCCTCTTGCGGTCTCTCTCAACAAAAGTCCCTTTCATTTTGGCGATGATGTCCGAGTCTGTCTTTGAGTACTGTATTCTCTAGGGTTGGAAAAGAGATAGTTTAGCCTCAAACTGCCAATCAAAGATTAGACCAAAATGCTTAATGGCTTTACTAATTTAAGATTTTAGTAGGAAAATTAGCCACCTTCTATCACATTTCCCTGGATGCACTATACGTACATCTCATTCACAGATAGAAGCCAGAGGGAAATAAATACATGGAGGAAAGAATATAGATCCAGAAAACAAATAAGTAAGGACTTCATGGTGCATTCTGGAAATCATTTAGCCCAACTCATGATAAAGTTCCCCCACCAAGTTTAGGTAAAGCTGAAATATGCTTTGACTGGGTCAATCAATTTTAGACTATAGGTACTTCAACAAAGAAATCTTCCCTCATAAGCCTGCATTGTGGGTTTGTGTGTGTGTGTACATTCATACTTCATATACAAGCTCTATACTAAATATCTACTAAAGAAAAATACAAACCATTGGCTTATCATAAAAAGGGAATCCTTGCATTGACCTCAGGGCATTGGTGGCACTGCTCACTTCCTTAAAGATCACAAAAGCCTGTCCTCTCATCTTCAGATTGCGTGACACTAGGATGTCAAGGATCTGGCCAAACTGCGAGAAGATTGCATATAGCGACTTCTTCAGCTCTAAAGGGAAAAAAAAACATAACACATGCTCATCAAAATGTAAATGTTTGAAAACAGACTGCAATACATGCATCTCCCACTCCACTGAAGCAGGGTACACACATGAAGATATGGGCCAGATCGATTGCCATTTCGAGTGTGCTCACAGCCATCTATCTGGCCCATATAATATGTCACTATCGCTGTTTTTGAGCGGAACCAATCAAGCCCACTCTAAAACTAGGATATCGGACATGACCATTAATGACAGACGATGTCCGTTTCTTTACATTGAAACCCCGGGTCTCCATACATAGCATCGGCTGAGTTGGGAAGAGAGCAAAGCTGTCTCCCCAGCTCCTCCGATATCTGACGCCATCACGCTGCTGCAGGGAACATCGGACGGCTCGAGTACGGAGCCTTCTGTACCCTGCATTAGGCTTGCCGCCCCATAGACAGCTCCCGCCAAGCCAAGGCTTACTAACACCATCAAAGGCAGCATTATATGGGACCCACACAATGATCAGGGCTGTGGAGTCGGAGTCTGAGACCATTTTGGGTACCTGGAGTCAGCAAAAAATTAACCGACTCCTACTAAATTTAAATGGGAATAAAAAATGCAACTGTCCCAATTCACAAACCTAATTACCTACTTCTCTGCTATAAGAAAATCGCATGCAGTGCATAACATTACCGCAAAACAAAAACATCACATGACCATGAAGCATGCTGCAAAATGACTATGCGTCACTAAATGGGACATAATGCACAGTGACGGTGCGGCAGCACTTTCCATTGTGTTGTGTCCCGCTGTTACAGGGAACGCAGCGCCCACTGTGATCCTAGCCAAACTCTCGCTGATAATGAAGTAAATGTTTTTTGCCGAACTAGAGACGCTTGTATAAGTGGAATGTCTTACCAACAGTTCAAGACTGAAGCTGTAAAACATAGGAAAAAACGCTGTAATTCAGCTGAGGCGTCTATGGGATTCAAGGGAAATCATGAACAAAACCTTGTTGTTTTCATTGTGTGTCTTTTGCTTTAATTGGCCATTACAGTCCAGTGTTGGTTTCCTAGCCAGTAGTTCTGTGGTTAATGTATGTTGCCTTCCTTTCCCTCAATGGATGGATAAAATACATTAGTATATTAACCTTCTGGGTGTTCAGCCCAGAGTTAACTCTCTGATCTTCAGATCCCAGTGTTCGGGATTGCACCGGTGGGTGCGCGATGATGCCATCGGGAGGGGCAGGAAGTTCAAAATTTGAAAAAAAAAAAATGTTTTGTATTTTTGCTCTTTATGGTGTTTCTTTCATTTCGACATTGATTAGAGCGATTTTTTTTGCCTCCAGTTGAATACGAAAAAAAAAAAACATTTAAAAAAAAATGTATTTGCTTATTATGAGTTTTCTTGGATTGATTTTGCTGTATCCAATCATGTTCAAAATAAAACGCATAAGTAGTAAATACTTTGTAATGGCTTGCGTCCACTGCCTCTTTCTCCCCGCAGTGGACATACGTCGGCAGCGGGGAAAAAGATGCAGAGAGGACACTTCCCATTCTAATGAATGACAGTGTTCACATTGTGCTACTTGAGGGGCGCGTCTGCGGTGATAAGAAGCTGCGGGATGCCGCGTCTTCATTGCAGCACCGCACATTGCCGCCAGGACGCGGAAAAACGGTGCTTGTGCTGCATGTATGAATGCAGTACGGGCGCAGTTTTTCTGCATTTTGTCTCAGCTAAATCAATAGGGTGCATTCCCCCCAATGTGGCAGGAGCGAGCCCTAAGCCACAGGCAAGCTGTAGGTAATCCGCCGGCAAATGTGCCAGCGCGTGACATTGTTCCCTGTGCGGCGTTTTAGACTGCATTGCCAGGATTGATGGATTTAAAAAAATTTATCTAGTTTGAGCAGATTTGTGTATTTAAATTTGATCATTAAATGTGATTTTTGAAAAATATATATATTCAGGATGTCTACTAGACCCGTGTTTGGACAGATTTTGGCAAGATACAGGCCTACAACATTTTTTTTTTCAATGATAAACAGCGTAACGCTTTTGGTACAGAAACCCGGACCTCGGCGAAATGCTCAGGAGGTTAAATACAGAGGAGTCGGAAGTTTTAGAAACTGAGTCGTCGGAGAATTTATCTACCGACTCCACAGCCCTGACAATGATGACCAGATTTCAATCGGTTTGTCATCTACCATTAAGCTAGCCATACATAGTTCAATTGACTGTTCAAGCGATGTAATTCGAGCGATTATTTTGGTCAGTCGATTGAAAATTGAAGCATGTCCACATTGAATGATAGTTTAAATTCGATGTAAATTGTCAATTTGCTCGATCGAAATTTGATCGGACCAGTTGGAAAATTTTGATTGATTGACACCACATCGAGTGTAAATTACATACTATTCCTTGTCCCGACCAATTGTGATTAGATCCAATCAATGAGCATACTGTTCTCTCTGCTGGTGGGCAGAATAGGATGTTTGTATGGATGCTTTTTTTGACTGTAGTCAGACCACTATGATGACTCCGCATAGGTCAGGTTATCTGGAGGCTGCTGTTGCAGTAATGGAAATGTTTACCCATGAGAAAATAGTTGTCATAATATGTAGTGTGCTGGTGTGTGAAAGTATGATGCAGCAGAGACTGCATAGAGAGACTACATACTCCCGACCAAGTAATAAACCCCGGTCCGTTCAGTCGCCACTTTGACTGTAGTCAGAACACTATTACTATGCATAGGTCAGGTTATCTTGAGGCTGCTGTTGCAGTAATGGAAATGTTTAAGATCGAACACTCAATGTGGTGTGTCATTCAATTCCAATCGATATAAGATTTAATGGTCAAATACTTTGATCGAATTGATGATCGATTTTTTGCAAATTGAACCATGTATGGCTAGCTTTAGAGCCCCCCCAGTTCTACCCATGAACCACCTTTCCGACCCACCAGCTACCAGGGCTTACCGTCTTTCTTGATCTTCTCATTGAGATTGTTGATGTAGATTGTATTGTTCGGTCTGACCTCCTGGACGGCCATGTTACTCATGTTTCTCTAGGCTGAAGATACAAGGACAGAAAATGTCAGACACTCACATTAGACACCAGTCAAACATTTTCTGGTATCAATGAAATCTGACGGGTTAAACCCCCTATAATCACCACAGTAACACAGCAGGTCAGTGACCCCACAGGATAATAAACCAGTGACTGTGTAAGCCAGAAAGAGAAGAAAAGGGGGTGAGGGGGGACCCCAAATGGTTCAGCTTTTCTGATCCCATGTGACAGGACTTCCGGCCGCCATCTTCCCTGGTCCTCCCGCCCATGGTGCCCAATCTCTCCCAGTGAGAGCGCCTCTATTATACAGCGCAGCAGTGTAGACGGAGCTACCGTCACCGTATGGGGTGCTGCGATAACGCACACAGTACCGGGAGCACACTGCTGAGCTCATGAGGGCAAAGAAGATTGCGCCCACTGAGTAATACTAGAGCCGCTACCACACGAACCATCACCACAGGGAGTCCACACACCACACACGGCCTTACCTGGAACGACAATGGCGGCTTTCCTCACAAAGACACACTTCTCTCATTCAACCCAAGCCGCGGCCTTCACCCACGCGATACTACGCCGCAATCCCGCCTCTACGCGTTATAAGTCGTATGATTGGCTCTCAATAGTCCCGCCTCATGATGGGCGTCCGTTCTGTCTAATAGGATTCAAAGACCAGCCATTCGCACGCCTGCGCAGAAACTAGAGGAGAGCCCGTCCTCTCGAAAACCACAAGTCCGATTCTAGTGTAAAGCGTGATTGGTTGTATGATAGGAAAAGTCCCGCCCTCTGCTTGAATGGCTGCCATGACAGGGCGGGGCGGTGTCTTTTCCTATCAGCTTATCCGGGGGTTACTCGGGGTTGTAAACGTGGAGGAAGTGAGTGTTACCCATAGCAACAGTGTGCCATAGACATACACGTCCGCGTTGTGTGTAGCATGGTGTGCGGCTACACATTGTATAATGGTCTGTACGTCGTTACCCATAGCAACATTGCGTGGTGTGTATCAGCTACGCATTGTCTGCAGCTGCAATACAATCACATGATCAGGGGGATATTGGTCAGAATAGTGATTGGGGGTCTGTCCTTTCTATCTCCCAGTAGGGGGAGCACTCCCTAAACAGCACCAGCCAATCTGTGGGGAGCACTCACATTGCCTGCTGGTTGTTGGGCTATGTTCCCGCTTACGATCGACGCAGCAAGGACGCGATTTTAATCGCTTCCATTTAGTTGAATGGGCGTGTCCCCACTAAAAAGGGCCGTGATTGGGCGTGGACGCAGTGCAACCCGTGATCAGAATCGTTGGACACAGTGCAACCCGCGTTTAGATCGTGGGCCGTGGACTGACACGATTTTTCAGCCCTGATTGCGCCCATAGACATGAATGGACACGATTTTTGATCTCTTGTGGACACGATCAAAAGTCGGTCCATTCATTCTCTATGGGCGCGATCAAGGAACAATTTTTTTGTGTGTGTAAAAATTGGCATCAGCCATTAAAATCGCATCTGCGCCACAGCTGATAGCCTAAGTGGAAACATAGCCTTAAGGAGTGCACAATTCTGCCGACAGGAGAGTCGCTTGAGGGTTTGTTTCAAGACACAGTCACAACACCTCTCATTGCGCCCCTTTCTTTTCAACACATGACTGTGGCAACCCTTGGGGTCAGCGTCAATGACAAGTGGCACGTCCTTTCAAATTTTTTTGCTGTTCAAATATTAAGGGTGCGCCACCATGGATGCCAGCCACCTGTAGACTGCTGGCAATCTGCTGTTGGGGCGGCTGACGTGTCCATGCCGTGGAGTGGAAACATTGCCTAAAGCCCACCCTCCGTTAACCCATTCATAAATTCTGTTCTCTCACAACCCCCAAACACTACTGTGACACAATCAGTCTAATTCTAGATATAACTTTCATTCTTGTTTAAGTATACAATAGGTGGGGGGATAGGACTGGCATGGTGGAGGCTGCTTGTCACAAACATTTCTGACAAAATACAGTAATTTCCTTATGGATGAGATTCAAAATGTCGCCATTAACATGCAAATGAGATGCAGACTGAAACTGAGTAAACCACAGCAGCAGCAGGATTGATTGGCTCAGTTTCAGTCTGCATAGCAGGGGCACGTTAGGCTGGGTCTACCCTATATTGCCCCAACAACCACAGGGGTTGTTATGGGCATGTCGGCTTGTGCATGTCCATAGAGCTACGCCCGCTGTTTTGGCCATGTTTAGTGTGCGGTATTGTTGGCGCGTCCTATACATTCCTATTAGCAAACTGCACCCGGAAACACATCAGACGCGGTTTGCACACATCACACAGGTAAACAATGGGCACGGCACATGTCTCCGGTGCGGTCGCTGGACACCCCTGGCCCCACAACGCCCAGCTGGTGTTATAAATCCACTCCCGCTGCCCCCAACAGCAGGCATGATGCACCAGTATAGCCTGGCATGTCATTCCCTATAGGGGATTCCAGAGGGTGGCTGCACATGTCTACTATGGGACAATGTAGTGTGTGTAGTATAGAAGCCCTCAGTCTACCGTTGTCCACTAAAGCAGCCCATACACGGGTCAGATTTTCAATCAATCGACTTAAAACGATACATTTTTTAGTCGATTGATTGAGAATTGAGTTTTGCCCACCTGGTTAAATCGACTTAATCCGATCAAAATTGAGTGAAAATTCAGTCGTTTTTTGATCGGACTGGATGGTAAATTTTGATCGGTCGATTAAAAATTGGTTCCGTATTTTGAGAACCAAGTGTGGTCAACCAATTTTTGATCGATTTTTTTCTACCTATTCTACCTCACTTCTGATTGAAATTTCAATCGGACTATTTTGGATCGATTGTTATGTCGATCAAAAAAAAATCGATCAAAAATCTTGTACTACATATGGGGCATGATACAATCTACATACAATTTTATACCGACTTAAAAATTTATAGTTTTAAGTTGATTGATTGAAAATCTGACCCACGCTTTAGAGACACAAGTCCCAGTCCTCAATGTTTAGGGTTGTTTCTCTGTGCTGCATTACTACACAACTGAAACTGGGGGGGTCTACTATTTGTTTTGGGTATTTGGGTTCTCAACCTTTTTAGATCCTGGTTAGCAGCAGCTCTGATGCTTTCAGTGAGCTTGGTGACCCCTGTGAAATGGTTGTTCGACCCCAAAGGGGGTCCTGACCCACAGGTTGAGAACCACTGATCCAGAACCTCCGTAGGCTGCAGTATAAGCAGAAAGTAGAAGACGTCACATGTCCCTCAATAAAGGAGTTGGGGAAGTTTTACACAAATCCTGTTTCTGCTTTAGAAACGTTTTGTCTCTTTCATTTGTAAATCTCCTTCATGTCGTGTATGATGAGTGGATTATTTAACGCACAATAATATGCAAATATACTGAGCGCTTTCCTGACATGCAGCTTTATGTGACGCCCATTAGCATTACTTATATTCTATTTTGTATACATGCTACAAGTGAACGATATGGGGAACATATTTACATGGGAAGAGATGCGGGTTGTGGGTTAGTAAAATACAGAGAGTGCAGAATTATTAGGCAAGTGGTATTTTTGAGGAATAATTTTATTATTG
>CM070040.1:71938349-71948895 GCA_036250615.1 Ptychadena robeensis | reverse complement strand
AAGACGTTACCAACTTAGAGGAGAGTCGTCCGTTGAGCCTGGTCTTCTACCAGAGCCCCCCTAATGGGAGATGGGCCGATGTCCTTGAGGGGCACCGGGGTGTTCTGCTGCAGGCAGCCGTCTCCCCCTATCGCCAGTACCCCTATGTGTGGCGAGGTACGGGGTGACTACCGCCTCGTGGAATCTAGTAGGGGATACGAGAATGGTCGGGTTCGGATTCCGAGGTCCACCGAGGGCAGGAAGAGGTCAGCGAAGTCGAGACGAGCAAAAGGTGCGGGGCAGGCGCAATCAGAGAGTTATTCAGTAAACGTGCTAAAGTCGGGATTCCAAGTCAGTCAACGGGTAAACAAGCAGGGGTCGGTACACGGGAGGCTATTAAGAGAGGGAGAAGGATCGCATATAGCACTTGGACACACTGAACTGCAACCAACAGCACCCTCTCTGTGCTGAGACAGATTTTATATGTCAGCCTTGATTAGCCACCCCTTCCCCTCTGCAGGAGTTATTGCGAAGAGGAGGGTGTCTGTTTCTTTAATTTGTGCAACTCGTGCGCGTGCCCTTGGTATCGCCGGCACGCGCATGCGCGCTACTCTATGGACGCCATTGCTCGCACGTGGCAGCGTGCAGAGCCGTTCCAGACTGGAGTACCCCTGTGCAGGGGTATCCCCCCACCCCACAGTACGCATCACTGGGGGAAGCCGTGTCGCCCGGGACCCCATTAACCCACACTGGGGACCCCGACGGCGCCGCATTCCCCCCGCAAGCAGAGGCTTACACAACTTCTTGATTCCCCGCTGGACGTCTGCAGTGGACACATGGCCCACTCTAGTTTCGATGGCGTTAGGGCTGTGTCGATAGGGATGTCGAAGACCCATCCTAACATGACTTAGCTGGTCACCTGGTCGAGGCGGATGTGATTCATGTAGTGCACTATAACCTCTCGGCCGGTGGACAAGCTGACTGCTGTGGAGACAGCATTGCTATAAGTCCTGTATATGGGCTGCATCGACACCCTGCCACAGCCATGTGATAACAAGGGGTATCTGCGCACCCATAACGCGTGGAATCCAGCCTAAGGCTCAATTTCTACTGCTTCTATGATTTCCTACATATGTGCTCGATTCCCTGCACCGAGATCGATCATTCTGGAATAGACATGCTGTCCACATGGTGCAGTCCGATCCGCGCAACAGACAATCCGCAGGGATGCTGACATGTTGGAAATCTCTGTCGATCACCATAACTTGGATGGTGACCCTGCGCCTCATCCAAAGTATCGGCCAGGGTCGATTCTCCAAGCTGGTGCACATAGATACGCTGAATGATCAATGTGTATCATCTTGCGTCCCCACCCTGCAATGATCGTACACGATCCCCAGGGAATCGACCCATGTTTGCCTAACATAGACCAGTTGTTCCACCTTTCCTTGCAGGGCCCCCCCCTCCCTATTCAAACACAGGTTAAGAAAGAGCCACCAGCGCCCCCTCGAATAACTTCGCCCCCCCATTCTGGAAACCACTGCATAAGCTCACCTATCTTGTTGCTTTTTTTAATCATCTTCTTACTCTTCACACTCCCCAACTGAGGGATCGCTGTGCTCTGCCACCTTCCTATAGAACTTGCTTTTCTCCAGCATTGGGGGTGAAGGGCAAGCGCTGGTGGTGGTGGTGGTGGCAGTGGTGGTGGAGGAACTGGGATGCCACTGGCAACAACATATTTTCCATTCTTCTCCGGCATGGGACCTAAAACCGTATTTCAATATCCAAATCATTCTCTTCTATTTATAATATTAATATATTTCACCTTGACTCGCAAACTACAGGGAGTGGCAGAATTATTAGGCAAATGAGTATTTTGACCACATCATCCTCTTATGCATTTTGTCTTACTCCAAGCTGTATAGGCTCGAAAGCCTCTACCAATTAAGCATATTAGGTGATGTGGCACTCTCTTAATGAGAAGGGTGTGGTCTAATGACATCAACAACCTATTTAGGTGTGCATAATTATAGGCAACTTCATTTCCTTTGGCAAAATGGGTCAAAAGAAGGACTGACAGGTTAGAAAAGTCAAAAATAGTGAGATTCTTGCGGGATGACAGCACTCTTAAAATTGCAACTTCTTAAGCGTGATCATCGAACAATCAAGCGTTTCATTCCAAAATAGTCAACGGGGGGTCGCAAGAAGCGTTTTGAACAACAAGGCGCAAAATAACTGCCCATGAACTGAGAAAGTCAAGCGATGCACTGCCAAGATGCCACTTGCCACCAGTTTGCCATTTTCATAGCTGCAACATCACTGGATGTGCCAAAAGGCACAAGGTGTGCAATACTCAAGAACAAGGCTGAAAGACGGACACCACTGAACAGACACACACTGAACGTCAAGACTGGCCAAGAAATATCCAAGACTGATTTTTCTAAGGTTTTATGGACTGATGAAATGAGAGTGAGTCTTGATGGCCCAGATGGATGGGCACGTGGCTGGATTGGTAAAGGCAGAGAGCTCCAGTCCGACATCCGACCCAGTACTGGTTTGGGCTGGGTATCATCGAAGATGAGCTTGTGGGGCCTTTTCGGGTTGGGATAGGAGTCAAGCTCAACTCCCAGTCCTACGGCCAGTTTGTGGAAGACACCTTCCTTCAAGCAGTGGTACAGGAAGAAGTCCATCCTTCAGAAAAACAATTATTTTCATGCAGGACAATGCTCATCACACGCGTCCAACTCTCCACAGCATGGCTGGCAAAAAGGGTTTAAAAGAAAAAAACTAATGACATGGCCCCTTGTTCACCTGAACTGAACCCCATTGAGAACCTGTGTCCATCATCAAATGTGTGATTTACAAGGTGGGAAAACAGACACCTCTCTGAACAGTGTCTGGGAGGCTGTTGTTTTTGCTGTGCACGTCAATTTTGATGGTGAACACATCAAAACAACCTGACAGATCCATGGATGGCAGGCTTTTGAGTGTCCTTGCAAAGAAATGATGGCTATTTGGTCACTGATTTGTTTTTGAATGTCGAAATGTATATTTTGTGATGTGATATGTTATATGGTTTCCACTGGTAAATAAATATTGAAATGGGTATAAATTGTTTTTTGTTAAGTTGCCTAAATTATGCACAGTAATATCACCTGCACACAACTATCCCCCTAAATGCAAAACTACAAACACCAACTCAAACACTTCCACAAATATTCACTTTGATATATGAGTTTTGGGTTCATGAGAACATGGTTGTTGTCATAATAAATTATTCCTCAAAAATCCACTCCTAAAATCTCGCACTCTCTTATTCTAACCCACACCCCGCATCCTTCCCATGTAAATATGTTCCCCATATATCGTTCACTTTACTTATCACATAGAATATAGTCAGCTACTGGGCGTCACATAACTGCATGTCCGGAAAGCCGCCTCATATATTTGCATCATTTGTGCGTTAAATAATCCACCATCCTACACGACATGAGAGCTTTACAAATGACAAGCAAACCGTTTCTAAGCAAAACAGGATTGTGTAAACCCTCCCCACTCCTTTATTGAGGGACATTGACGTCTTCTACTTTCTGCTTATACTGCACCTACGGAGTTCTGGTCAGTGTTCTCAACCTGTGGTCCAGGACCCCCCCTTTGGGTCAACACACCATTTCACAGGTCCCAACTCACTGAACATCACGAGCTCTGCTAACCAGCAAAGTGAAACCCAATAACCCAAACCATCGTAGACCCCCCCCAGTTTTCATTTTGTCAATCCACACAGAGAAACAACCCTAACATTGAGGACTGGGACTTGTGTCTCAAAGCGTGGGTCCATTTTCAATCATCAACTTAAACAACTCAAATTTTTAAGTCGTATAAATGTATGTAATTGTCATCATGCCCCATATGTAGCCAAATTTTTGATCGATTTTTTTTTGATCGACATAACATCGATCCAAAATAGTCCCGTTGAACTTTCAATCAGAAGTGAGTAGAATAGGGACAAAAAATCGATCAAACTGTTGACCCCCCTGGTTCTCAAAATACGGACCAATTTTTAATCGCACCGATCAAAATTTACCATCCATCCATCAAAAACGACTGACTTTTCACTCACTTTTGATCCGGATTTAAGTCGATTTAACCCAGTGGGCAAACTCAATTCCTCAATCAATCGCCTAAAAAATGTATCGTTTAAGTCGTTGACTGAAAATCTGACCCGTGTATGGGCTGCTTTAGTGGACACGGTAACTGAGGGCTTCCTATCCTACACACCTACTTGTCCCATATAGACATGTGCACCACCCTCTGGAACCCCTATAGGGAATGAAACTGCAGGCTATACTGGTGCATCAGCCTGCTGTGGGGGGCACGGGAGTGGATTTTAACACCATCTGGGGCGTTGTGGGGCCAGGGGTGGCCAGCGACCCCCGCAACCGGAGACATGCCCTGGGCCGTGCCATTGTTTACCTTGTGATGTGTTGCAAACCGCGTTCCGCAGTGTGTTTCCGGGTGCAGTTTTGCTAATAAGGAAATGTATAGGACGCCCAACAAACCGCACACTAAACATTGGCCAAAACAGCTGGCGTAGCTCAAATGGACACTCCACAAGCCACATGGCCCATACAACCCTGTGTTTGTTGGGCAATGATAGGGTAGGACCCAGCCTAACGGTGCCCCTGTGGCCCCTGCCGTGCCCCTGGCTATGCATAGACTGAAACTGAGCCAATCAATCCTGCTGCCTGCTTTGTGTTTACTCAGTTTCAGTCTGCACTCATCTCTGTGTCTGCATCTCATTTGCATGTTTAATCATGGCGACCATTGAATCTCCATCCATACGGAAATTCTACTGTACTGATTTTGTGTCAGAAATGTTTTGTGACAAGCACCTCCACCATGCCAGTCCCTATCCCCCCACCTATTGTAATACTTAAACAAGATGAAAGTTATATCATAATTAGATGATTGTGTCACAGTAGTGTTTGGGGGTTGTGAGAGACTAATTTATGAATGGGTTAACGGAGGGTGGGCTTTAGAAGGCAATGTTTCCACTCCACGGCTGGTACCACACACAAAACAAAAACTGTCAGCCTCCCCAACAGCAGATTTGCCAGCATCTACAGGTGGCTGGCATCCATGGTGGCTCTACCCTTACTATTTGAACAGCAAAAAAATTTGAAAGGACGTGCCACTTGTCAATTTACTCTGACCCCCCAAGGGTTGCCAACAGTCTGTGTTGAAAAGAGAAAGGGGCGCAATGAGAGGTGTTGTAGTTTGAGCGTGTGTTTGAAACAAAAACCCCAAGCGCCTCGCGCACTACTTCTCCCTACTCTCCGACTCTCCGCTCCTCCTCCTTCTTCCCTCATGTGTGCAACTCCTTAAGGCTATGTTTCCACTTAGGCTAATCAGCACATCTGTGGCCAGATGCGATTTTAATGGCGGATGCATTTTTACACACACAAAAAAAAAATTGTTCCTTTGACGCGCCCATATAGTAATGAACGGAACCGCTTATATCGGTGTCCCCAATATATCAAACCTCTTTCGACATATCCTTCCTGTTCTTTTTCTCCCCCCTCCTTTCCTTCCCACTCTTGTCCTTCCCCGACTGTCCTGTCCCCCATCTCCCCCCCCACTCTTTTTCCCCTCCCTTCTCCCTCTTGTTTTTTACCCCCCTATTCTGATCACGGGTTGTCACGGCGTCCACGCCAATCACGGCCCTTTTTAGTGGGGACACGCCCATTCCAAAAAAACTAAAGGAAGCGATTAAAAATCGCTTCCTTGCTGCTTCGATCGTAAGCGGGAACATAGCCCAACAAACCGCAGCAGGCAATGTGAGTGCTCCCCACAGATTGGGTTGGCGGGTGCTGTTTAGTGGAGTGCTACACCCCTACTGGGAGATAGAAAGGACAGACCCCAATCACTATTCCTGCTGACCAATATCATCCCCTGATATGTAGGGTATTGACCAGCTGCAGACAAGTCTTAGCGGATGAACACACCACGCAATGTTGCTATTGGTACGACGTAGCAGACCATTATCAATGTGTAGCCGCAACCATGCTTATAGCTAAAGAAACATAACTACACATTACAACCACAACAACACACAACTCTTACTTCATGTCTATGGCATCACAGCACTGTTGCTATTGGTCACCCTCACTTCCCCCTCCTCCTTGGATCCGGTTGCCACACTCCCTTCCCCTCCACCTTCGGGTTCCCGCAGGTCCTTCCTGAGTCCCATTCCCTAAAGATCCCCTGAAAAGTCCAGGCGTACCGGAGTCGTTTTTCTGAGCTCCTTGTGGTCCGGATCTTCCAGAGCGTCACGAAAAAGAGCCCGTATTTCTTCCTCTCAGTCATTGTCCGTACCGTTCCAAAATCCCTTGTCCATGGTCAACGCCCTAGGACGAATACATCTGACTTCCTCTGCATATTCGCTCCCCTTTTTGTAACCCCCGATCGCCCCACCCCCTTCTTCGCTCCCACCCTTCTCTCTGATCTCTTCCCCCGCCCCTGTCCCCTCCCTTTCCTTTGCCTCCCTAGTCCCATCCTCTTTCTTTAGGTGCTCCTTTTCGCTCATCCCCACCCGGGCGCCAGCCGGGTCCCCCATTCTTTACCGCCTAGAATCGGACTTGTGGTTTTCGGAGAGGAACGTGGCCTCTCCTCTAGTTCTTCGGGCGGGCAGGCGTGCCGAGGGCGGTCTTGTGAATCCATTAGACAGAACGGACGCCCATCATGGAGGCGGACTACCCTTGAGAGTCCATCATAGACTTATAACGCGTATATGCGTGATTGCGCGTAAGTATCGGTGGTGGGAAGGCCGCGGCTTGGGTTGAATTATAGAATGTGCCTTTGTAAGGACAGCCGCCATTGTCGTTCCATGCTAAGGCCGTGTGTGGTGTGTGGACTCCCTGTGGTGATGGTTCGTGTGGTACGCTCTAGTATTACTCAGTGGGCGCAATCTTTCCCCCCCCCCCCCCCCCCTTGCCCTCTGAGCTCAGCAGTGTGCTCCGGTAACTGTGGCGTTAACGCAGCACCCCATACGGTGACGTAGCTCCGTCTACACTGCTGCCGCGTATAATAGTAGGGCGCTCTCCTAGGGAAGAATTGGTCACATGGCGGGAGGACCAGGGAAGATGGCGGCGGAAGTCTGTCCATGTGATCAGAAAGCGAACCATTTGGGGTCCCCCTCACCCCCTTTTCTTTTCTCTTCTCTCTGGCTTACACAGCACTTCACTTGTATATTATCCTGTGGGGTCCTGAGCCTGCTTCTGTGTTCTGTGGTGATTATAGGGGTTTTAACCCGTCAGATTTCATTGCTCCCAGAAAATGTTTGACTGGTGTCTAATGTGAGTGTCTGACATTTTCTGTCCTTGTATCTTCAGCCCTAGAGAAACATGATACACATGGCCGTGCAGGAGGTCAGACCGAACAATACAATCTACATCAACAATCCTCAATGAGAAGATCAAGATAATAACGTAATGAGCCCTGGTAGTCTGGGGGTCGGACGGTGGTTAATGGGTATAACTGGGGGGGCTCGAAAGCTAGCGCTACATGGTTTCAATTTGCAAAAATCGATCATCAATTCGATCAAAGTTTTGACTCATTAATCTTATATCGATTGAAATTTGACATGGACACACTCCACATTTTGAGTGTTCGATCTTAAACATTTCGCATTCTACTGGCAACAGCAGCCTCAAGACCTGACCTATGCATAGTAATAGTGTTCTGACTACAGTCCACAGTGGCGACTGAACGGACCAGGGGTTTATTAACTTGGTGGGAGTATGTAGTCTCCTATGCAGTCTGCTGCATCTACTGTTCACACACAGCACACTACCATATTACAACTATTGGTGTGTTCTCATGGTAAACATTTCCATTACTGCAACAGCACTCCAGATAACCTGACCCTATGCGGAGTATCAATATGTGTGTCCTGACTACCGTCAAAAAAGCATCCATCCAACATCCTATTCTGCCCACCAGCAGAGAGAACAATGGCTCATTGATTGGATCTAATCACAATTGGTCGGACAAGGAATAGTAATGTAATTTATCACTCGATGTGTGGTCAATCAATCAAATTTTCCAACTGTCCCCGAAATCAAATTTCGAATCGAGCAAATTTGACATTTATACATCGAATTTAACTAATCATTCCAAGGTGTGACATGCTTCAATTGTCAATCGACTGACCAAATAACGCTCGCATTACATCGCTTGAACTTCAAATTGAACTATGTATGGCTAGCGAATGGTATATTACAAAACCGATGGAAATCTGGTCATCATTGTCATGGGGCTGTGGCGCCTGGTAGAGAAATTCTGTCTTCTCCCCGACGACATCAGTTTTTTCTAACAACTACTTAAAACTTACTTAAAACTAGCTAACTTTCTCCAAACTTTCTTCCTACTTAGTGGCCTCTGTATTTCACTTAAAACTCCTGAGCATTTCGCTCGAGGTCCGGGTTTCTGTACCAAAAGCGTTCCGCTGTTTATCATGGAAAAAAAAAAAATGTGTGTAGGCCTGTATCTTTCCCAAAATCTGGTCCAAACACGGGTCATAGACATCTCTGAATAGAAATATTTTCAAAAATTCCACATTTAGGATCAAATTTAAATACACAATCTGCTCAAGACAGATAAATTTTTTAAAAAAATCCATCAATCCCTGGCAATGCAGTCTAAAAACGCCGCACAGGTAACAATGCACGCTCCGGGCACATTTGCCGGGGATTCCCTACAGCTTGCTTGCCTGTGGCTTAGGGCTCGCTCCTTTCCTTGCCTTGTCCTCGCCACATTGGGGGGAAATGCACACCCCTATTGATTTAGCTGAGACAAAATGTGCGAAAAACTAAAAACTGCGCCCGTACTGCATTATCATGCAGCACAAGAAGAGCAACCGTTTTTCGCGTCCTGGCAGGCAATGGTGCGGTGCTGCAATGAAGAGCTGAATCCCAGCATCTTCTTATCACCGCAGACCGCCCCTCAACAATACACAATGTGAACACTGTCATTTGTCATTAGAAGGGAAGTTTCCTCTCTGCACAGTCATATCTTTTTTCCCTTCATTCCCCCCGCTGCCGACGTATTTCCACTGCTTTGATAAATGCAATTGATTTTACGCATGCCATTAACACCATTCTTACTACTTATTGCGTTTTATTTGAACATGTTTGATACAGCCAAATCAATCCAAGAAACTCATAATAAGCAAATACAATTTTTTTTTAAATTTTTTTTTTTTTGTATTCAACCTGCACTGGAGGGCAAAAAACATCGTCTCCAATCAATGTCGAAATGACGAAACACCATAAAGAGCAAAAATATAAAAACAATATTTTATTTTTTTTTCAAATTTGAACTTCCCTCCTTCCCCTCCCGCTGTCCATCATCGCTTCCCCACCGGTGGCAATCACCTAACACTGGGATCTGAAGATCAGAGATTTAACTCTGGCTGAACACCCAGAAGGTTAATAACTAATGTATTTTATAATCCATCCATTTTAGGAAAGGAAGTTTTGGTAGAAGAAAAGTTGATTGTACAGAAATTGTATGGCAAGATTGTAAGGTGTATGTGGGCCTTAACAAATTAGTTGCCCTATTGTATAATTTTTTCAGAGCAACAAATATACAATCAGCCCTTCTTTCTTAGTTGCATTCTTTTGCGGTTCCATTTTCCGTGTTTAACTAAATTGGATGATATATTCAGTAAATGCTCTTTTGTTCTACCAGCAGAGGGGCTCAGGCTGATGCATGTTTAGCATTTTCCTTTCCAGCACATAAATTCAAATGTATACACAGAGTTTCCTGTGATTGACCAGCCTTGTGGAATTACACACATACCACAACAAGCTTAAAGCTGGCCACACACCTTTAGATCTCTCTGTCAGATATTTTTTGAATCTACCAACAACTATGTAGTGCCGGGTCCTCTGCGATTGAACACAGGCAGACTTGATGATTTAGAAAGTCTCTCATATTACATGGTTTTGGTAAAACAAAAGAAGATCTAAAGGAAATCTGACAGAGAGATCTAAAGGTGTATGGGGACTGTAAAACACAATCCCAAATAGGTTTAATACAACCTCTGAACCTGAAATGTCATTTACATTGATCAATGGGAGTCTGCTTGTGTTTCACTCAGGAACATATAACCGGCCATCACTAGTCTATAACCACACTTACATGTTCCCTGCGATATCCTATAAGTGTCTTACTGTAATCCACGGTAATCCCATCAACTGCATGCGCCGCTCAAAATTCTTCACATCACAAAAAGACATTCTGTGTCATCTAAAGGGCTTGATTATTATATAAAATGCAGATTACAGATACTTAGTATAAATTGTTGGGAGAGCAAAAAAAATGTTATTATATATAACCAGGGGGGCACATCACTTCTTTAGTGCGCTCCTCAGATGATAACCAGAACATGGTGTGTGGTACTCACCCCATACGTAGGGTGGTCCTCCTCACTGTCCCCTGCAGATTCTGCTGCAGATGGACCTCCCTGTTCCTGATTGAGCCTCCGATTAGTCTCCATCCACAG
>CM070040.1:71891011-71910339 GCA_036250615.1 Ptychadena robeensis | reverse complement strand
CATGGAAAAATAAGACATCCCCCTGAAAATAAGACGTAGGGCATCTTTGGGAGCAAAAATAATATAAGACACAGACTGTGTTTCCCCGAAAATAAGTCTGTCTGAAAAGGAACAAGAAGGTTGCTGAGCCTATAGAAAAACTCAATGACATACCAGTGGCGATTAACGTCAGAGCAATATGGGAACAAAATTATGCAACCATAGTAATGTTTACGGGTCGGAGTACAGTCACAGGATGAAAACATTTGGACAGTTAAAGAAACACACCACTGATATAAAGTGGTCCCCTACTGTGACAGACTGCTCATCTGTTAAGGCTGCCATACACGGGTCCATGCCCATGACATAGATGAGCCATGGAGCTCAGTGCGATGACGTCATCACACTGAGCCAGATATCGAAGGAGCTCTAGGCGCAGCACTACTGTGTCATCGAGCTCAGCCGATGCTTTGCATGAGAACCCGCGGTCCCCATCCAAAGCCATGGAGATTTACGGTCATGTCCGATAACCCTGTCTTCGAGCGGGATTGATTCTGCCCGAAGACAGGGGTGGCCACATAAGATATGAGCTAGATATTTGCTGTCATAGAATGGGCCATCAATCTACCCATATCTATGCATATTATGGGAACCATCACTTTTTAAAGCAGTGGTTCCCAAACTTTCCTTGCAGGCCCCCCTTTTCTATTTAGGAAGATTATCAAGCCCCCCCCCCTCCCTATTCAAACACAGGTTAAGAATGAGGGCCTGCACCCCCCCTGGAATACCTTTGCACTCCCCAGTTTGGGAACCATTGGTCTAACTGGAACATGGCCAGTAGTGGAAGGGTGCCATTAGGAGTGTCCTGGGAAGGAGTCCGCGATATCGGACTGGTTTTAATTTTGATTAAAGTATCTGGAATGGGCAGGAAGAAAGTGGGTCAACCTTCCCATTCCACCAAGGTACATACCTGCTGGTGGTCAGTGTGGTAGCCAGTCACAAAAGTAGCTGAGACCAGTCAGGACACTTGACAATGTGGGAGACGACGTGCTACTGGAGCAATCGATACCAGGGGCTCACAAGGACTGTGGAGTCCAGGCCTGTGACTACCAAGAGTTGGATCCTACTGAATTTCCTAGGGTAAAGGAAACCCTTTGTGTTGACGTCCTTTTTCTGTGGACATTTCTGCAAGGGTATGTGTATTCCTGTTTGGAATAAACACAAGCAAAGGGATACAATCCAAAAAGTATTTTTTTGTATTGATGCATAAACATGAAAACCAGCAGACACACGCAGGGATCAACCCCTCTGACGCGTTTCACTCGCAATGAGCTTATTCGTAATATTCCTGTTTGGACTTCATTAAAAAGAGGCAATACCGTCAGATTGTAGACTCCCCCTCCACAGTAACCAGAACCAGGCGATCCGTCCTGCCGGCATTTGGGTCAAAACCTCAAGGTGGGCACCCCAGTAGTTGTGGGTGCCCGCAGCTAATCGGCCAGTCTATTGCCGGCTTAAAGACGTATGGCCAGCTTTAGTTATTAGGAAAACCTCCATCCTAATGCCTGTAAAGATCTGCCGAGAACCCAGTTTTAAAAGGAAGTACTCTTGGTTAATTAAACCTCAGACAGACAGATTCAGCAAATGACGTTCGCTAAAGCACGCATTGTTATTAATAATGCGGTCATATCCTTGTCTAACTTTTGGGAATAAGGACGCGGTACACACACAAAATGTGCTATTCGCCGTCAAACAAACACTGACCTACTAATTTCCTCATTACTCAGACCTGTTGTAACAGAATTGTATACGGGGACATTGAACATAAACAAATATTTTTCGGATAGTCTCATTCCTTCAACACCATAATGTTACTCAATGAAGTCGTAATATATTATTGCCTATTCATATCCACAACCAGCTGGCTATCTGGCCAGGTAATGTGGCATATCAGCCCTGTGTGGTCTATATTAGGCAGGACAACGAATATACACACACACATATATATATATATATATATATGACACATACAACCAGGGGTGCACATAAGTGTTACTCTGGTACTCAAAAGGGGCTAAAAACCTAGCTCTGTGTACCTGCATTATTGTTACACAGCTCATATGTGTACTAACAACTTGGAGGAGCTCCGTGTCTGGGCGGCCGCAGCTAAATGTTACATGTATACAAGTTATGTCACTTGGATAACCGCAGGGAAACATGAATAACTAGGAAAGGTTGGAGTAAGGGGGTGACATTGGGAATGTAAATAAAAAAAAATAATAAAAAGATCGGACTTCTATGGGTGTTGGAGATCTGGGGGATGAAAGTCAGAGTAGGCATATGTAAGAGTAAAATCTGACAAGAGAAAAGTACTGTGTGACAGTTGGAATATGACTACAAAAGGATGACAATTGGACAGCAGGTAGTCTCAGGGGTTAGTTACTAACCCAGAAAATGTCAGGGTTGTACTACTAAGGTATGAGATCTGGGGGTTTAAACGTGTTGTACTGTGAGAGTTGCATGTGACCCAAAGCCAGCTGGTGACCTGTGGATGGAGACAGCTAATCGGAGGATCAATCAGGAACAGGGAGGTCCATCTGCAGCATACTCTACCATGCAGGAAGCTGATGCAGAGGACAGTGAGGAAGACCACCCTACATATCCTGGTACCACACCATCTCCTGGTACTCATCTGAGGAGCTCACTAAAAAAGTTGTGTGTGTGTATATATACATATACATACACACACATACACACACACACACACACACACTCACATAAACATACACACAAACATACACACACATTAGAAATACTGGAATGTTTGTTCTATGAATACGTGTATACCTATGTCCACACGTCCAACAAACCTATACTCCATATAACGTATCACATAACATATCGTGCTATGGGAGGTAAAACACAGAATATCTCCTCGCACAATAACACAATGGTAGGCTTTGATAAAACTATGGAGAACTTTACTGTACAATGTAAATAATTTCTGGCCCATGTCTCACATGTCATTGTCCGGAATACACAACAGCCCTTGGACAATGTCTATGACGCAAAGAAATGAACAAAGCATGTTTTCTATGCCAGATGTCACATTCTGATCCCATACAATCAATCAATCAGGAACTGGTCGGTTGACCAAGTCAAGCAACACAACTGGTTTTCCTCCCAGCCTGCCAATTATTTGCAGAGAAGTCCCGACCTGTGGAGGCTGCGGGTATAATTAAACAGGAATGACAGACTACACAAATAGCAGGAGACCTGACCTGTTTGTTAGGGCCTAACAGTTGAGGTGAAGCATGCAGGTAGGTCTGCAGAGGCTACCACAGGGAGGACATAATGCTCTTCCACCTCACAGACCGGCCTCAGCTCCAGTGTGCGCTCCGAAAACACAATTATCGGTGGCAGAGGGGAGGGGTTGGTGCTGACGTTGTAAAGTTGCTCAGTAACGGCTACCCCCAGGAGAATTTTTCCATGACAGAGGAGAAAAATGGTGTGTTTGTGTGATCGGTTAACCCCTGACCTCTAGGTCTGCTCGGGCAGGTAACTGACCTGTGAACCTGCAGGCTTTGGAGTAAGCGTCATCTACAGGGGCAGAGATTACACCCTCTATGTAGGTGCAGGTTCACAGGTAATGAACTTATAAAGTCCAGACCATAGATTAGATGTCCTCTATAGCTGCAAAGGAATAAGCCGAGCTCGACAGCTGGTCAAGGCCCACACTCGTTCTTGTGGGAAACCCACCCACGTTGTCCTCTTATCACCAGCCTGCACTTTAACTGACCACATTTATGCTGGTGAGGAAGGTGGAAAGGTTCATGGTGGACCTGATCCCATTACATAGCTAAAACCTTAGGCCTCTTTCAAGGTGGATAACTTTTCAAGCAAACTCTACTCTGCCAAAATTCAACAGTTTAGCCCATCAGATTTGAAGTGGAGAGCTTCTTGGTTGTCCACCTTGGGAATTAAAGGCCGCATCTCTTAAGTGCCCCATACACCTTTAGACAACTCATACATACAATTTCCATTAGATCTACCAACAACTATGTAGTGCTAAGTCCTCCCTGATAGAATACATAGTGATTAGAAGGTATATATCACTGCTATGTATTTCCGGGGCTTCCCTGATATATACATTCCGATCGCTATGTATTCTATCACTGCTATGTAGTGCTGGGTCCTCCCTGATAAAATACATAGTGATTGGAATGTATATATCACTGCTATGTAGTGCTGGGTCCTCCCTGATAGAATACATAGTGATTGGAATGTATAGATCACTGCTATGTAGTGCTGGGTCCTCCCGGATAGAATACATAGTAATTGGAAGGTTTAGAAAGCTCATTATATGGTTTTGGTAGAACAAAAGTTGATTGTACAGAAATTGTATGATAAGATCCAGTGAACCAAGCAACTCCTTTGAAATGGTCTTTTGACCCCCAAGGGGTCCTGACCTACAGGTTGAGAATCACTGATCTAGATTATGTAGCATCACCAATACTAAAAACAGAACCATACATTCAAGTTATCATTAGAGGTCTAATGGGACATACAGTTCTATATATGGAGACTGCAGTTGGTGTCATAAACATCCAACGGCAGCAGGGATTCCCCCCGAAAAATTCAGGGGCAAGGGGACTTTAATGGCCACCAATCTCCAAAAGAAGGAGAAAATAGGAGAATGAAGTATATATTTAAATAACATATTTATAAGTTTATTATATGGTCATAAAAAACATATAGCATGGCAAGGCTGGATTGGCAGACATTAATACATCACATAGGTGCAGTAGGTAGTCCATATAGTATATAAACAAAAAAAAGAAAACTAAAGAAAGAAAGATAAAAATTCGTATATCAAGATTGTAAAAAATGCCAGGATATGGGACCCCATCACAACAGGGTCCACTTCAGGGACCCTGTTGTGATGGGGTCCCATATCCTGGATGTTTATGACACCAACTGCAGTCTCCATCTATATTTATATTTGGGATGTCGGCCACTTCACCCAGAAAAAATGCAATTTTCTATATTATGGGACATACAGTTCATATCAACAAAAGGCCCTCATGGATGATCATCACCAGAGTGGCCCTCATACACAGTCATTGGAAGAAAAAAAAAACGGGCTGGGAAAGACGAACACATGTTAATTAGGTAGGTCACTGCCATGAACAGTAGCCGTGTAATTAAATCCTCTCAGCGAGACAGATAATACTTAGCATGAGGCAGCTTAACATCTGCATCTGGCCTCAAACGGGCAATCTCACTTTACACACCCAACGAGGATTTACCGATAGAGACGTGAGCACAGCCAGGCAGGAAAAAAGCAGCCGCTTGCGGCAACCTGAAGGACATGGAAGGCGCACCAGAACAACGGCAACCAGAAAAGACATGGAAGGCGCACCAGAACAACGGAACCAGAAAGACATGGAAGGCGCACCAGAACAAAGGCAACCAGAAAGACATGGAAGGCGCACCAGAACAACGGCAACCAGAAAGACATGGAAGGCGCACCAGAACAACGACAACCAGAAAGACATGGAAGGCGCACCAGAACAACGACAACCAGAAAGACAACTCAATGAAAGGTGCAAGAAAATGTACTATGATTGGTTGGTCAGGCAAACCTAACCAACCCATGGGGTGGCTGGCTCCTGGGACTTTTTGGGCAAAATGGACTAGAATAAAATGGACTTTCAATAAAAATACATTGTTTATTAAGAAACACAAAACAGTAGATACCATTCACAAGTTTGGTCCCGGCAAGCAATCAGATTTGGGGAAAGAAAAAACAAAAAAAAAAAAAACGACAGTCTTCAAAGTTAGGCTATGCTACCACATTGCGCTTGTGTTTGCAATCACGTTCCGTAATTGCCGTTGAACGCGTCCATTCAGTTGACTGGGCCATTCAACCTATTTTTTTTTCTGATCACGCCCATAGACCTGAATAGACACGATTGAAAAATCATGTCCATTCATTCTTTATGGATGCTATTTTTTTATTATATAATTTTTTTTATTTTTTTTTTAAATGCCGCAATTGCTCACATGATCAGGCATGATTGACCAGATCCCCTGGGCTGGGTCCTCCCTGATAGAATACATAGTGATTGGAAGGTTTATATCACTGCTATGTAGTGCCGGGTCGACCCTGATAGAATACATAGTGATTGGATGGTATATATCACTGCTATGTAGTGCCGGGTCCTCCCTGATAGAATACATAGTGATTGGAAGGTTTATATCACTGCTATGTAGTGCCGGGTCCTCCCTGATAGAATACATAGTGATAGGAAGGTATATATCACTGCTATGTAGTGCTAGGTCCCCCCTGATGATACACGTGTGCCCGTTCTAGCTCCAGGATCCAGCAAAGAGTTAACCTGAAAGATCTGGCGTTCTCAATGCTGGACCTGGTGAACCAGCTGGAGTTCCTCCCCTGGAAGGTGGAGAGATCACACCCTGCTGTTTGTTCAGCAAGACAGGAATTTGTGACATAGAATAAAGGAATTTCTGCCAAGTCCACAGAAAGGGTGCAAAAAGTAGAAGCAAAAATCCCCTGATCTATTCGTGACTTCATACAAGTCCCTATAGTAAGCCAAGTTTCTCTACACAACACTTCTTCTATATTACCGAACCTAACACGCATACACCGCCAAGTCCACGCTGTTTAGACATATTTAATAAATATTTAAAAAAGACAAACTGGTCTTCAGCGCATAGAAGGCTCCCTCACACCAGGTCTTCCATTGACCAAAGCCTCATGCGCATGCTACATCCACCCAAGAAGATGGTCCATGATCAGCGTTCATTTGGTTAGTAGGCGACAAGGTTTGCCAATTCATGACACCATGGCGCTAACGACCTAGATGGTCCCTTAAAATAGATCTCAGTAGACCTCCAATCGTAGGAAATGATCATAAACAAAACCAGTGCGCAGTAAGGGCTTGTTTCCACATACATCGGGACCCCCTCCGCTAAGCGTATTGCTTGGCGGGGATCCCGACGGAGCACATAGACTCAATGCAGAGGCTCAACGTACTCGACTACATTGAGCCTTGCATCGGTGGAACAGCTCGGTGCAGAGAAGACACAGAATCTGCCGAGCAGGTAAAGTCTATGTGCTACGTCAGGATCCCCGCCAAGCAATACGCTTTGCTGAGGGGGTCCCGACGTATAGTGGAAACATACCCTAACACAACATCAACAGACAGGGTTGGCGATTGCTAAAATTTGAGACCCTTTAATTGTTAAGGAACTAAGGAAATATTTAGTTGACGACCCAATTTTTCCCCCCAGTATTTATACAGCAGCTTACCAAGTAAACAGCTACATGAGTGCTAACCACAAACCACCATGTTGTCCCAACTTCCATACACCCCTTCACCAGACATTTCCTTCTGCTGTAAATAGCACCTAAATTATGATCTCACGATGAGTCCTCTCTCAACCCTATACAAAAACTCCCTGGATCCCCATTCTACATCAACGTAACCACTGCTTATAAAGGTGAGGGGGGGTATTGTGCTACTGTAACGTCCGTGGCATTTTCTTTTTTTTCCCCCCATTCTTGATCATTACAAACGATCCTGTAATAAGGACCTAGACAATACAATGTAGTGACCGCAAGGACTGGTCTTCGCTTGGACGCATCAGCATGAATTGTTATTATTATTCTCATTTATTTATATAGCGCCAACATATTATGCAGCGCTGTACAATACAATATGAAGCGTCTAGGGCGCCCAATAGGGGGACACTGGCATGTTTTGCACGTTTAGCCAACGTTGTTATTGGCACGAAGCATAGCGGGCAATGGCGCACCTGTGGTAACAGGCCCATTGTAAATGATGTCTGCTACCCGTCAAAATCCCTTAGGATGGATACAAGGGCTAAAATAAACATAGCAGTGATATATACCTTCCAATCGCTATGTATTCTATCAGGGAGGACCCGGCACTACATAGCAGTGATATATACCTTTCAATCACTATGTATTCTATCAGGGAGGACCCAACACTACATAGCAGTGATATATACCTTCCAATCACTATGTATTCTATCAGGGAGGACCCGGCACTACATAGCAGTGATATATACCTTCCAACCACTATGTATTCTATCAGGGAGGCCACTATACTACATAGTTGTTGGTAGATCTAATGGAAATTGTATGGATCGATCTTAAGGTGTAGGGGGGGGCTTTAGACTGTGACCTATGACTGTGTTAGTTACATATACATGACTGTGGTGGGGACATTAGATTGTGAGCTCCTCTGAGAGACAGTTAGTGATATGGCTATATGTGCTCTGTAAAGCGCTATATAAATACAAGAAAATAATAATTTCATCACTCGATAAGCAAGTGCTAGGAATAAGTCCTGACATCTTAATGGGACGAACCGCGTCAGAGAATGAGGCCCCCAGGGCCTTTCATATGCTTTATGATTTTATCGAGTGAACAATAAAGTTTTTGGAGAAAACTCTTTTACTACAAAATCAGGAGCATTGCTTGTTCTAGGGAACCATTTCCAGCCCGAGGCAGATCTTCCCTACAATAACTCCGCTCCATTATACATCCTAATAAAAGAAGAACAAACCAAACATTTCTCCTGTACAAGTAGATACCATCAGCTGAATAAATATTTGCTTGTTTTTGTCAGGGAAGAGACTTATTTGGCCAGTTTAATATTGTGTGTACACACTAAAAGAAGACAAAACAAATATTCAGAAGGAAAGCATACACTCGGCACAGCGTACAAGCCACACAATGTCATGTCAGCGTTCCATGCAGAGATAAAAAATGGCACATGACATTGCACGCTCCTCAGTATGTCCAGCTCAGCAATACATGACAGACATCAAACGCATGAACATATGAAAAGGACACAGTGCAAATATACAGACAAATATGGAGCAACTGCTGATAAGAACATTTGAGAATACCTATAAATGTTATTAATCAAGAGTTTCCCCTTAACGTTACACGCAGCAGTTTACCTCTTATGAGATTTAGATCTGTTTTCCTCGTTGAAAAGAAAGCTGTACCTAAGAACTTGAAGTGCAAGGATCTTCGTGTTCCCAACACCAATAACATAAATATACGGGTACCTTTGTTGGGTTGTCCTTGGTTTAAACTAAGGTAATTATTCTTCCAGGTATCATGTAAATGACCAAAACCTCAAAATTGGTTTGTACAGTCATGTTGGCCCTTGGCTGGCTTTCCAAGGTAAGGAATATGAAGACCATGAACAAAGTCACTACCCACCAGTTTCATGAAATAACTCGTCGAAGAATCTAAGAGGGTATTCAAAGCACTCGCAAACAAAGCTGCCTGGAAACATGCGTAGTTGCCAAATGACATGTAAAAACAACAGTGAAGGCGGGCTATAGTATAATCTGACAGGAAGTAGTAGAAAGTGACAAAGGTAGCTGGAGAGGATGCAAATCTGGGGTTTAGTACTAAATGCAAACTTTCCCAGACATATGGAAACTATGCCGAAACTAAACCTTTCATATTCTAAATGGGACTATCTACGCACCTTGACAAGCTCTTTCTATGGTGGTTCTCAACATCATGAAATGAAAGTACTGCTTCCACCTATTTCAAGAATTTGGGGCATAGTGATTATGAAGTAAATTGTTGCCAACGTTCAAAGTAGTTTAAATATTTATTAAAGAAAAAAAAAATTGACAGTCGTATGTCAACCCCAAAGTGGGGTGGTTAGCCCCCGGACTTTAAAGACAACGAATGGAATGATTGGGTCATTGAGTGACAGTAAAATCATTGATTTCTTAAGCTGACATTAGATTCCACCCAGATTTCTCAGCAGGTCATTCCGAGAATCCACCATGCACCCTGTGTGCTGGCATTTACTTTGAAAGTAATAGGATCAACCTAAAAATGACATGTCCGTAATTTTGCCGAACGATTTCTGGGACGATTTACAGCAGTCAATCTGCGGCAAAATCGGCTGCAAATCTAACCATCTATGCACACCTTTACACGTAATATATATATATTTGTTGTGTAAGAAATTATTTTACTGTGAACAATGGATGACCCAATCCTTCCTATCGTCGCCTTTAAAGTCCAGGGGGCTAACCACTCCACTTTGAACATAGGGTGGTCAACCATTTTTTCATATACTGATGGATCAGGTTCTTGATATGTTTACTCTATGGTTAGTCCTCAGTGTGTTTATATACCAACTGGGTGGTTAGCAGTTTGGCCATGCAGCGCTAGAGTCCTAGGTTCAAATCTAGGCCTCAGCACTATCTGTAAGGAGTTTGCATGTTCTCCCTGTGTCTGCATGGGTTTCCTCCAGGTACTCCGGTTTCCTCCCACACTCCAAAGACATGCTGATAGTTTAAATAGCTTCCCCCAAAAAGATTCTCCTATGTTAATTACACATGACTGTGACATATGTAAGTTACATATACATGACTATGGTAGGGACATTAGATTGTGAGCTCCTCTGGGAGACAGTTAGTGATATGACTATATATACTCTGTAAAGCACTGTGTCAGTGCTATACAAGTACAAGATAATAATAATTTCAATACACATTATCAACATAAAGGAACAACCATAAAGGTTATGTCTATTAGATTGTAAGCCCGACCGGGCAGGGTCCTCTGTTCCTCCTGTGTCATTACCTGTAACTGTGTGTTTTATTGTGTTGTATCTCCACTCTAATGTATTGTACAGCGCTGCGTAATATGCTGGCGCTATATAAATAAATGTTAATAATAATAATAATAATAATAATAATGGTGAGAAGGGATTAAAGGAATGGAAAAGCCCTCAACTCAAGCAGTGCATAGCACAGTCAAGCCTTCTTTAAACAGCATTTACATGCTCCAGTCCAAAATCCCAAAAGTTTAGGAATACATTCTCACTTCAGGAAAGTGGGCGGAGCCATGCAAATAATTATTTTACGCCCTATCAGCCAGAAGCACATCCAGAGCCGCTGGTGTACAGTGCAAATATAGCCTTATGGTACAGAGCCAACACAAGTAATGGTCCACTGTTGCTATGTTGCCACCATTAGGAAACCCAACATGGCTAATACCATGGAGCCATTGCTATGCAAGAAGCCAGGAACTGACTACAGAAGACCTACAGCACTGACAGTCAACAGATTTCCATAGTGGTTAAATATAATACAATACTTTAAGTCAACAAAAAGGGATGGTTCAGTTGGGAATGAGAAGTTTGTCACTCCTAACCAACTGGGAACCACAATGAAGACACAATACTACATGACCCCATAGGGATCAAATGCAGGTGGTCAAGGGACAACCACTCAACTAAACTGCGGTTGGGGCTACAGGGCGGCTGCGGCAGTAACTCTGCTGCTGTAACCGGCCAGCTGTCGCTATAACCATTTGTCTGGACTTGGCCTGCAGATTAATCAGGAGTTACCCAATTAGAAGTTTCCGAATGACTTCCAAGATAAGCAGTGCTCGTTTCAGCACCTCTGTGTCCATCTATCTCAAGCAACACTCACTCTTTGCTGTTACAACGCTGAATATCCTGGAAGCCTTCCAAAACCGCTCTTCCCCTACAAGATTCATAGCTCACGTCCAGCGTATGAGGTATAAGCAGTCGTTGAAGAAGTTTTATCCAATATATACATCTTCACCATTTCTAGAACTGGTTTTACGAGTAGTTCTGAAAATAGCGTCCAAGGTAAGGGACGTGCACATTTCCGGTTCTTATTTTTAGACGCATGTAAATAACGTCTTCTCTACACAAACAATAAAAGCGCCAGGCCACGGATATCTATTCTTATCAAACAAAAGATGCTGAGCTCGGCCCACACTGCATGGAAACTGACCCAGCCCAGCTTTTAACTACGGCTAATAAAAGTTCAAGGAAAGAAAAAATGGGGATTGATTTATGCCGTGGCTGCCATTTTGGTGATGATGGTGGTAACCAGTGTGGTCTAGGAAAATTAAGAAAAAAGTAGAATATGACAGCTAAGAATGCTGAAATATTGAAGTACCCCACCGAAGCTGGAAACAGAAGATGAAGAATACATTACTATACACAGGGGTGCACATAACTTTCTTAGTGAGCTCCTCAGATGAGTACCAGGAGATGGTGTTTGGTTCTTCTTCCCATATGTAATGTGGTTAATCCTTACTTACTCTCTCGCGGTCCTCTGCATCAGCTTCCTGGATGGTAGATTCTGCTGCAGATGGACCTCCCTGTTCCTGAATGTAACTCTCACAGTACAACACGTTTTAACCCCCAGATCTCATACCTCAGTAGTACAACCCTGAGTAACTAACCACTGAGACTACCTGCAGGCCAAATGTCAACCTTTCATAGTCATATTCCAGATGTCACACAGTGCTTTTCTCTTGTCAGATTTTACCCTTACACGTGTATATATGACTTTGACATGTATGTATGGTCAGTATCAGTATTCCTTCAACTGTTTATCACCATTACATGTGTAGTGTATGAGAAGAACAGTAGCTGAGTAAAGCTGGCCATACACATTTAGACCTCTCTGTCAGATATCCTTTAGATCTACCAACAACTATGTAGTGCCGGGTCCTCTGCGTTTGAACACAGGTAGACTTAATGGTTTAGAAAATCCCTCATATTACATGGTTTTGGTAAATCAAAAGGAGATCTAAAGGAAATCTGACAGAGAAATCTAAAGATGTATGGGGACCTTAACACATACACATGGCAAAAAGGAAAAGCCCAAAGTATATATCCTCCTAGGTGTGTCCGAATACCTCCCAGTTCCTCCAAAAATACTGCATGAACTTTCTAATGTCAGAATAATGAAACTGAAGAATATGATAAATCACACAGCGGATTCACCGATTCTTTTATGGTAATATGCATAAGATTAATGCATAAGATTTTACAACCCTAAGGGCCCTTTCACACTAGTTGTGTTTGTGATGCAATACCTCAACACAGTGCGGTAATGGCCGAAGTTAACGGACACAGTAGCGTTATCACTAGCACTTCTATTACTGGCCAAAGCCACACCACAGCGGCTGTAATGTTAAATGGCCCTTATGCACAGCGAGTGCAAATCTCAACTTTGCTACTACCACTGCCCTGACGTCTTTCCAGCCTGAAAGAAAGAAAAATAAAGGCTCAGATACTGAAATGTGAAAAGCCAGAGCGGAACTGGAGCTCAGGGGAGACTCAGCGACACTGAGAATTCAGGAAATGTGCATCTGAGATCAGCGAGCTTATCAGGAACACAAGGATGCACCCTTGGCTGTCTCCTATTCTTAGCTGCCGTCAGATAAACAAGTTGGAGGATAACATGTTTACCAAAAACTGCAAAATGGACCAACTGACAGCCCTGAGTAACCACCGCACCCCCACCCACCCCATTCGTTGACTCCAAAGACACGGGGCCGGAAAGGCTCTGTGTGTCTGCAGCTTTGTAGAAGTGCTGAAGGCACACAGAGAGCCGGCGGTTGTGCCCAATCCTGGTGGACATTCAGACTCGTCTTGGCATCTTTTAATTGAAGCCACAACAGGCCGGATTAAAGAGCGATGAGGGCCGGATCTGGCCATCTTTTATAATGGCTAAATGGGGTTAGGGTATCCATAGGGGACTTCAGTGACTCAAGTGTTGTGCCACATCCCATACTCCATAGTCCTAGTGGGGATTTTTAGGGCACCAGCACATAAAACAATAAATGGTAAAAACCATCATCAAAAAACATCATATATTCAATACTAACCATAAAGACATGTGCTGATGGAAGACCTTTGTGGCTTACCCCCAACGAACACATGTAGGATAGATTGCAAGACTCATCCAACAAGAGCCAGATCTGACCCCCGGGCCTCAGTTTACCCATTGCTGGTCTATGTCAAGACACTACACAGACGTATTATCCCAAATGTCACATGAATGAGCCCTCCGCACAGCTTTGCTTGAAGACATAAAAACTGGGTTCTCACCATCGGCTGCCACCGTGCTGACCTACTTACATCTATACATTACATGCAAGAAGTTGTTGTCTAGGCTTTTTGTTTCCTTGCAAATAAGAACAATCAGCAGTTAAGGTCTGTGTCTTGCCGGGGCTTGCACAAAGTGCGAGATGATCCAAGAACGGCAAAGCTTGTATTTAACCATCTCATAACCTACAGATACAGAGGAGACGGGGAATTATGGAGAACAAAAGGTTTGTGTCAAGTTTCATGGCTTCAGGGGTCAGAGCTACCTACCAAGCCTTTACTTCTTTATGGAGATCTGAATACCAGAGAAGATACAGAGGGTTAAGTCATATACATTACATTGTTCCTTCACTAGGGCTTTTCAAAAACTCGAGAGACAGTGATGGCAGAAAAAGTCGTCCATCAAGTCTGCCCTCAATACACAATAACACATACACACATTGTAACTTTTATTTAGTGTTACTACATCTCTATGGTTGCCCATTTACCTTCACTCCCAGCCTCTACTCTGGTTGGTTTTGAACTTTCCTCCTGCTAATTGGTCGTTGAATTTTATCTTCATATTGAAGATTCTGCCCGAATTTTTCATGGTTTTAGAATAAGTGAAGGTTTCCGTCATGTCCCATTGTGTCTGCTTTCCTCCAGGCTGTATATAATACGTTCCTGCACTCTCTTTCAGACCCATCACCATTTGTGTTCCATCTCTGGACTCTTTCTACCTAACCAAAGTCTTTATGTAAATGAGCCCCCCCCCCCCAAAAAAAACTGGACTTAAGATCTATTTAGAGTTATCATACCCTCCTTTCTTCTAGTTATGCACCCCACATTTTTGTTTGCTTTACTCTGTTCCTGCCTACCTTCCAATTATCTTGCAAAATCACCCCAAAATAGTTTTCCTCTGTAGCTTTGGTCACCTCTTTAGTCTTGCCTACCCATCCTTTCACTCCTAACATCACCACCATGCCAGTCCCATCCCCCCACTTATTGTATACTCTGTTCCCCAACCTATTAGATTGTAAGCCCACCCGGGTCGGGTCCTCTATTCCTCCTATGTCATTACCTGTACCTGTGTGTTTTCTTGTGTTGTATCTCCACTCTAATGTATTGTACAGCGCTACGTAATATGCTGGCGCTATAGATGAGAATAGTAAAAATAATAATAAAGTACTGAACCCTCAATACTGTTCTAAGCGAGAGGATTATTCGTCCTCAAGTCGCTTATTTTACAGTTACATAACTCAACTTTTGTTTGCACAGTTTTGACCAATTTTCCAGGAACACCAGATAATAGTGAATGATGGGGACCCCCTCAGGCTTATCCAGCTTATTACATACCTTTGTGTCATCATCAAACAGGCCTGCCCCTTCCCCAACCCTCGGTTATATCACTTACAGAATAGACCAAGTAGAGCCTTTTGTATACATATGAACATTGTCTTCCTTTATAACCAGGGGTGCACATAAGTGGTACTCTGGTAGCGGCCAAAACCTAGCTCTGCGTACCGGCATTATTGTTACAAAGCTCATATGTGTACTAACAACTTGGAGGCGCTCCGTGTCTGGGTGGCCGCAGCTAAATGTTACATGTATACAATTTATGTCACTTGGATAACTGCAGGGTAACATGAATAACTATGAAAGGTTGAAGTTAGGGGGTGACACTGGGAATGTCAATTACTAATCCAAAAAAAAAAAAAAGATTGGACTTTTAACGGTGTTGGAGATCTGGGGGGTGAAAGTCAGAGTAGGCATGTGTAAGGGTAAAATCTGACAAGCGAAAAGCACTGTGTGACTGCTGGAATATGACTAAGAAAGGTCTGGACTGCAGGTTCTGGGGGTTCAAACTTTTTGTACTGTGAAAGTTACAGGTGACCCAAAGCCAGCTGGTGACCTGAGGATGGAGACAGCTAATCGGAGGATCAATCAGGAACAGGGAGGCCCATCTGCAGCAGAAGCTACCATGCAGGAGGCTGACGCAGAGGACAGTGAGGAAGACCACCCTACATATGGGGCGAGTACCAAACACCATCTCCTGGTATTCATCTGAGGAGCTCACTTAAAAAGTTATGGGCACCCCTGTGTATAGGAATGAACATTTCATCTGTGAAGATCTACACCTTAAAACAAATGAAAAGCCATTATGGTCCTCATTGGTTTGCATTAAGACCAACTTCGAAATACCCTGGGCCATGAATGGCAGACAACTATAACTTTGGCCATAAACACACACACTTTGATCGCAGCAACTTCCTATAGAATACATTTCTGTTAACGAGAGAACAAAAGTAAATTAAAACCAGAAAAAGTTTAATTTCCGTGGTTAAGAGAAGTGATTTAAAGAGGAAATGGAGTTAAAGGCTGTGTGCATGGTCCTTGAAGACCAAAGTCCTATCGTCTATTCTATAGAAAGCGCAATGAGCAGATCATGCTGGAACAGTGTGCGCAGGTCTGTAGACAGAGAAATCAGACGGAGTATACTCACTGCTGCTCCCGGCTCATCAGGATTGCAGAGAAGAAGCTGTAACCCGTTGGGTTCCACATCGCTGCCGATGAAGTCATCTTCAGACTCTTCGAACGAGGAGGCAGAGGACAGACCAGAGGAGCTGGACAGCTTGCGTAGGAAGAGCGAGGGCACGGGTGACCCGCCGCAGCCGCTGTCCGAGGCCGGGGACTCCGCTTCCCCCGAGAATGGAACGTCCAGGGCAAAGCCGCTTTCATGGAATTGTGGGGACAGCGAAGGAGAGAACCCCCTCTTGGGACTGGCATCTCGAGTGACGATGAGTCGGGGAATGGAATAACTTGGGGTGTCAGACGCCATAAACAACGGAGGGGCCCTTCTACGTAAGGAGTCTCTGGTCATCTCCTCGGTCTGGGCAGCTTCACTGGTGGTCTCTGCGTCTGGTGGGGTTACGGTCAGCCTTAGTCCGGCAAAGCCGGAGCCATGGTTCCACAGATCGTCCATGGCAGAGCGATGGGAATGGAAGTTGGGTCCGAGTTTGGTAGTGGTCCCCGAGATTCCGCTGGCGTGCAGTAACACCTCAGCGCTGTACAATCCACTTTGGTCTTTGGAAGTGTCACTTTTCAGATCAGGTTCAGTCCCTGATTTTTGGAAAGCTCCAGTACTCGTGACCACCACAGAACGGGTGACGGTCTTCTCTACGCTCCCGGTAAAAACATTTCCTCTCTGCTCCAAAGACTGAGTTTCCAAAGTTACTTTCCTGCTGGTCACCTCCACTCTCCTACAATCTCTGTGCTCTGTGCCCACCATGGAGGTCTTGAGAGGGTCCTTGGAGGACCCCAAGATGGTCTTCCCATTGCCTTCAGCCCAGGCTCTCTCTTTGCCAGTTGTGGCGGAATCACACGAGGACATATCCCTTCTGTGCCACGTTCCCTGCCCATCCAGTCTCATGTCAGGATGCGTACTGCCCGCTGTTCCTTGGCACGGTGCTCTGTCTTCTTCGCCAGGTAGAGCTGATGGACTGGCAGCGCCTAGGAATGCCTTTCCCTTTGTCTTGCCAGGTATATAGTGTGCCCCGTCTCCTGAGTCACAGGATTGCACAAGTTCAGACGATGACAAATCACTGCCACTGGGCTGCTGGGTATCAGGCAGGGTCTCTGTGCCCCCTGGTGACCCTATACACTGCCCTGTAGTGGGTGTGGTGATGTGGGCACAATGCTGCCCCCTGTCTCTGGTAGGTGAGCTCCCCTCAGGCACTCTTATTGTTAGGCTCCTCTCAGGATGCTCTCTGCCCGGAGCTCCACTGCTGCTGATCCCAGGCTGCTGTATCCCGTGCAGGGTGGTCACCTCACTCTTGTGGGGGCCGGAGAGCTGCCTGGCCGGGGTCCTGCCGTCCCTCCTCCGCCTTCTGCGAACTCTGAAGCGCTTCTTCCACTCTCCGGCCACGGAGCAGCCAGCGGCAGCCTCTGCTGCGCTATTGGAATAACTTTGCCCCATCTCAGCTCCCGTTGCCCGGAGATTCCCTCCTCTGGGCGATGACGTTACCACCAAGCACACCAATCGGTCACCCCAGGAGGCGTGGTTAGGAAGACAAGCAAAGCCCACGTATCAATGCGCCATCATCAATGCGTTTCATTCTTTACAGTGATGTGTATCCATCCGCCTTTTAGTCATAAAGTCCATAACGTGACTCCAGAGCAGCTAATATTCCGAGTGGCCCGGTGAGTCTTCCGGTGTCCTCTGCGGAGACATAAACACAGGGAGAGTCAGTGCAGGAATAAAAAGCATCCAGAAGTTTTCATGCAGGTCAATCCCTGCTCAAATGGCTACCTGGGACTATTTCATGTTGAAGTTTATAACATTATTTATAAAATATCAGATAAGATTTTAATTGCAGAAATGTGGCCGTTCTTAATGAGCTTACAAATTTTAACATATGCAAATAGCATGCAGACTGTAATTGAGCTAATTTGCAGCTTCTGCGTTTGATTGGCTCAACTTCAGTCTGAATGTAATTTGCATATTCATTACAAAGTTCAGCAACATTATACTATGTTTATCCCATAAAGAAGTGGTTCCCAAACTTTCCTTGCAGGGCCCCCCTTTTCTATTTAGGGACATTATCGAGCCCCCTTCCCCATTCAAACACAGGTTATGAATGAGGGCCCGCGCCCCCCTTTCCCATAATACGCAGCTAGCCTGTAACGCCCAGGAGGTTTATCATAAGTGATGGCCGAACTGCCTGCAAGGCGGACAGTTCGGCCGCGAACAAGCATGGTCACCCTCCTTCTCGCCAGCGGACAGTACGGGTGTTCGACCCGCCCTGTTCGCCGGCGAGAAGGAGCCCTCTATTCCTCCTCCGGTCAGTGACGTCACATCCGGTTAGCACAACCAGGAACTATGCATTCCTAGAGGCAGGGAATTTTAATCTGTCCGCGAACGGCAGACTTTTTTAAAAGTCCGCTTCGCCCGTTTGCGGACGGACACGGCCGAAGTTCGGCCATCACTATCATATTGAGTGCAGAGTTAAGTGTATCGGAGCTGGCAGAAACACAACCAGGCCAATACCATCCTGCAGCTGAGAGGGGCACTCCATTGGTCCTAGATAGCTCTCATCAATTTGCAAGATCTGCAAATTCTTTGTAAATAAAACCCCCAAAAAATAAAAAACACACAAGATGTCACTGGCTGTTTTAGAAGGTAGCAATTCACTTTTAGTATAGTTTGGTTTACACTGTATATATGGAGGAGGAATGTAGCCACCACTGAGATTGGGATTGTCATCCTATGGAGAGGGGAGAGTAAGGAGAGTAATAAATTTAGATAGGCAACTAACAATGTCTAAATTGTACTAAACATTATTAACCGCCCTAGCGTTCGGGACGGCAGCACCTCGTCCAGCGCTGCAGCTGCTAGTA
>CM070040.1:71872369-71882736 GCA_036250615.1 Ptychadena robeensis | reverse complement strand
AGTCCGGCGTCTCCAGTGACGCCGGGCTTATGTTTACTACCCTGAGCTGAGCAGGCAATTGCCCGTGGCACGGTCATAAAAAAAACGTGCCATGGGCGAAACGCTCAGAGGGTTAAGGACTGATTTTGGGAAGAAAATGATGGTACACATGGCCATGCACCCATCGACCAGTATATGGACAGCAAGGAAAGCAAAACCGATGCCCCAAGTGAACAATCCAACAGTTCAACTTTTTACCTAAATACTTATTTATGGAACACGGGTGAGCGCTGAGCTAGACACATGTGAGATGTGCTGCTTCCGGGAGGAGACCAGTCACAAGTTCATTGTGTTTTGTTTTTAGGGCATGAATGACTCGACTCACCCAATGCCTACATGACTAGCGTTGATCATCAATCCTGTTGTGCAATTATTTTTAACCCTTCCTGTAACTGTGGGAAAACATGCCATTGATGGCTGCCTACTGCTCAGTGGGATGAAAGAAAACTTTTTTTTAACTTTCTTGCTGATACCAGTCATAGATATGTCATTTATTGTCATTGTATCACATATAACTAAAGCAGAATTTATTTTTTTATTAATTAAAGTCTCTATATATATAGTCATATGAAAAAATAAATAAAAAATAACCAATGCCTTTGTGGTTTTTGTCCCATTCTTGAATATATGGATATTTTGTAGAAAGAGAAAACTTGTATAGGAGCCTTGAAAGGAGGAAGGCCAGACTAAAGGTTGCCCACAAAAATGTAGATAAAAACCAGGACTTCAGGAATAATGTTCCTTGGACAGATTGGTCGAAAAGTGAATTAGGACACAAGACTTATTTTGGTTAAAAGCAAATATAGAATTCCAGGAAAAGAACCTCATACCAACTGTAAAACATGGAGGTGGAAGTGTCATGGTTTGGTGAAGCTCTGCTGCAGGAGGACCTGGGCAACCCACCATCATAGACTCTACCAATAATTTAACCTTGCATCAGAGGATGCTTGAGGAACATATAAGGCCACCTTTAAAGCGGACCTACTTACCCAATTTGCATTATGGGTATCAAAAGGGTTGATAACAGGGCAAGGCAAGATATAAAAAAAAGCTAAATGAGGCAATGCTTTGCCACTCCAGTAATATTTGGGCCCTGGAAAGCTCCATGCGCCGCAGGAAGATAGATATCAAGTCCCCTTGTGCCTGAAGCCCACCGCAGTGTCACTTGAGGGATCGGGGCAGAGATTATATCCCAAAAGTTTGAGACGGCCATCTTAGAGGGTAGCAAATTGGATAGAGTAGGCATGGTGGCACTCATAGTGAGAAAGAGGGAAAAGTAAGTATGTTGTTTTTGGGAGTCGGTTTTCCTGGATAAAGATAGCAGACAGGTAAGATATGTGTATATGTTATTTTTTTTTATGATTTTTTCAGTACAAAACTGCTTTAAAAAAATTTAACTAGACCCTGCAACACTACTATGCCCTTAAAACTTACCAGGATATCCACAGACTGGCAGAAAACTAAAGCTAGCCACACACGGTTCAATTTTGGTTCAATCGATGCTCGATTAGATCGAGGAATTCAATAGTCTAATCGAAAATCAATCTTAATTGCATCAACATACACCCCACATTGAGTTTGCGATTGTGGTGAGATTTCAATTCCAAAATATTACTAAAATCGTCGATGTTGGTCTGGAAACGATTGAAGTTCAGATTGAAGTGGTCTATGTTATTATATCGAATCTAATCGATCCAGGAGAAACACCACAAACATCCACGATTATAAAACGATTTTGGCACAATCGACGATGATTTTCCAACATGTCCGATCAAAATTCGATCAATTTTTCTGCCTTCATCGAACAATTATCGTTGATCGTACCATGTGGGCATTTCTCAATTTTCGTTCAATCGATGAAAAAATTTATCTAAACGAGCATCGATTGAACCAAAATCGAACCGTGTGTGGCTAGCTTAAGGAATAAAGAGCCATGGAGCATCTAAATCAAAGTCCAGATCTTAATCCCATTAAGATGCTGTGAAATGGCTTTAAATGGGGCTGTACATGCAAGAAACACTTCACACATCTAAAGCTAGCAACACATGGTTCAATTTTGGTTCAATCGATGCTCGATTAGATCGAGGAATTCAATCGTCTAATCAAAAATCGATCTTAATCGCATCAACATACACCCCACATTGAGTTTGCGATTGTGGTGAGATTTCGATTCAAAAATATTACTAAAATCGTGGATTTTGGTCTGGAAACGATTGAAGTTCAGATTGAAGTGGTCTATGTTATGTATATCTAATCTAATAGATCCAGGAGAAACACCACAAACATCGACGATTATAAAACGATTTTGGCACAATCGACGATGATTTTAAAACATGTCCGGTCAAAATTCGATTCGATTTTCTGCCTTAATCGAACAATTATCTTCGATGGTACCATGTGGGCATTTCTCGATTTTCGTTCAATCGATGAAAAAATTCATCTAATCGAGCATCGATTGAACCAAAATCGAACCGTGTGTGGCTAGCTTAACAGCTGAAATGATTCTGCATTGAGGAGTGAGCAAACTTCCCTTAGACCGATGACAGTGACTGGTAGATGGCTACAAAAAGTGTCTCACTACAGTTATATAAGCCAAAGAGGTTAACACTAGAGGGTTGGGTGTCCTAACTTTTTCCTCAGCTAGATGACACATTTTAGTTAAAAAAATGTATTTAATGAGTAAATCAAGGCTCATTTTTTGTTTAAATGCTTTTCCAGTGATGAATGACAAGAAGATAAGACATTGATATGCTTTGATTTCAATATCAAGAGAAACATATTTAATGGGGTTTACTCATTTTTTCACAAGAACAGATAATGAAAATGACAGCGAGTATGAAGAACAAGCGTGTAAAGAGTTATAGATACTGAGATTACCCTCGGCATACATGAGATAGGAAGCCGCACTATCCGGTGTCATAATGGGAGTCGTATCAGCGTGGATGTCCGCCTGTAAATGTCAAGCGAACCAGCAAAGTGGAGCTAAACCCAAAAACAAACATTGATTACATCACATCTTAGCGGACGTGCACATTAGTTTTCTTTTTTTAAATTTTCTCCTAGAAATCCTGCTTTGGGGTGTCCACAAGCCATACACGTGTAGGATTCCATGGCCAATTGATCACTCACGCGATCGATTCCGGCGATTCTGCCGGGAATCGCAGGTGTGATCAATCGGCCAATTAAGAGTATCCATCGCAGCATACCACCTTAATCCAACGGATTCCAGGACGATTCCATGTCCGATTGTCCACCTCACAAATGGCAATTCCCCCTGATCTGGGCAGAATCAATCTGATGGAACCAACACGTTGGTTCTCTTTTGGATCCGATTCTGGGCCCCTGAACGATCGGACCTGATCGATCGGACAAGGTGGGCTGCATGCGATTCTGGCACGATCGTTTGGCGTGCACGCGCCCGGAATCGATCGTGCCGGAATCCGGTGGGAATCCGACACGTGTATGGGGGCCTTAATGAGGAAAACTGTAGCCACCCTCGGCTCAATCATTTCTTAAGCCCCCCCATACACCTTAAGATCGATCCATACAATCTCCATTAGATCTACCAACAACTGTGTAGTATAGTGGCCTCCCTGATAGAATACATAGTGATTGGAAGGTATATATCACTGCTATGTAGTGCCGGGTCCTCCCTGATAGAATACACAGTGATTGGAAGGTATATATCACTGCTATGTAGTGCTGGGTCCTCCCTGATAAAATACATAGTGATTGGAAGGTATATATCACTGCTATGTAGTGCCGGGTCATCCCTGATAGTATACATAGTGATTGGAAGGTATATATCACTGCTATGTAGTGCTGGGTCCTCCCTGATAGAATACATAGTGATTGAAAGGATTAGAAAGCTCCTCATATTACATGGTTTTGGTAGAACAAAATTTGATTGTACAGAAATTGTATAGAAAGATTGTAAGGTGTATGGGGGCCTTTAAGCAGTTTACACACGTGTAGATATGGGCCAGATCGATGGCCACTTCAAGCACCGTGCATGCTCACATCCATCTATCTGGCCTATCTAATGCGGCCATCAATCCGTAAACCATGGTCGATGTCCATTGCTTTGCATGGGGACCGTGGGGTCTCCATGCAAAGCATCTTCGGAGCTGGAGACACAGCAGTGCTGCACCTCCAGCTCCTTCTGTGACCTTATTGTAGTGCACTCACCCAGGTTTTTGGGTGGAAATGTAGGGAAAAAAGTTAACATCAGCAAATCCAACATTACTGTACATCCCAAGCAGCCTGTAACCCACAGACCGGAGAAAAACACCTGCTGGGGGGCCCAGACAACAGTGGTGTGCGCAAACCCAGCATCCACTGCACGCAGCAGGAGCGAGTCGCTCTTCCCAAGCAGCTGATAGCTTGGAGAAAGACACCTGCTCGGGGGTCCAGCCAAAAGTGGTGTGCGCAAACCCGGCATCTGCTGCATGCGGCAGGAGCGAGTTGCCCTTCCCAAGCACTCCCCCCTCTCATTTACTGTACTGGCAAGAATGAGGGGTGATGAAACCCTAAGGGTATGTTTCCACGGCGCTACACTCCTGCTGAGCACGCCAAACACCGGACCCACACAAGCCGCCGCCCACTCAGAAGGTGAGTTAACCATGTAGACCGTCACCAGTGTTAGCTGCGCAGGAGCAAGTGATACGACATGTTTAGGCTCTGCACAATTTTGGGAAGTGTGTCTTATAGAGCGAAGAACAATCACTGAATTAAATTTTTGTGAAGTATCGGATGTCTTGTAAAAAAACAATGCTGAAGCGCAGGTTGTTTCAGGAGGAAAAAAAGTAGATTTGTATTTTATGGGGCGGGGGGATCAAATTAAAGGGGTGATATTAAGATAACAGGGGCACAATGGGGAGTGCACTGAATAATGTATCCAGACACTACAGGCAACGCTGACACAGCACACTTGGTGTCTATTCAGTATAATCCGCCCTCTGACGTTCATACGTGACTTTAGTAAATGAAGTTCATACGGTGACTGGATCTGACGGGGCAGAACCCTCAGGTGAGGAAACTGTAGATTCCTCTGTAGCGTACAATAGGGCTTTATGAGCTGTCCCTTTAAGTCTCATTTATTTTTTCCATTTGTGCCTCCCCGCACGCCCACCCACAGGAAAACATGGCGGGGAAAGCAAATGTCAGCTTGAAAAGTGAGGCCCTGTATCCTCCTTTTCTAGAAACGTGGGCACAAGCCACAAAGAGAAGTCTTTAAATCTCAGCCTGAAAGCAAGGAAAGTACGCTGACACGCGTATGACACACGGACGCCTGTCTACATACGTCTACGGGGGACCGGTGTTCTGAGATATTTTCCTACCTGAAAAATTTTCCTTTTCTTACAACTGCGCATGTGCAGATAGCCCTAGTTTTGGGGTTTTCAGGGTTAATCTTCCAAATTTCAGGTGTCAAGGTTAGGGGTGGGGTTAAGGTTAGGGGGTTCCGAGGGTTAAGCTAGCCATACACGTGTCGGATTCCATGTCCAATCGATTCATCATCCGATCGGCGATTCTGCTGGGGGCGGGAATCGCAGGCGTGTATCAATCTCCAATTAAGATAATCCATCGCACATACCGACCTTGTCCGATGCGGATTCCGGCACGATTTGTTGGCATTCCCACCTCCGATTCACCTCCATTCCACCTCACAAGGGCAAATCCCCCTGAACTCGGGCAGAATGTATGAGAAAGACCAACATGTTGTGTTCTCTGTCGGATCCGATCTGAGCCGCGCGTCCGATTAATCGGACCCCTGATCGGAGTCGGACAGCGGTGCTGCATGCTATTCCGGCACGATCGTTTGGCGTGCAACGCTCCTGGAATCGATCGTGCGGAATCCGTGCGAATCAAACGTTTAGGGGCCTTTAAGGTTATGGAGTTGGGGAGTAAGATTCATTTTTAAAACAACCCCTAAACTTCACCGCGACCCCCCTATCCACAAAACTCACCCCTACTATCAAGCACCACTCCCCCTAACCTAAACCCCCCAACCCCTAACCTTTACACCCGAAAACCAGAAGATTAACCCTGAAAACCCCAAAACTAGCGCTATCTGCACATGCGCAGTTGTAATTATAGGAAAATATTTCAGGGTAGGAAAAGAACACCGGCCAATCAGACACCGGGGATCCAGATTTTAGTGGGTGTTGGAGAATTAAATCACCTTGTTGTTGTCCAAGGCGCTCCACACACCCAATCTTATTGTAGCTGTGTATAGTAGATCTGTCCAGACTGATGTGTGATGGAATCTTCCGTTCATCTCCAACCAACAAGAAGAAGCCAACAAACAGGTCTGAGGACTCTGAGGATGTGTTATTCTTGTGACACATTCTGTTCTAACAATGTTTTCAGATCTCTCGGAGAAGTTTAATAGTCAGTTAACCCAGAGGTGAGATCTATATAACCTCACCCTCTTACACGAACACTTACTGCTAAAGTATGTCAAGAAAACATTCAGAGGATGAACCAGGACTGGAGGCTGAAGGAGTGACCTAGTAGTAGTTTGCTTCTTAAAATAAAACTTTTACAGTGCTACAGGCTTCCTACTCTGATTTCTCTGAACCCCGTTTCTCCCACTATGCTGAATACACGTGTGCATAGGGCACTGGGCTCCCGACGCCCTCCCTAGCATGCAAATCTGGCCTCCTCCCTCCCTGACATGGGTGCCCACCCACCCCGTGTAGATCTGAACAGTGGCCTGCGAGCTGCCGATGGGGGGGGGGGAGTTGGAGGGTAAAGGTGGGTTTACACGTCAACATTTTTTCGGCCGACAGATGGACGACGAACGATTTTTTGGTTCGTTGTACAAAAATCTGAAACGGCCATTTGCTCCGATGGATTTTTTTTCCGATATCTGACAAAAAATCGTCCACAAGGTGATCGGACATGTTGGTAAACTTTCATCTGTCGTTTATTTTTCGTGTAAAAAACGGACACTCCTTATTTCACTCGATATTTTTTGACTCGATATTTAACCAGTAGCATGGGGAGTGGGATTTTTACAATGTATGATTTTGATTCGTCCATTATGTTGTTTATATTTTCTTTCCGGGTAGAACTTTGAGAACGAAACAATTGCATTGTGGACTTCAACTTGATTTTGAAGCTTAATTTATCAAAACTATTTGTGTTAGAGACATACTTTTTTTTTGTATACCCCCAAAAACCCTTCTCTACATCTCAACAGAGTTTGGTGATGATACATGTTCCGGGGGGGGCTTTGCAATTAACTCGACATCATCTAAATTGGGGACGCCACGTGATTTGCATATGATGATACTCCCAGTCAAGGTCATATGTCAATCCCTAAAGTCTAAGCCATACACGTGTAGATTCCATGGCCATTGATCACTCCCCAATTGATTCCGTCGATCTCATCGGAATGGGAGCTGCGATCAATCTGGCCATTTAAGAGTGGATCCCGATCGCTGCACACCACCTTGTCCAAGTGATCACGTCCAATTATCTTTTGAAGAACATGGTGGTCCTCTGTCGGATCCAATTCTGATCCAATTCTGAGCCCCAGATCAATTGGACGTGATCAACTTGGACACGGTGGTGTGCAGCGATCGGATACTCTTAATTGGCAGATTGATCTCAGCTCCCATTCCCGATGAGATCGCCGGAATCAATTGGGGTGAGTGATCAATTTGGCCATGGAATCTACACGTGTATGGCACTTAAAGCAGCCTACGCAGGCTCGATCTTCAATCAATCACAACTTAAACAATCATTTTTAAGTTTCTGTATAAATTGTATGTCGATTGTACACATGCCCCATATGTAGTATAGTACCAGATTTTTGATCGATTTTTGATCGCTTTTTTTTCACTCGACATAATAATCGATCCAAACTTAGTCCGATTGAAATTTCACTCAGAAGTGAGGTAGAATAGGTAGAAACAAAACGATCCAAAAATTGGTTGGACCACACTTTTCAATCCAATTTTCAAATCGCCGATCACAATTTAACCATCCATCCGGTCCGGATGCAAAAAAACGACTGAATTTTCCACTCAATTTTGATCGGTTCCGTCAATTTAACCAGGTGGGCAAAACTACTCAATTCTCAATAAATCGATTACAAATTTATCGTTTTAAGTCGATTGATGAAAATCTGACCTGTGTATGGCTGCTTAAGGCTCCCCATAAACCGTGTTAGATTTCTCTTATCAGATTTCCTTTAGATCTCTATTTGTTTTTACCAAAACCATGTAATATGAGGAACTTTCTAAACCATCAAGTCTACCTGGTGTTCAATCGCAGAGGGACCGGCACTACATAGTTTGTTGGTAGATCTAAAGGATATCGACGAGAGATCCTAAAGGTGTATGGGGGCCTTAAGGGTTTTCCACTGCGCCTTTGTTCCGTGATGCAAGTGACGCGGACGCAAACCCTAACCACAATGTGAAAGGGACAGCCTGCGTCATTTGCAGGCCATTCATAGTCCAAGTTATACATGGAAAAGCCAGCGCCATAATGCGTAGGGCGTTTTTTCCTATTCAATGAATAGAATGCGCTAAACCGCTAAGCAGCGGTAATGTGCCTCTTCACCAGGGCGCATTCACCCGCCGCACCCATGGACAAGAAGCAGGCAGGTGGGCGCCATTGTGCGTCTAAACCGATCCATTCCATGCCACTATAACAATGTAACTTGAAAAACTCATTCTCATATTTTAGGCTGGGTCTACACTTAGCAGCCCCTGAAACCGCGGTGGCCGTCCTAGTAAGCTGCCCCGCAGTTTGCCTGCTGTTCTGGCGCTGTTTCACAGAGAGTTTTTAGAGGGCGACAGAGTAGGCGCCATGTCGGCAATACAGTATCCTATACTTTCCATTAGGAAACGCATGTTTCCTGCTGTGTCCGTGAAGATTCCACAACAACACGCCCGGCCAGATTTATGGAACCGTTGCGTATAACCACGCCCGCACGTCTTGACAAGCAGTATAGACCTCATATTGCCGCGCAGCCAACCGTGGGACCTAAGATGCCCATACACCTTTAGATCTCTCTGTCAGATTATCCCTTTCGATCACCAACAACTATGTAGTGCCGGGTCCTCTGCGATTGAACACAGGAGACTTGAGGTTTACAAAGTAAGCCCCCCTAGACCTTAAGATCGCCAGGACATTCCATTAGACTACCAACACATGTGTAGTAGAGTGGGCCCCGTGATAGAATCATAGTGATTGGAAGGGGTATATACACGCTATGTTGCTGGGTCCTCCCGGATAGAATACTAGGGAGTGGAAGGTATAGATCACTGGCGTATGTGGCCGGGTCTCCCTGATAGAATCATAGGATGGAAGGGTATATTCACGCGCTAGGTAGTGCTGGGTCCGCCCGGACAGCAAGGGGGCAGTAGGTAGGGGATGTGGTAAGGGGGGTATATATCACTGCTAGTGTGTCGGTCCTCCGGTAGAATACATAGTGGATGGGAAGGTGTATAGCAGCATGTAGTGCGGGTCCTCCTGATAGAGATACGATGTGATTGGAAGTATATAGCCTGCTATGTAGTGGGCGTCCTCCTGTAGATACATAGTGATTGGAGGGTATATATCACGGCTATGTAAGTGCGATGGGCCTCCCTGGATAGAATACGGTGATGGAGGTAGATACACGCTATGTAGTGGCTGGGTCCTCCGTGATAGAATACATGGTGATTGGAAGGTATATATCCTGCTAGGTAGTGCCGGGTCGTGGCCCTGATAGGAATACTAGGTTGGGGGAGTATAATCAGTGCTATGTAGTGCCGGGTCCTCCCTGATAGAATACATAGTGAGTGGAAGGTAGATCACGCTATGTAGTGCTGGGTCCTCCCTGATAGAATACAAGTGATTGGAAGGTTATATCACTGCTATGGTGGTTGGTCGGGCTCCGGATAGATACATAGTGATTGAAGGTATATATCACGCTATGTAGTGCTGGGTCCGTCCCTGAGAAAGTGACAGGTGGATTGGAAGGTATATATCACTGCTATGTAGTGCCGGGTCCTCCCGGATAGAACTAGTGATTGGAAGTATATTCACTGCAGGTGCCGGGTCCTCCCGTGAGAGATACATAGTGGATTGGAGAGGTATTATCCGCTATGAGTGCGGGTCGCCTGATAGAGATACAATGGATGGAAGGATATATCACTGCTATGGTAGTGTTGGGTCCTCCCGATAGTACATAGTGATTGGAGGTATATATCACGGCTATTAGTGGGGGTCCTCCCTGATGAAACATGGTGATTGGAAGGTATATATCACGCTAGTAGGCGGGTCCTCCTGAAGAATACATAGGTGATTGGAAGGTATTATCATGCTATGTG
>CM070040.1:71810827-71821136 GCA_036250615.1 Ptychadena robeensis | reverse complement strand
TAATAAAATTATTCCTCAAAAATACCACTTGCCTAATAATTCTGCACTCCCTGTAATATGTTGGACATAAGATTGCAAGCTCTTCAGTGATATGACTATATGCTCTGTAAAGTGCCGTGTAATATGTTGCTGCTATATAACTACAATTAAACAACTACAAGTAAATAATAATTATAATGTCTATGAAAACAGGACGGTGCTAAGAATACTTCTCAGGATATATATCCACAGGGTGGCATGGACGTCGGTGTGATGCGTCCATGTCGACCATCCCGTGTATTGCCTGCGGGGTGTGCTTTGATTAAAAGGATCAATGGATCTTCAATGGATGTGTTGCTTACCATTGACAGTGAACCGCGTTGTTGACACAGCACTGGATCCTGTCCCACTGAAATGAATGTGACGTGTTCTGTCCACGTCCGTTTCCCCGCGGTCAGCTTGCGCTGGTAATAGACGCAGAGGACACAAGCCATTAGATTGTAAGCTCTATGGGGCAGGGGGCATCTCCTCCTGGGTCATAGTCTGAACATGTATGTTAGATTGTGTTGCCTTTCATCTGTTATTTAAGCTGGCCATACACCTTTAGATCTCTCTGTCAGATTTCCTTTAGATCTACCAACAACTATGTAGTGCCGGGTCCTCTGTGATTGAACACAGGTAGACTTGATGGTTTAGAAAGTCCCTCATATTACATGGTTTTGGTAAAACAAAAGGAGATCTAAAGGAAATCTGACAGAGAAATCTAAAGGTGTATGGGGACCCTGAATGTACAACACTACGTTATATGTTGGCGCTATGTAAATAAAAGTTATTAATGGGGACCTGGAGGTTGAGGTGTGCATGCCCACCTCCTCCATCAGACAGACAGAAGGACAGACTATGACAGTCAGTATATTCTCCCCAGATACCTCTTGATGTTGGGTGGATTTCCGCTTGCTGCTTCTAAATTTAGGAGAAGAATTTTGTCAGAATCCAGATACTCTGTAACAGAAGGAAGGAATTTGAGACTATAGGGGGGGCTGGGCGAGGAGATGAATTTACATATCCTTACAGTGGCGGCCAATCAGAAGGCAGAGGGGCGCGGTTATGGTGATTGTCTCCCGTCTAAGGAGCATGCGTGGATGGATGGGTAACAAAGCGAAGCCTCAGTCGCTGCATTTGGTATTATCCGCTGGAAAGGACTGAGCTGGGATTGTCTGAGGACTGGCTCACCTCTGAAGTGGGATCTGCCATAGCCAGCAGTAAGTACAATGATGAGGGTGGTGGTGGTGGTGGGGTGAGGTACCCATCACACTGGGCACAATGAATGACTCAGGTTGGCATGTAATCTGAAGAGTGGGCGGGTGCTGGGTTGTGTGATGAGGAGGAGGATGATAGTCTCCAGAGACCCCTGGATACTGCAGGTGTGTGGGAGCTCATGGGGTGGCACTGCCAGGGTTAAATGGGGGTAACTGCCATCCTATCCTCAGGGTATGATCAGCACTGCAGAGCCATATCTATTGTATGGTGAGCCTGGCATTGATCACTGTACATGGAGACATTGTTGCTGTGTGTCAGATACATTTCATTCTACGTAGCTGTGTATGTGAAATAATGTATATATACTATATAGAAGATCTATGGGTCACAAGTGTATATACTATATAGAAGATATATGTGTTACATGTGTATATACTATATAGAAGATCTATGGGTCACAAGTGTATATACTATATAGAAGATATATGTGTTACATGTGTATATACTATATAGAAGATCTATGGGTCATGTGAATATACTATATAGAAGATCTATGGGTCACATGTGTATATACTATATAGAAGATCTATGGGTTACATGTGTATATACTATATAGAAGATCTATGGGTTCTATGTATATATACTATATAGAAGATCTATGAGTTACATGTGTGTATATATACTATATAGAAGATGTATGTGTCACATGTGTATATACTATGTAGAAGATCTATGGGTCACATGTGTATACTATATAGAAGATATATGTGTCACATGTGTATATACTATGTAGAAGATCTATGGGTCACGTGTATATACTACATAGAAGATCTATGGGTTACATGTGTGTATATATACTACATGGAAGATCTATGGGTTCTATGTATATATACTATAAAGAAGATCTATGGGTCACATGTGTATATATAGTATATACTATAAAGAAGATCTATGTGTCACATGTGTGTATACTATAAAGAACATCTATGGGTGACCTATGTATATATACTATATAGAAGATGTATGGGTCACGTGTAAATATTCTATATTGAAGATGTATAAGTCATGTGTACAGATACTATATAGAACATCTATAATATATATAGAAGATCTATAAGTTACATGGATATATACTATATAGAACATCTATGGGTTACAAGTGTATATACCATATAGAACATCTATGGGTTACATGTGTATCTATACTATATAGAACATCTATGGGTTGTATATATACTATATAGAACATGTACGAGTTACATGTGTGTGTGTATATATAGAAGATCTATAGGGTACATGCATATATACTATATAGAAAATCTACAGGGTACATGCATATATGCAAAGGGCATCGTGCCCACAGCCAGCAGATCTGGCTCTTCTGTACCAGCCAGAAATATCTCTGGTTGCACACGGCGTGAATCTATAGGTAATGTGTGAATGTATATGTAGTGAACGTCACATACAGTAGTGTATACATAGGCAGCTATGGCTGGCATGCCCAGTCTGTGTGTGGCCTGATAACGGACAGTAACCATGCGTGGCCGGTGGGCATCCATGTCTCCGGGGAGGAGAGGCCCTTCATCCATAATTCCTTGTAGCTGCCAAAATGTTTTGGTTCTGGGAATTTTTTTGGCATCTGTTTCGGCCACAGAAATGACGCTGCTGCAGTTCATTGTACACTGCTCCTGTTTCTGCATGCCACCCGGGTATCACATGTATCCGCATTTTGTGATTCACATATAGATGGAAAATTTGGCTTTATCCTTCCGGCCTGAGGCTAGAACTGTATGAGCGGCTTAATCTCCCGCTAATGAGACTTCTGAGCTTTAGACTTCTGCTGGCACACTGCTCTGTTGTGGCACTCAATGTGCTGCTAATGGGGGGGGGGGGGCTGCCAACAAGTGGTTAAATTGCTCAGAGGTATGGAGGATCAAAGCGCCCATGTGGTATCATCTTTATGCAACCACAGCCTTACCCATATGTGTGTACCCAAATCCCTGCAAATTCATAGATGGGTACATAGAGTCCAAATATCTCCACCATAGCTCTTTATTCAGCACAGCTTTCAGTCCTGCATGCCTCTGCCAACCTGTGCCACACCACCATCAGTTCTTTGTGCCTCTTAAAGGGTTAAAAAGCACAATCTTTACTGCAGTATGTCTCTTCCAATGTATTCCATCACAACCTTCATTCCTGTGTGCCTCTGCCAGTGTATGCCACCTCAGCTTTCAGTCCTGCATGTTTCTGCCAGTGTAACCCACGTAATATTAGTGTGTGCCACCACTGCCAATGTATTCCGTCATAACTTTCATTCCTGTGTGCCTCTGCCAGCGTATGCCACCTCAGCTTTCAGTTCTGTATTTCTCTGCCAGTGTAACCCACCTTGCATTAGTGTGTACCACACAATGTATTCCGTCATAACCTTCAGTCCTCAGTGCCTTTTTTTTACCCCCACAGTCCCTCTGCTTGTGTATGCCATCCCAATCTCCAGTCCTCTGTGTTTCTGTGCCACATACTTCAGTTTTCAGTGCCTCTGCCAATGTAAATCTTCTGCCACATCCTGTGTGTCTTTGCCAGTGTGTATTGCCACACACTTCAGTCTTGTGTACTTCCACCTATGCCACCTCAGCTTTCAGTGCTTTGTGTCTCTGCCAGTGTATGTCTCCTCAATCTTGAGCCCTATGTGTCTCTGCCAGTGTATGCCCCCTCAGCTGTCAGTGCTATGTGTCTCTGCCAGCGTATGCCCCCTCAGCTTTCAGTCACATGTGTCTCTGCCAGTGTATGCCCCCTCAGCTTTCAGTCACATGTGTCTCTGCCAGTGTATGCCACCTCAAAGTAGTCCTGGATGTCTTTGCTAGTGTTTGCCACCTCAGCCTGTAGTTCCATGTACCTTTGCAAGTGTTTGCCATCTCAGCCTATAATCCTGGATGTCTTTACTAGTGTTTGTCACCTGAGCTTTCATTCATGTGTGTCTCTGCCAGCGTATGCCACCTCAGCTTTCAGTCATGTGTGTCTCTGCCAGCGTATGCCCCCTTAGCTTTCAATCACATGTGTCTGTGAGTATTTGCCACCTCAGCCTGCAGTCCCATGTGCCTCTGCACGTGTTTGCCACCTCAGCCTACAATCATGTATGTTTTTGCTAGTGTTTGCCACCTCAGGTTTCAGTCACATGTGTCTCTGCCAGTGAATGCCACCACAGCCTTCAGTCCTGGATGTCATTGCTAGTGTATGCTACCTCAGCCTTCAGTCCTGTGTTTCTCTGCCAGTGTATGCCACCTCCACATTCAGTCCTGTGTGTCTCTGCCAGTGTATGCCACCCCAGTATTCAATCCTATGTGCCTCTGGCAGTGTATGCCACATCCGCATTTGGTCCTGTGTGTCTCTGCCAGTGTATGCCACCTCAGTATTCAATCATATGTGTCTCTGGCAGTGTATGCCACATCCACATTCGGTCCTGTGTGTCTCTGCCAGTGTATGCCACCTCAGTATTCAATCATATGTGTCTCTGCCAGTGTATGCCACCCCAGTATTCAATCCTATGTGCCTCTGGCAGTGTATGCCACATCCACATTCGGTCCTGTGTGTCTCTGCCAGTGTATGCCACCTCAGTATTCAATCCTATGTGCCTCTGGCAGTGTATGCCACATCTAAATTCGGTCCTGTGTGTCTCTGCCAGTGTATGCCACCTCAGTATTCAGTCCTATGTGCCTCTGGCAGTGTGTGCCACATCCACATTCAGTCCTGTGTGTCTCCTCCAGTGTAAATCACCTTGTTTTTCACCTCACCCTATAATTTTAGTTTTGTATGTCCATACCAATGTATGCAACCTTGGCATTTTGTATGTCCATACCAATGTATGCAACCTTCAGTTCTGTGTGTATTGGTCTATATATAACACCTCAGCATTTTACCCTGTGTTTCTCTGCCAGTGAATGCCACCTCATCTTTCAGTCCAGCGTGCCAGCATAAACCACCTACACATCTTGTCATGTGTGTGTTTGCCAGTGTATGCTCCCTCTAAAATGTAATCTTCCATGTGTATGCCACCTCATTATTCAGCCCAGTGTTTCTCTGCCAGTGTATGCCCTCACTGGTTCAATCATTTGTGCCAGTTCCATGTATGGTATACACACAGCTTTCATTCCTGTCGGGCCTTGGCATTATACCCGTTCATACATACTGTGTACACAAGCAAATCTCTCCCTGGGGCCTGTCTTTGACACTGTACAGATAAGACGAGAACACACCTTCCAAACAATTCTTCTGTAAGGGATGATGGCATAGTCACAATTTCCATATTTTATGTGAGGATTACAGGATGTCAACGAGCATCCTTCACTCTGAGATGAAGGAGCGCCAGGATCTTCTCCTGTCTGCAATCACCACATATGATTGATTCCAGCCAGACGCAACACGTGCGTTTCATACATTAGCTGTCTGCGTCAGAGCCGACATTACACAGCAACAGGCCCGCGTATAATATTACATCTAAGGGGTGCCCAGCAATGGCCGGGTATCACCTTCTTGTGTTGCCAGGGGCATAATTACAAATAAGCTTTACATTTCGCCATGATCAGATATTTCCAACAAACCACAAGGGGCCTATGACTGCGTCCTTGAACCCCTTTACTCGCTTCAGAATGTAAACTGAATGAGGCTGAAGTATTTTGCGCTAATCATTATGGTTACACCTTGATTATTTTACAGTTTGAGGAATAAAATCAGGCTGGAAGTTCTGCAAGGTACAATAAGCTCGGAAGCATAGTCAATCGCTAACGATTCTTTTAATTGGCGCACTGATCCCTCAGTAGTGCTTTCATAGTCAGAATGAACCATCCTAGGAAGAAATAACGACCTACAGACAGCATGGGGGTGCGGAGGAAGTTCTCATGGTGGATCTGAGAGGTCAGGGGTCCCGGCATTACTCCCCTTTGTGTCTATTATAGATTCTGTACAGAGGGCAGCATATCTCATCCCCCAGCCTGCTCTTCAGTTTCTTATCTATTGTAGACCAGGTTGGGAAAAACAAATCCTGGTTGAGCCTATAGGCCACTTTACCTACTCACATTGCTCAGGCATGGTCATGGGCAAGTTGTTGCCTTCAGGAAGTAGGTAGTGCCAATGCTGGTGGAAATGCATACACAGGGGTGCACATAACTTTTTTAGTAAGCTCCTCAGATGAGTACCAGGAGATGGTGATTGGTACTCACCCCATATGTAGGGTGGTCTACCTCACTGTCCTCTGCGTCACCCTCCTGCAGATGGACCTCCCTGTTCCTGATTGAGCCTGAGATTAGCGGCCTCCATCCACAGGTCACCAGCTGGCTTTGGGTCACATGTAACTCTCACAGTACAACACGTTTGAACCCCCAGATCTCATACCTCAGTAGTACGACCCTGACATTTTCTGACTTAGTTACTAACCTCTGAGACTACCTGCAGTCCAAATGTCAACCTTTCATAGTCATTTTCCAGCTGCCACACAGTGCTCTTCTCTTGTCAGATTTTACCCTTACATATGCCTACTCTGACTTTCATCCCCCAGATTTCCAACACCCTTAGAAGTCCAATATTTTTATTTTGAATTATTAATTTACATTCCCAATTTCACACCCCTAACTCCAACCTTTCATAGTTATTCATGTTTCCCTGCGGTTATCCAAGTGACATAAATTGTATACATGTAACATTTAGCTGCGGCCGCCCAGACACGGAGCGCCTCCAAGTTGTTAGTACACATATGAGCTGTGTAACAATAATGCCGGTACGCAGAGCTAGGTTTTGGCCACTTTGGAGTACCAGAGCGCCACTTATGTGCACCCCTGTGCATATAGATATAGTGACTGTAGGAGATCAGCAGCACCATGAAGATTGCTAACCTGTCATTTGAGCTTTTCGTCCGTTGCTGGACTGCCCATCTGGTGTAACCAACAGGCCAACTGTAGGATAGGCTACTGGTAGGGTAACCCGGTAAGAAAACATTAAACCTTTGGGACTCCTTATTACTTGGTGGTTCACTGGCTTGGAAAAAAAAGCTCTTCTGTATCAGATGTCTTAACAGCTGCTATTCATGTACCTATTCCAGACCAACAGCTCCCTAAGCAGGGAAGCCAAGACGTGGCTCCTTCCAGAACAAGTTGGCAATGGTAACTCACATTTCTAGAAAGGCAGCCAAACACCATGACTTTCCCACCATGTTGGAACGTTTCTTTAGCTAGGCAGAGCTTGGAGGTTTGAATTTGGCTTATCGTAGTTACTCCATTCTTGACCTTGTTACCATCCTAAAATATACAACTGACAATTTCAGATGTTGTGCTTTTTCTGAAGAATATCCTGATGTTTTCCTTGACTTCCATAACATGCCAACTAGCTTCTGAATGTACTGGTAATGGTCTCGGTAAAGCTATCCTCTCCTGCAAATCAAAGGTCCTAAACTTAAATAGTCAGCAGGCCATGTGTCCACTGCGGATTCCCTGCACTAGAAGTATGCCGGCACATTTGCCAGGCAGATTCCCGGCGGCTGCCCGCATCGGTGGGAATGCGCCCTATTGATGCAGCAGAGGAAAGATGTCTTGTCTTAGAGACATCTCCATAGATCTTCAATGGAGGTGTTTCCGGCAGCACAGTATCGAGCTGCTATGAAGTCGCGGCCGCCCACAACTTCACCGTGGGCATCCACGTCTGCAGTGGACGCAAGCACTAAAAATCCTCTTTAATAGACTAGAAATGATAGCTAAGAAGTTATGGGTAATAAATACTGAGTATGTATCGGGGAGGACCTTACTTTCCTCTCAAAGAATGGGGTTAATTATTTTATACCAGTAGGAGAGAGCTTACCAATATTTATATCTGTAAGGACTGAACTTCATTCCCAAAGAACCCAGAGCAGTCTGTACAGTGCAGGTCAACCAAGCATTCTGTTTCCCCAGCCTGGCACCTTGGCTGCTCTTCCTTCCTTCTAGTGTGTGGGCATGGAGAGAAGTAAGAAGAGCAAGGAGCCGCAGCTGCTTCTGCAGCCATACATCTTGGCTGCTCTCTCTTCCAATGTGTTTGCATTGGAGGAGAGCATGGAACTGCAGCTGCTTCTCCGGCCAAACATTTTCAGTTGCTCTCTCTTCCATTCTGTGTGTGGAAAGGGTGGAAGAGAGCAGGGAGCCACAGCTGCTTCTCCTGCTGGTCCTCTTGGCTGCTTTCTCTTCCTTCAAGTTTGTGGGCATTGGAGGAAAGCATGGAACCACAGCAGCTTCTCCAACCAGACATTTTCAGTGGATCTCTCTTCCATTCTGTGTGTGATAAGGGTGGAAGAGAGCAAGGAGCCGCAGCTGCTTCTCCAGCCGGACATCTTGGCTGCCCTCTTTCTTCCACTGTATTGGCATTGGAGGAGAGCATGGAACCGCAGCTGCTTCTCCTGCTGGACATCTTGCCTGCTCTCTCTTCCTTCCACTGTGTTGGCATCGGAGGAGAGCATGGAACCACAGCTGCTTCTCCTGCTGGACATCTTGGCTGCCCTCTCTTCCTTCCACTGTGTTGGCATTGGAGGAGAACATGGAACCGCAGCTGCTTCTCCTGCTGGACATCTTGGCTGCTCCCTCTTCCTTCCACTGTGTTGGTATTGGAGGAGAACACGGAGCCGCAACTGCTTCTCTAGCCTGACATCTTGGCTGCTCTCTCTTCCTTCCAGTGTGTGGGTGCCGTAGCTGCTTTCTTCAGCCAGACATTTTCAGTTGCTCGCTTTTCCATTCTGTGTGTAGAAAGGGTGTAAGAGAGCAAGAAGCTGCAGCTGCATCTCCAGCCGGACATCTTGGCTACTCTCTCTTCCTTCCAGTGTGTAGGCATGGAGAGTAGTGAGAAAAGCAAGGAGCTTTAGTTGCTTCTCCTGTCGGACATCTTGGCTGCTCTCTCTTCCAGTGTGTGGGCAGGGGGGAAGAGAGCAAGGAGTCATAGCTGCTTTTGCAGCCAGCAATCTTGGTGTCACTCCTACTTCTGGCATGTATGGGCTAGTAAAGGGAGCCTCTGCAAGGAGACTGAAGAGCCACGGGTGACCCCTGCTTTAGTCCATGAAATGTTATGTATAAAGAATTTGTGGAACTCTTATAACTATTATATACGTCTGGATATTTTATAGCTTGAAGTATTTTTCAGTCCTAAAGGCTCATAACATGTCCATGTTACTGTAGTAATTGGCACGTTCTTCCAAGCATCAGCAAATCAATGACAAAATAAAATTTCAGCACTTTTCTTCTCAAGATCCCCCAGCTGATAATTAACGTGGCTGTACCCAAGCCAGACTTTTCATAATTATTTGACTTCTTCTGTATGTTGGTGTCTGCACACCTACCCATAGGGACGCGCGTTCCTTTACAATAAAGGCAGGTGAGACGGGTAATCTCCGATGGCCACGGCTACTTTACCAATCTGCAGGCCAGAAGGGGCGCTTCCTTGAAGGACAGAATGCTGAGGTTTGCATATTGTTTATTAATGAGACTAGACCCTAGAGCACAGTCTATTTCTTAACAGACAATACTACATTATGTCAGATAATAAGCTGAGAACAGGATGTCGGCTCTCTAGAGAGGGAACGAAACAAAAATCGTTCAGTGGGGATAAATGGACGTCTGTGTGTGATGTGCCTGTATATATGTTGGTTGGGATGACTATGCAGAGAAAGAGTTATTAATATCCCTGTAAATGAATTGCGGAAGAAACGTCAGCGTTTCATTGTTCTGTGACCCCAAATGTCGTTGTGTTGGGAATTTCGGGCACCACAAATGGACCCAGCTTAACCCTGAGCAGGCATTGGCATATAAGACAATTTGGCTTTCTGGTGCGGTTAAAACACTGTGTAGACTAGCATTGTATTTCTATAAAATTTCTAGTTGCTTGGCTGTCTGTAGTAGCCCCCCGCCCCCCCCCCGTATGTTTCATTTGACAACATACACCTTTAGATTTCTCTGTCAGATTTCCTTAAGATTTCCTTTTGTTTTACCAAAACTCTGTAATATGAGGCACTTTCTAAACCATCAAGTCTACCTGTGATCAATCGCAGAGGACCCGGCACTACATAGTT
>CM070040.1:71741442-71756672 GCA_036250615.1 Ptychadena robeensis | reverse complement strand
CTTAATGCTCCTTCCTAACTTCACACCCTGCGCATCATTTGCACATGCCTGGTGGGAAACAGATCACACAACGCTGTGGAAACATGCCCTTCCAGCCCTTTCCTCCTAAGTTAGGAGGCAGAAGGCATTACTCTCCTTCCTGAAGCTCTGATGCTTTCATAGAATGCGATGACCCCTGTGAAATGGTGGTTTGACCCCCGAGGGGGTCCTGACCCACTGGTTGAGAACCACTATACTAGTTGTTGTAGTCTGGAGTCATGTTTATGAAACTCAAAAAGAAAAAACAAAACCTTAACAGGGCAACATTTAGTTTGTTACATTACTAACATTATAAACATTTAAAGAATAATTAGTTAATTCTGCATGTGTGCACTCCACATACATTTATATCAGCCTTGGCTGCATTTTGTGACCAGATTCAGCTTTATTCTGTATACAGGTATTGTGCATAGAGCCTCATACAATGCTGCCGCTGTCATGTGACCTTGTATCCTTTGCACAGGGGGAACGCCTGAGTCACGCAGTTGGCTGTGCATTTGCCGCTTGCCTGGAACGAAAGCAGAAGCGTGAAAAAGAGTGCGGGGTCACCGCATCCTTCGATGCCAGTCGTACCAGCTTTGCCCGCGAAGGTTCATTCCGTGTCACCTCCTCATCCGGCCAAAGTGATCGAGAAGAGACAATGCGTCAGGTTCAGGAAAAAAAGAAAGGTAGGTGATAACGGGGTGAAAACCCATCCACAAAATGCTTAAATAATGCAATCATCAGAGAGGTAGGCAGCTTGACCTCGCGTTTCTACCTCCTAAACATACCTGTTGGTCATGGAGCCAATCCAACACTGAAGAAGAACCATTTGTGTGTTCAGTAGAGATGGTCAAGAGATGAACTATTCACAATATATTACTAATGTGTGCAAATTGTATGCAGACTGAAACTGAGCCAATCAAACACAGCAGCCCTTGTACCCGATTGGCTCAGTTCCAGTCCGTATACAATTTACATGCTAATGTAAACATTAAGGCATTTCATTGACCATCTCTAGTAGTTATCAGAACCAACAGCAAGGGTAGTCATAGGTAGGTGAATTTAGTTTCACCTGCCTACATCACTAAGGCTATGTTCCCACTTAGGCGATTAATCGCCTGGCGCTTGCAATCTTCAATTACCTGCGGAATCGCTGTCAATCGCCTACACTATTCTGAATGGGCGTGTCCCCATTGATAAGATCGCATGTGTTTTTATTCCTGATTGCTCCCATAGACATGAATGGAAGATCGCCCACCAGCGATTGGAAATCGCAAGCACATGCGATTAATCACCTTAGTGGGAACATAGCCTAAAGGTGGCCATACATGTTTAGATTTGCAGGCGATTTTGCCGCCGAACGACCGCCGTGCGGGCTCACAGCGGTCGATCTGCCTCAAAATCAGCTGCAAATCGAATTCTTGTAAGGTCATTTCTTAGAGCGATCCCATTACTTTGGTGTAAAGTAATGGTCAGCACTCAAAGGGTGCCTGGCCGATTCTCAGCAGGATAATAAAGAATGCTGGATTTCCAGCCATTGATGAATTTTTTACGTTTGTTTTTTTTTCTGAAGAATGAAGTCTTAACCTTCTAAGTGTAACTCCGCCATGATTGCCCGCTGCACTTCCGGCTCACTACACACCGCCAGTGTCAATTGGATGCCAGCGGTGTGTGCCGGGAAAAGCGACGTCCCCTCCATTAACATAGAGGTCTTTGGCGCCTCTATGCAGATATGCTGCAGGCTCAAGGAGAGCCAGCGATTGCGCCCAATCCCGGCACGACCGCAGTTTGATCCCAGATAATAAGGCATCCTCCGAAAATAAGGCACCCTTACATTTTTGCCTCACACTGAAATATAAAGCATCCCCCTGAAAATAAGTCACCCTCGAAGATACAATACTGTAACTCTGGACAGGGGGGGTCAGAGGGGGCCAATCACACTGACACAGAAGGATCAGAAGGGGTTACGAAAATGGTAATCCCCCTCTGAGTCACCTGTGCCATTTTGATTCCCCCTCTGATCCCCCTGTGTCATTTTAAGTGACCCCCCCCCCCCCCACCCTGATACCCCAGTGCCGTATTCTTTCTTATGGAAATATAAGACATTCCCTGAAAATAAGACATAGGGCATATTTGGGAGCAAAAATTAGTATAAGACACTGTCCTATTTTCGGGGAAACACGGCAGTAGCCTAGGAGGTTGCATGGGATTCAGTGGAGGGGCTAAGCTTCTTTTTTTATCAGTATCCAAAACCCAGAGGACGTGGATCTGGATGTTCTGTGCCAATCTAAGTAGCTGGGTTCCCCGGGGTATGTGAGCACTCTGCGTAATTAAACAGTGGAAATATCTTAAAACTGTCAACAGATTAGGGAAATGACATTACAAGTTAATGAGAAGATAACCTTGACATCATGTTTATTTACATTTGAGGCCAAAATAATAAGCCCCCTTATGAAATCAGACAACACTCTTGAGTTCTCCATTAACAGCAAATGTTTGTTATTTTGGAAACAATTACACTATAACAAACAATGTCCACTAAGGGCTTGTTTCCACTCTTGCGTTTTTGCAAGTTTCTAACCGCGCAGCCGCAAGCGCGAACAACCGCATCCATTGGAAACTTTAATGTAGTTTCCACTGGTGTGGTTGTGCGCGTTCAAATGCGGTTTAGGGTGCGGTTGTGAACGCTGTCTGCAGCGTTTTCCCAACCGCGTCCGCATCCCAAAAACGCATCCATAGGAATGCATTTCAAAAAAAATCGCGCCGCGAAAACGCGCAAAAACTATGCCATGCGCTCTCGCGCGGACGTGCTTGCGGTTACAACCGCAGGAGAATGCAAGAGTGGAAACAAGCCCCAAGGGCATGTTTCTACTATACGTCGCCACCCTTTCTGCTAAGCGTATTGGTTGATGGGGATCCCGACGGAGCACATAGACCTTACCTGCTCGGCGGATGCTGTGTCTTCACGGCGCCGAGCCGTTCCGCCGATGCAAGGTTTAACATAGTCGAGTACGTTGAGCCACAGCATCCGCCGAGCAGGCAAAGTCTATGTGCTATGTGTATAGTGGAAATATAGCCTAAGTTTAATTTGGATATTTTTTGATAAACCGAGTTGAAAAGAGAAAGGGCAAAAATGATTAACCCCCCTGGCCATTAACCTCCTGGGTGTTTTGCACGTGGCACTGCCCATCTCTAGTCCCAGTTGACACCGGAGGTGTGCTCTTATAAAGCGACACCTCCTTAATTACATGATGTCATCAGGGCGGACCTGGAAGTAGTTCTTTACTAGGGTGGCACAGGTCTCCTGAGGGATTTTGGCCCACTCTTTCATTGTTAATTGTTCTAGCTGCTCCACATTGCATGGTTTCTCAGCATGGGCATTCACTCTGAGCATCTGCCACAGATTCTCAATGAGATTGAGGTCTGGGCTCTTTGTGGGCCACTCCAGGATCTTGGTTTTGGTTTTGGTATCTTTGAGGAACTGTTGGACTCATTTTCATGTATGCTTTGGGTCAATGTCTTGTTGGAAGACCCAGCAACAACCTAAGGGTATGTCTCCTCAGCGCTGTGTGGTCTGTCGGGACCTCTGCTTGGCAGCATCACATACACATTACCTGCCTGGCGGATACAAATCTGCCGATGCAGGGGTTAACATACTGCACTACGTTTACCCCTGCATCAGTGGAACAGCTTCGCGCCATGAGAACAGAGGATCCGTGGGGCAGGTAATGTGTATATGATCTGTCGGGACCCCCGCCAAGCACTGAACGCAGGGGCCCCGATGGATCATGTGTAGACATACCCTAAAACTGGATCAGATTTTGGTATTTTTTCACGATGCTGTGCACTCGAACAAGGCTGCAAAACTTGAGCATGATGCTCCCCCCACCATGTATAACTGTGGGAACTGTGTTCCTGGGGTTGAAGGCCTCGCCCTTTCTTCACCAAACATTTCAACATCCATGTGCCAAACAGTTCCAGTTTAGCCTCACCAGACCAAATCACAGACTTCCTCATCTCTCAACTCATCTCTACCTTCCAAATGTTCACAGGAAAACCTTAGTCAAGATTTTGAACTTGCTGTCTTCATCCACAGGTCACCAGCTGGCTTTGGGTCACATGTAACTCTCACAGTGCAACATGTTTGAACCCCCAGATCTCATACCTCAGTAGTACAACCCTGACATTTTCTGGCTTAGTAACTAACCCCTGAGACTGCCTGCATTCCAAATGTCAACCTTTCATAGTCCTATTCCAGCTGTCACACAGTGCTTTTCTCTTGTCAGCTTTTACCCTTACATATGCCTACTCTGACTTTCATCCCCAGATCTCAAACACCCTTAGAAGTCCAATATTTTTGGATTGGTAATTTACACTCCCAGTGTCACCCCCCTTACTGCAACCTTTCATAGTTATTCATGTTTTCCTGCTGTTATCCAAGTGACATAAATTGTATACATGTAACATTTAGCTGCGGCCGCCCAGACACGGAGCGCCTCCAAGTTGTTAGTACGCATATGAGTTATGTAACAATAATGCCGGTACGCAGAGCTAGGTTTTGGCCCTTTTTGAGTACCAGAGTACCAGTTATGTGCACCCCGGGTATATTAATAAAATGTCTGTAGTTGCAATCTATCAATCTCATTTCATTTCTCCCAGCTATCGTCAATGAAGGAAATCAGAGCCAGTCATCCAACGCATCTTCCCTGACTGCCTCACCTAGCACGGGATTACCGGCCCAGTTAGAGAGCTCTTCCCCCATGCAGGGGGCATCGGTACCATCTGAGAAAGCAGACGTTGGCAGCCAACATGCCATCCCACGTCGACATGCCCCCATAGAACAGCTTGTGAGACAAGGATCTTTCCGTGGGTTCCCTGCTCTCAGCCAGAAGAACTCACCCTTCAAACGTCAGCTGTCGCTGAGGCTTAACGAGCTCCCGTCCACGCTACAGCGCAAAACAAATTTCCAGGACAAGGGCCAAGGTAAGACGCAGGGAGCAGGGAAAAGCATGATGTACTAGGTGGTGGAAACTGCTGAATACTGCTATGAAGTCACCTCATATATCTCACTGTAATAGACAGGTGAAAGCTTTGCCTAAAGGCTGGTATTTCATTTTTTTGTGCAAATCTGGTTTCACTTCGATACTAAGACCTCGGCATCTTTTCTGACCTTGGGGCAAAATTTTATCTGAATATAAACTCCGTATGCGCATACTTTCAACACTGCCCCTTCTCCATGTTAAGATGGTATACAGCATGTTTGAGCCCTGCACACTCTGTTCAAACATGCTGTATATTTATTCACTGTATAAGAAACTCCGTTTTGGGGGAGGGGGGGGGGGGTTAAGTGCAGAGCGAAAAGTATGGTGTGTCTCAAATTCAAAAACCTGTAGATTCTCTTTGCACGCATATATCAAATATGGCTGACTCATGTAGATATGATTAAGATATATCTGATTAAGGTATTAAGTGTTTTTATTTCAGTAGTGTTTTAAGAAGGCTTGATTGTGCTATGCACTGCTCGAGTTGAGGGCTTTTTGATTCCTTTCATCCCTTCTCACCATAACCTTCACGGGTACTTCTCCTTATTTCAGTACCAGAAATGGATCCCACAGGACCACCAGACCCAGATGGAATTACAGATCTGTGCAATCAGATCAATAGCTCATTCACCAACAAAGCATCTGAAGACCACTTTGTGAATGGGAATGGGATGAGGACCCCACCTAACGTGGCTTGTCTCCCTCCTCCTCGACAACCCGCACCAAGTGAGAAAAACATATTTCAATCTGTCTTTTGCAAACAGGGGTGGTTGTATGCAGATTGGTGGCCTAGGCTGGCACCTCCTCTGGTTCCCTGCCCCCCCCCCCCCATGTGCACCTCTCAAGCGCATGGGGAGAGGGGGTGCTTGTGAGTTACAGACATATGGACTCAGTGACTCACCAGTACTCCTCCAGAGAAGTGCTTCTCTTTCTCTAAGCGGCCACAGGCTTGATGGGCACACTGGGGGAGGGGGAATCTCAGCTGGCCAGATGCCACCCCCCAGCATGATACTGCCCATATTGCCCTTGTTGAAAACCAGTGCCCACCGCTTGAAACAGTGAGGGAAATAAGTATTTGACCCCCTGCTGATTTTGTATGTTTGCTCTCAAAGACAAAGAAATTACTGTATTTTCTGGCGTATAAGACTACTTTCAAACCCAGGAAAATCTTTTCAAAAGTCGGGGGTCGCCTTATACGCCGAGTGCTGAAACGTCTGAGCCAGAGGAGTCTGCCTGTCAGACATCAGAAGTTCCCCCTTCCCTCCTCGATGTGAGAAACGAAGTCGACGTGCTAACTAAAGGCTGTGGCTCCAGTGGCTGAAACTGGTATTGCAGCTCAAATACATTAAAACACCTTCACTGTATCATGTGACATGATATCAGTTACATTTTTGATTGGCAAAATTCTTTGAATTAAATGTATACAGAGAAACATTAATATGAGAGGTTGCAGTTACGGGTGTGAAATTAGGAATGTAAATTTAAAAAAAATTTTTTTTTTAGGCTTGTTGGAGATCTGGGAATTGAAAGTCAGAGAAGACATTTGTAAGGCCATGTGTCCACTGCGTTTCCCTGAGCTGCCCAAAAAAATTACGTGTCGGCACATTTGCCGGTGGATTTTCCGTGACTTGTAGGCAGTTTGCCCATGTCATAAGAATTAAAATTACCATATTAAAAGCAAATCTGTTGTTTTTTTTTTCATTTTTATTTGGTGTGCGTTGGAAGGGGTAGTCTTATACGGTGAGTATACCCCAAACTCTACTTTTTAACTAGAAAAGTTGGGGGTCCTCTTATACACCCAGTCGTCTTATATGCCGGAAAATACGGTACCAGTCTGTCATTGTAATGGGAGGTGGGAGACAGGATAGCAACAAAAAAACCCTCACAACCCCAACCTCTAATTTCTACCTCTAAGCTGAATGTACTTTTTGTGTTTATTAGGCATTCCAGCGTGGCCAGATCAAGCAGTAACCACCAACTCAACACCTTCTAACATCCAGATGGGTCACCGTCGTACTCCATCTGAAGCAGAACGCTGGCTGGAAGAGGTAGCGAAGGCAGCCAAAGCCCAACAGCAACAACATCAAGAGTCCATGCCTCAGCCAGTGGTGGCTGTACCAATGGCGGTGCCAACTGCAATACAGGCTTATCCTGTTTCATTTGATGCCACTCCAGCCCCCGTTGGTATGTTCATTGCCCCTCATATGCAGCCTGCCTATGTACCAGTAAGTGCTTATGCCCCACCTATGGCCAACAGCATACCATACCCTACACCAAGCGTCCCAGTAGTAGGCATTACCCCTTCACAAATGGTGGCCAACGTTTTCTGTTCTGCTACCCAAGTACCATCCTCTAACCTGGCATGCAAAACTAACCCATTCCCTCAGAACATAATGCACTCTTCGGCCACAAGTATGCACAACTCTGCCCCAACCCAGCCTCACCAGTCTGGACCAAAGTCAAACAACCAGGCCAACGGTGCTTGGCCCCCGGATCCCAGCCAGCTAAGGCTGGCCTCCACTGCACAAGAAGTGGACCAGTTTGAAGCTCAGTGGGCAGCACTGGAGTCTAAGTCTCAGCAACGTCTGGCCAACCCTTTCTCCAACGAACTGCAGAAGACTTTCCAGATAGAATTGTAGCCAATGTTCCCATTCCTCAATATTCACTCAGACTTTGTTCAGGAACAGCCACCAGTAATTGTACAGACAGTAGTATCCTATAAAGAGCCATGTGACAAAACCTTAAAAGGTTCCAAATCTCCAATCTCGGGTGGGTGGGTATAACTGGAAGTCATGTGACCCCCCCGAATGACGGCATCTGTACTGATTGATGTGAACGTTAAGTTTGTATTCTACCCTGATTAGCAGCTTGTGACTATTGAAAGGTTTGGTGTGACACAGGATGTGAATTACCATTCCAGAAAGATATTTTCGGCAGGAGCAAAGTACAAATAGGATTTGGCAGGAAAGAGAAAGTTCTAACAGGCTGTCTTTGCAAGAGGGTTCGGTAGGTGAGGCAGAGGCTTGCGGTATGTGATGTGAAAGTCTGTGAAAGATGTAATAAAGATGGTACAGATGTCTCATTTGTTCATGCAATATTTGACACCACGACAGACCTGCCCTTTGTTCCTCATCATTTGTCCACGTGGTGCTATTTTTGGTTATTCACCCAGGGTATGAGCATTCTTTATATTTATTTGTATATATAGCGGGTGTCATCTAAGTTATACCTCTCGCAACAACCATGCCTCTGCTCGCTACTGCCGCCCGGTGGTAGAAGTTTAGCATCGCATCTCATTATTTCTGTGCCAAGTTGTGTTACATCTCAAGGTTACTCTAGATCTGCCAAACTCATGGCAAAAAAGAAAAGGGTTATCGATTATTTAAATCCTCTCAGAGGATGACCATTTACGATTTTGTAGTTTTATGTTTTTACCATTGTAACTTAAATGCCAAATGTATTTCATATTTAATATATATATATATTTTCTTAATTTTGTTTTTGGTAACTGAGAAATGCAAATCGACCAAATAAGGGTAGGCCATGGAGAATGCAGTCAGTGGCTCATTGATAGGAGAATAAGAGCCCCCATACACCTTGAGATCTCTCTGTCAGATTTCCTTTAGATCTCCTTTTTTTTTACCGAAACCATGTAATATGAGGGACTTTCTAAACCATCAAGTCTACCTGTGTTCAATCGCAGAGGAACCGGCACTACATAGTTGTTGGTAGATCTAAAGGATATCTGACAGAGAGATCTAAAGGTGTATTAGTGTGATTTACAAGGATTTTCAGAAATTGAAGGAGTGTATCGGTGAGCAAATAGCATAGATAAGTTGGACAATTTATTCAGATTTGTGTTCAGACTCGCCATATGTGATCTTATTGTCCAGGCAGTCCTTTGTAGGCAAACAAATTAGGTCTTGGCAGATGTGGAGTTCTGATTTCTTTCTTTATTTCCTTATTTTAAAATCTATCTAGAGAGAGAGAAGGCCTTCTGATTTTTGTTTTTACATAATCCAGGCCATTACCTCAAGAAGTAGTGTAGTCTGCAATCTCAATTTTTTTAATCTACGTACACATCTAGATTTTTTGTTCAACCAATTTAATTCAATCATTTTTTTGTTGGTTGATTGAAAATCTATGGCAGCCCACATGGTTAGATCAACCTAAAACTATTAAAATTGGGAACATTTTAGATCAAAAAATTATCAGACATGCTGGAAAATTTTAATTGGTTGTATTAAAATGTAACCTTAATTCAGTTGAAAAAAAATTGATCAAATATCTGTTATTACATTTGGCATAGATTACAATCAATTACCGATTTCCCTGACCCCCCAAAAAATTATCTTTGATTGAAAGGAAAATCTAGATGTGTATGGGGGCCTTTACACAGCCGTGAATACTTCTGCTCAAGGCAATAAACTCCCCATCATACATACTGGAGCAGATCTTCCCTTCTCTTCAACATTGATGGAGACATCACCATATTCTCCATGATTAAGCCCCTCTGGGTGAAGTGTGTCATTGGGTGATATGTCTCCTATACACAATATTTGCTTGTAAATCATATTTTAAAGAGCCTAAGGGTGACCATACACCTTTAGATTTCTGTCAGATTTCCTTTCGATTTTTTTTGTTTTACCAAAACCATGTAATATGAAAGACTTTCTAAACCATCAAGTCTACCTGTGTTCAATCCTAGAGGACCCGGCACTACATAGTTGTTGGTAGATCTAAAGGATATCTGTCAGATAGATCTAAAGGTGCATGGCAAGCATAAGTCTCAATAAGCAATTAGATTTAGCAAGATTCATATATTTGAGTGGTGACTGTAGATTTAAGCAAACTTTTAGTTTAGTTTAAAAGTTGTTCAAGTCACAGCTGTACTCCTAGTTTAACCTCCTTAGCGCTCTGGCCATAGCGTTTATAACGGCGCAGTACAGGTACAATAAACTCTGCTTGAAATTCTTGCCCTCCCCCTCTGTCCAGGGGCTGGGAGACAGACGCCCCTCCATAAACATGGAGGCCTTCTAGCGCTGACCACCCCCCCCCAACTGCCCCATAACCGCATGGACTGACTTTCAAATAGAAGCGATCAGAGGTGGTTGGTGAGCACCCGCAGTTGAGGTCCCAGGTGGTAGCCATTTGGAACCACTTGTGTGAACTAAAGGTAGTCCTAGACAGACGGGTCGATTATTTTATTCATATTGAGCAATAAAAATTCCATCACTAGTCGAACATTGATCAGTTGTAACCTACAGTGCTATAGATTCAAAACCAATCTGTTTTTCTTTTTTAATTTTATTAAAGCGTCACTACCGCTTTCTGACACAAGATGGCGCCTGTAAAACAAAAAGTCAATGTACATGATCGACTGAAATTAACTGACATGTCCAATCACTTTCCGATCAATGTTCTGTTCGAATTTGATGTCGATAGTAACAGATGGGCACAAATTGACTCCTGTTCAATCATCGTAAACAGAAGTATTTTTGTTTCGTCTATTGAACCTAGTATGGCTGACCTTTAGCCTGAGGGCTTTAACAAAGGTGAGCTAAGGGCCTAGATTTCTCTGTCAGATTTCCTTTAGATCTCCTTTTGTTTTACCAAAACCATGTAATATGAGGGACTTTCTAAACCATCAAGTCTACCTGTGTTCAATCGCGGAGGACCCGGCGCTACATAGTTGTTGGTAGATGTAATGGATATCTGACAGAGAGATCTAAAGCTAGCCATACATGTGTCGACTTGTGAGCGATCGATCGCCCATCCGATCGATTCTGGTGAAGCCACAGGCGTCGATCGATCGCCCAATTAAGTCTGTGCCTACCACCTTAGGCCACCGATTCCTGGACGATTCTGTTCCCGATCGATCGCTTCACAAATGTCAACTCCCCTTGATGTGTGCTCAATCGATCAGAAAAGACCAACAGGTTGGTTCTCTGGCCGATCCGATTTGGGGGTCAAGTCGATTGGGCGGGGTCGATCGGTCAAGGTGGGCTGCATTCGATTCCTCGTCGATCGATCAGCCAGGAATCGTGTGGGAAATCGACCTGTGTATGGCTACCTTAAAGGTGTGTGGCCATCTTAAGCGTTTACAAGCAAATATGACATAATTCCTGTGTATAATGCCTTCCATGCCTGAATGAGAATTGGTTTCTTTTTTGTTATCAGATCTACACAGCTGCCAATGATATCGCATACATCCGCAGTTTCTATTTAATGAGAAGTATTTGAACATATATCCTTGTATTAGGCTTGCTGCTATCTATTGTCCTGACTGGAAAAGTTCTCATTTCACGGTTAGAGTTAACCTAAGAGATTTACGGAGTTTGGCTTGTGTCCACTCCACGGCATGGAAAAAGACACAGACAACATTTTCCATTCTGATGAATAGGACAGTGTCAACTCAGCATATTCTGAGCGGCACGCTGCGGTGCTGTTTTGAAGCTGCGGGCTGCCATGCCTTCAATGCAGCCCTGCATGATGCTGCCGGTGTCTCCTAGAGTCAGGGAAACAGCGCCCTAAGCTGATCGGGTGCTGATTTTCTACATACTGCATCAAATTGCCTGCAAGCAGCGGAGAATCACCCCAGGGCGGGCGTCTTGATTCCCTGCGCAGTGGACACATGCCCTATAGCCGATGGCAAAAATGCCAGTTACCTGGTCCTTCCCCCTTAAGGCTATATCCCCACTTGAGCGATCCTTATCACGGGCAGAGATCATTTGCGATTTTTCGCGGCTGCGATAGGGCATGATCAGGAGCATTTTTGAACACCATTTTCATGCGTGCCCGATCGGCAATGATAGTGCCCATAGAGAATGAACACGTCCATTCATGTCTATGGGCGAGATCAGACGTTATTGGGTGCGTTTTAGATCACAACAGCATCGCGGCTGCACCTGATCGCGTCCAATTTACGGCAGTGGGGATGAGACCATTCAAATGAATGGGCGTGATCACAAGTGATCGCCTTAGTGGGGACAAGCCCTTAGCTTCACTACTAAGTACGAGTGTTTTCTGCAAAGTCATCCACCATCTCTCAAGTACTTGAAGGTCCAGGCAGCCAGCATTCTCCATGAAAAGATGCTTCTATTATAGGTTTCCCTTTCACCTGAAAATACGATAAATGAATGTCTAAAAGACTGCAAGCGAGCAGCTCTGCCATAGTAAGAAATGTATAAATGCGTCTCCTTCATCCATCACATCTGCTGGAGATCCATAGAACGTATATTCCATAGTTTTATGTATATATCTTGTTAGTGTCGTTGGCTAATGCTCGGGGTAAATCCCTTTCTAGGCTTTTGATTCCAATTGTGAACCTCCAATATTCGAGGACCACGACCAACGCAATGGTTTGTGTCCAGTATGACTGAATATTGGCCGGCATTAGCCACAAAGAACGTTTATCTCTATAACCATATATAATGTGTATATAAAACATACATCTGTATGTGTACATATCCAGGAAACTTGACTCAGGTGTCTGTTTAAAGTGTAAATGATCTCCATTATAGATTATATTCTGAACATGTGTCTATGAGTGTATAGAATCTGCATATATTACATGTAAACAGAGCGCATAGGTATTCAGGTGTTCCAATTCATGGTGAGGATATGTTGCCTTATAGCAGTGGTTCCCAAACTGGGGGGCGTGAAGATATTCCAGGGGGGGGGGGGTGCGGGCCTTCATTCTTAATCTATGTTTGAATAGGGCGGGGGGGGGCTTGATAATGTTCCTAAATAGAAAAGGGGGGCCCTGCAAGGGAAAGTTTGGGAACCACTGCTTTATATGAAGGAGCTAATGGGGAAATGTTGTGTAAGTGATGGCTGCTCCATTAGAACTTCCATTGCTGAGCTGTAGCTGTCCCCAAATCACTGACTGGGAACAAGCATGCACCCAGTATAGTCATGTGACCTGCAGAGTTGTTTTGGCTCTTTTTGACTCTGAAACATTGGGCAATAAGAACTTCCACCCTCCATACTTGTTGCTTTGAATATTTACTACATCAATATATATCTGCTGGGTTGGTTTTCTCACAGCAAACTGTATTCTTAGTTTAGCAAGAATATATATTATATACAGGGGTGCACATAACTTTTTTTAGTGAGCTCAGATGAATACCAGGAGATGGTGTTTGGCACTCGCCCCATATGTAGGGTGGTCTTCCTCACTGTCCTCTGCATCAGCCTCCTGTATGGTAGAGTCTGCTGCAGATGGACCTCCCTGTTCCTGATTGACCCTCTGATTAGCTGTCTCCATCCACAGGTCACCAGCTGGCTTTGGGTCACATGTAACTCTCACAGTACAACACGTTTAAACCCCCAGATCTCATACCTCAGTAGTGCAACCCTGATATTTTCTGGGTTAGCAACTAACACCTGAGACTACCTGCAGTCCAAATGTCAACCTTTCATAGTCATATTCCAGCTGTCACACAGTGCTGTTCTCTTGTCAGATTTTACCCTTACACATGCCTACTCTGACATTCATCCCCCAGATCTCCAACATCCTTAGAAGCCCAATCTTTTTTATCTGGATTATTAATTTGCATTCCTAATTTCACCCCTCTAACTGCAACCTTTCATAGTTATTCATGTTTCCCTGCGGTTATCCAAGTGACATAAATTGTATACATGTAACATTTAGCTGCGGCCGCCCAGACACGGAGCGCCTCCAAGTTGTTAGTACGCATATGAGTTGTGTAACAATAATGCAGGTACGCAGAGCCAGTTTTTGGCCCCTTTTGGTACCAGAGTACCACTTATGTGCACCCCTGTTTATAGATATATTCTTGGAGAGTATGACTTGACTTGAGTGGACACGTGCCAGCCCTTGGCATAGAGAGTAGGACTCATCATCAGTTCTACTTAAACTCTTACCATCTAGACCAGTGGTTCTCAACCTTTTCAGATCCGCGCCCCCGAAAGTGACGTTACAAAGGGTCACTTCCTGTATTTGGAATCCGTGTGACAGTCCGGGACATCACTTCTACACGATCGGGTAAATGTACTCCTTCCCTTTTAATTTTCTCAGGCCGGCTTGTGGAAATGATGTGCAGGTTGGGAAGTTAGAAGGGAGAGTAACACCCCATCCCTCCTAAGTAAGTTACTTACTCTCGCTCCTAACTTCCCACCCCACTTGTGGACAGCAGTGCTGCGGCTTTTAATGAACTTGGCGACCCCTCTGAAATGGTCGTTTGACCCCCAAGGGGATCCCGACCCACAGGTTGAGAACCACTGATCTAGACAATATGATACATTTCATGACGTGTCCTAGCTAACCGTATCTCCAGGGAAATTAAATACCAGTAGATACCCCCCCCCCCCCTTTTGGACCTTTAAGCCATGTATCCCAATGGATTAGGATATCATCAGGCAATGTAGATGGTCAATGCCCTATTATGCATGCACAGTGGTAGGTACACAGAACCGGACTGCGTATATGTCAACCTGACCTTGGGGGGTCACACCTATCTTTATGCACACTGGGCAGCGAATGTTGACATATACAGACAGGCCCTTTATGTGTACAACTATCAGCAGTGATCACACAGTGGGAGTAATTTCAGTGACCGGAAAGACCACTAGGTGGTGTAATAATGTAATAAAATGGGTCAGTAAGAGGGGTGGGCCATGAAGTTGGTGGTGTGCCCCCCCCCCCCCCCCACTGTAAAAGCAGATAGAAACAAGGAGACAAAGCACTCTATCTAATGCAGTGCTAAACCCGTACTTCTGCATTCTAAATACAGCAAATTACACTTTGGGATGTCACTTCCGGGGTTGAATATCTAAAAAGGTTGAGAACCACTGGTCTTGTGCTACAAAGTTCTGTTGTGGTATAAGAAAAAGCTACAATAATGGAGGTACAATGCAGGCTTAGCCAGGACCGATCTTCAGGTGCAGGAGATGCTGTGTGGGTGTCTCTCCAGCAGCTTGATGATGTCACTTCCTGATTACCGATGATATCACTTCCTGGTCACAGGTTCTGTAGAGACACCCGCAGGGGGGTTTCTCCTTAGTTTGAGTTACATCTGTGTTCAGTAGGATCAATGTGATGCGTTTCAGGCAGCAGCGGTCAACTATTAATAGTATGAACTTGTTTAACATTTTGCTCAACACGCATTACAATATATAGGTGTGATCCTGGCCTGGGGGGGG
>CM070040.1:71711963-71729305 GCA_036250615.1 Ptychadena robeensis | reverse complement strand
AAGGTTTAGAAAGGTCCTCATATTACATGGTTTTGGTAGAACAAAAGTGGATTGTAATGATATTGTATGGTAAGATTATAAGGAGTATGGGGGCCTTTGAGGTTCCCGGCAGCAGTGTGATTACATCATTGCACTGCTGCCTAGAATAGAAGGAGCTGGAGGCGCAGCACTATTGTATTATCCAGCTCCGAAGATGCATTGCATGGAGACCCCCCATGCAAGCAATTGACATCGACCGTGATTACCAGTCATGTCTGATATCCCTGTTTTCAGGATTGATTGATTTCACTTGAAAACAGGGATGGCTGCATTAGATATGGGCCAGATAGATGGCCGTGAGGGCGTACGTCGATCTGGCCCATATCTATGCATGTGTTCCCTGCTTAATTCTCTAGACCAAGAGTGGCCAAACTAAGGCCCGGTGCCGTTTAGCATTGTTAGCATTGAAAAAATGCTCCCCTTCGCTTGTTCTCTGCAATGAGTGCATACAATGCCTAGAGGTGTCCAAATGAGCATGACTTTGTGGGTGCATCATAATGGCGACAACAGACTCTGATCATTGCAATGAATGAGCAATTTTTTTTTTAAGTGCAGGAAATATATAAAGATAACCTCACTGTCACACGTCGCCTATCACACATCACGCCATTATTAGTGATGTTGGTGATGCATGGAATTGGCACACTATTGGGGGGTCAGACATTACAGGCTCTTGGTCCGGCCCTTTTATCAAATTTAAGAAGCCAATGTGGTCCACGAGTCCAAAAGTTTGCCCACCCTTGGTCTAGACAGAAACTATTTCCGTTTCCTCTGTGTATTTCCATGTATGTGTTGAGGTGTTTGCCTGTAGTTTAGCTTTAGATGATACAAAGGGCCTTACACTTCCAGAGAGCTGTAAGCCGTATCTCCCGGACAGAAGTGATATACCTATATACAACAACTGGTCTGCAATCAAGTTGTTATAAGCAAATGATTTGCTCTTGCTCCATTGTTCAAAGAAAAACAGACTCTTTAACTTGAATTAAGACATAATTAGAATGTTCATTAGTGAACTACCGACTCAATAAATCACATTTCGGTTTGCACTGAGGCAGCAGTCAATAAAAGCCTATAAATCGAAAAGCCTTTCACAAAAATATGGCATTATGGACAGAGCAAGACTGCCAAGGAGGTTATTATATAAGATAGGAAGACGCGCAGATGGAGTTAAGAGGTGTCAATTGTTTGTACAACCTGTGGCTTGGTTAATGAAATCTTACAGTACTTTCTTTTTTAGTTTTAGATAGACTTGAAAAGATTAGACCATTGTGTGGAGTTTTCTTTGCTGTCTATTAAGCCCCCCATACACCTTACAATCTTACCTTACAATTTCTGTACAACCAAGTATTGTTCTACCAAAACCATGTAAAATGAGGACCTTTCGTAATGAGCCGCAGCCAAATTTTGCAGCCGACCGATGTGCGCTCACGGCCCCAAAACAGATCCCTGTCGCCCCAAAGCTCAGTTGGCCAGAGAACGTCCGTAAATCTCGGACCAATGCCATTAGTTTAAATGGGGACTGGCGTCCCCATCCAAACTAACGTCCGGCAAACAAAGGGTGGCCGCCGATACTGTGAGCGATGGAGAGCAGCTCATTTGTCGGTCCTCACTCATTACATATGTGGTGACCTTAATCCTTACAATTACTTTGTATTCTATCAAGGAGGACCTGGCACTACATAGTTGTTGGTAGATCTAAAGGTAATTGTATGGAGAGATCTAAAGGTGTATGGAAGGGCTTTATCCTCCTATAATAAAACTTGGCACCAATTGTAATCTCAATTAACTAAAAAAGAAAAAGGATTTTCTTTTTGTCCGTGTTCCCATTGGAGGAATTATCTGTTACCCACTATCCTCACAGGAAGAGGACATTTTTAAAAACACTTCTCTGTTCTATCCAAAACTGAAACTTATATATGTATTAACCCTAAAAAAAGCCAATAACACAACAAATGGGTCCATTTGCGGGAGTCTGAAGACATGTAAATATTAAATGAGAAGCAGAATAACAAACCATATATTCTTTTAGACTCTCACATTGGAATAAGTCTGTTCTGTTAAGTCACAATCGAGGTCATATTGTTAGATGCTTTATAGGTATACACAGGTTTATACAGGTCAAAAGTTTTGGACCTAAAACATCCCATTGGCACCCCCTTTGAGGCTAAAATATCCTCCTCTTGTCTGAAAAGGCTTTCCACTGGATCTTGCAGTGTCTGTCGGACCTAAAGTCTATTCAGGGTATTTGTGAGATCAGGAACTGGTTGGAATTGTCCAATAGTGTTGGATTTTGAAGGACACTTAACTTCCTCCATATTAAAGAAAAATCTGGTATTCCTAATCTGTTAACATAAGGCTTGATGTACAAAACTGTTTAAAAAGCTGGCAACATCTGAACTTAAACATGTGGAGGAATGTCCACCTACTTTTCTCCATACTGTGCGGTGGAGTTGGCCAAAGATAAGAAAGCCATGGTACGTAAATAGAGTTTTAAATGGTTTCCCCCACCCAGATGTAGATTTCCTTTGATTTGGTTAAAGCTGTCTCATCAAACCTTGGAAAGTTATGCTTTGAACCCCACATTAAACAGTTATCCTGGCCCCATGCAGTTTTGTAGCTATCTCTGATGCCCTACAACTGAAACAGGTAGATATAAACTAGAATAGTCAAACACCAAGAAAACTTCTGTCAACATCCGTTCAGAAAACTGGCTTTATGAGACATTATTGGGAATTTTTGATCAGTGACCTCAAGAAAAATTTTTTAAAGGAGTCCCAGAGCAATAATTCCAATTCAATATAGTTCAATTCCATATTCGTAATATTAACACAAAGGCTTTCTACAATACTACTCACCACATCATTTACTTTTGAGAGAACCACAACGTATGACACTAACACCACGTGTTGTATAAGTCGCTTGTTAATTACAGTTCGATTGAAATTGATGAATTTCAGAAACAAGCCAAAGCGGTCACCTTCACAGGGATGTCTTCGTCAGGCATCCTTTGAACAGAGCTGCAGTAGGGGTTAGAGTGGAGAGCCTTGGAATTGTGAGGCCTGCAATATCTAAGTACTGTTGTTAAGTGTGTGGCAAAAATAAAAGCGTTGATTGTCTCATATGGCCAGTGTCTTCTCTGTTACAGTCTCTGTCTTAATCTGTTTTGTGGTGGTAACTTTCAGGAAGCCCAGATGAGTCTCTTCTTCCTTGGTTATCTGTTCCTCCTGATGAGTGGTGAAACTCACTTGCGGCAAGCCGATCTTGAAACTTTCTTGAGAACCTTCTTCTGTGCGTTTCTCTATCTCTTTAGAACTATGCGCCTCTGTTTCTTCCTTGGTCCTCAGGGATAACTTGGGTATCTTATATTTGGCTGATTTGTCTTTGCCGGTGCTCCCTTCTGCGTCTGCCTCTATGCCCGTATTGTCCACCGTGTACTCTCCCTTGGACTTACTTGACAAGAATCCAAGTGAAATGCGACCCTTTCCTGATTTCGAATCTACTTCGCCAGTGGTTTCTGTCGATGCTGCTGTATCTTTCTTCTTGAACCCAGAGAAGGCTATTTTAGGAGATTTAAATTTTCCTGAGAAGGAGCTCTCGTTGGTTTCTTCTTTAGAATCCATGTCTTCCTTCTTCATCAACTTTAGGTTCATTTCAGAGTCTATTTCTTTGCCTTTGTATGGTGAAGAAAATTCTAGTTTAGGAAACTTGAGCTTCCCAACCTTTAAGGAACCATCCTGAGACCCATTCTGAACAGAGAGCTCATTCTCACCATTTAGGTGGCCAGAGGAACCATTTCCATTTACACTGAATTCTCCGGAATTTGCCTTCGAGGAAAACCCTAACTTGGGAAACTTAATTTTTGAAGACTTCCCTGATCCATCAGCACTAATATCAGCAGTGTCAGCTTCTCCATTTATATCTTCACCTTTTCCCTTTCCTCGTGACCGGCTGAAAGAAGGTTTCATTTTAATTTTTGGTAACTTGAACTTCAGGTCTGGTCCTTCTATTTCCAGACTTTTATTGGCATCAGACTTTACTCTTCCAAGAGACATTGTCTTTTTGGCTTTCTTTCCTTCATGACTCTCCTCTCGGCCTGAAGTTTTCACATCGCCATCATTCTTATCTGACTTTAGTTTGGGCGCGGAAAGCTCCACATCTGTGGTCAAAGATTTTGGTAAACTGACAGCAACCTTGGGAACTTTCGCTGTAAATTTCATGCCTGTATCATATTCTGTGGTGCTGTCATGCTTATGCTCTTCCTTGGTTTTACTGGTCTTCTTTGAAGAGTCACCTTCTATATCCACTTCATATTCACCATGTGCCTTGATTTTTGGAGCAAAAATTTCCACATCTGGCATCTTAAGGAAATGCCTCTTTGCTTCTGAGTCCTCATCTAGAGACATCTCCATTTCATCATCTCCCTTCTTTCCTGGTAATTGAATGGTTGGAATCTTGATTTTTGGCATTTTCAGCCCGACGTCTATTTCTAAATTTTCAATGCTTGATGACGTTGTGCTTTTTATTTTGTCAAAAGTACTGGCTTGACCACCTTCTGAAGACACATATGCCCCACCTTCACCTCCTGAAAATCCGACATCTGGTAAAGAGATTTTTGGCATTTTGAACTTTGTACCTTCCTCAGATGAGTGCAGAGGCTCAGTAGCAGCATCCCCATTGTCCTTGGTCATTCCAAATGAAGGCATCTTGATTTTGAATAGTCGTCCATTTTCAGAATCTTCATGCTCAACTTTTGTAAACACTTTATGGTCACCTTCTTTCTCAACATCGCCTTTCCCTTTAAGAGATCCTACTTGGAGCTTAGGCATTTTAATTTTAAAGCCCATCATTCCGGAATCAGAGCCATCATCTTGTTTGGAAGCCTTAGCATCTACTTTGCCTATGTCTTCTTGTCCACCAGCACTAGGACTCCCAAACTTAGGCAATTTGATTTTTGGCATCTTGAGTTTTAGATCATGTTGTTCTCCCTCAGAAACCTTTAAGTCTGCTTTTGTTGTCTTTGATATATCTCCATATTTTACATCATCCTTGCTTAGGCTCATGTCTAGTTCAAGTTCTGGAGCCTTTATTTTAGGAGTAGACATTTTTGGTAGCTCTACAGAAGGCAAAGTGAATGCTGCTTCGGTAGATGTTATTTCGACACTTGATCGGTGCATTTTTAGTTCACTTTCAATAAACGGTATGTCTTCTTCATCTAACTTGACTTTGGGAATTGAAATGTCCACATGTGGCAGCTTTATTTTTGATCCTCTCATGCTGGTGTCCTCTTTGGTCTCGGCTTCTCCAAACTTTGGCAGTTCAATCTTTGGCATTGTCAATTTTCCAGCTGTCTTTTCCAAGCTAAAACTAGTTTCACGTTCTGAAGATGTGTCCACGTTTGCTTTGGGCAATCTAATGTCCAATTCTAGCTGTGGCAATGAAACATCAATGGGTGGTATTTTGGGTATTTTTAAATCCCCTTCATATCTTTTAATATCTGCTTCGGAAACATCAACTTCTGCTTTGGGTAAGGAGGCACAAATATCTGGTTTGGGGACAGAAATTTGCAATGTGGGGAATTCTGATGGAGCAGAGATTTCAAGGGAAGGCATTTTCAACTTTTCGCTTAGCTGAACCTCAAGGCTTTCCAGTCTCTCTGATATCGTTGCCTCTGTCTTTGAAACAGCTCCTTGATCGCCCTTTAAGCTCAAAGAAGGCAACGTAACTTGTGGTACTTTCACATGAACGTCTGGAAGGTGAATTTCTTCTTTTGAACCCTTTACAGTAACATCAGCTTTAGGCAACTGCACCTTTGCAGGGGACATTTTAAACGTAGGCATTTTAATAAAAGGCATTTTCCCATTATTGTCTTTTACTTCTTTAACTGCCTTTGCTTTTTTAGTTTTATCTTCTGGAGACTTGAGCTCCACTTTCACTTCAGCAGCATCAGAATCTTTCTTTGAGATTCCAAACGAAGGCATCTTGATCGCTGGCATTTTTATTTTCAGTTCTTTGCTCTTTCCTTTAGCTTCAATGCTATCTTCACCAGAAACCTCCACAGCCTTTGTTTTTTTAGGAGAGACTTTGTGGGCAACTTTTTGTTTTTCTGATCCTGCGTCTTCATCGCTTCCTTTGCCCCTTCCGAATTTTGGCAAAGAAAATTTGGGAAGGTTCAGCTTTACATCTGGAGCATCAACATTTATTTCAGGCGCTTTGTCTGAGATCTGAGATTCTTCACATTTTGGAACTGCGATGTCTACCTCTAACTTAGGAGCAGAAATATCAATACTGGGCAGTTCAATCGATGGAAGCTTCACTTTACTATCAGTGGCCAATTCTACTTTGCCTTCAAATGACTCCACTTTTGGAGCAGAGATGTCAATGGAGGGTAGTTTAACTGATGGAAGCTTTACTTTGCTCTCAGTGGACAGTTCGCCTCGGCCATCGAATGACTCTACCTTTCCTTTAGTAGCTTTTATATCTACCTTACTATCAACATCCTGCTTTGATTTCGGGAAACTGATTCCAAATTTTGGCATTTTGACCTTTGGTCCTTTGACTGACACCTCTGTATCTTTATCGGTGTGTGATGTTTTTATGTCCACCTCACCAGCTTTCTTCCCTTTGGGGCCTGAAATGCCAAGTTTGCGAAGAGAAAATTTGGGACCTTTCCATTTACCTTCAGTTTCACTAGAAATGTCTGAGCCCTCCTTGCTTGACAGCTCTACATCAACTTTTGGCATGCTTGTATCAATGTCTATATCAGGAATGCTGGGTCTACTGATTTCAACAGAAGGCAGTTTGACTGACGGCAACTTAATTTTAGCCTCTATATCTTCTGGCTTTTCTAGTTTAACTTTAGGCAGCTTGACATCAACTTTTTCCTTAAGCTCGGCTCCACTGACGTCTAAGTCTGAGACTTTACCTAGTCCAATCTCAACTTTTGGTAAACTCATTTTTATACCTCTGTCTTCTATATCCAGTCCAGGTCTCTGTGCATCTACAGTAGCACATGGTAAAGACAAATCTCCTGTGATCTTCGGTACATCAAGTTCTACGGCCATGTCTTTGGCTACTTCGTTCAGTTTGGGGAGGTTTAGCTTGGGCATTTGAAATTTTGCCTCAGTTTCCCCACCAGCAAGTTCAAGTTCATCAGGCTTCATTTTTGGTAAGTTGAAGTCAACTTGAAGACTTGGGGCATCTATCTCAAGAGAAGGCATTTTAATAGAAGCAAGACCAGTTTTCGAGTCTCCCATTTTTCCATCAAATGCTATTGCATCAGACTCGACTTTTGGAGTTTTCATTGTTACTTTTTGCTTTTCCAGTGAAATATCAGCTTTAGGTAATGTTATGCCGACCTCAGCAGGTTTAATCTTGGGAAAAGAAATATCCAGATCAGGTATGATTTGTTTTTCTTTCGTTATTACATCACCTTTTATTTTTGATTCACTGCTTGGAATGTGGATTCCAAATTTCGGAGGAGATGCGTCAGGTTTACTAAGTTTTGTGGAAATATCTAACTTAGGGAGGGATACTTTGGGCATCTTCAGCTTTAAGTCTGGACTTTCCATCTCGGACGCTTTAATTTCTACCTTAGCTGTGGGAGCAGTCACTTCCAGTTTTCTTGGCTCAGGTACTTGGACTTGAGGCAATGAAATGTCAACAGATGGCATCTTAACAGAGGGGAGTTTGAACTTGCCATCTACTTCTGAAGATGTTTTTTCTAGAGCATCAGTTTCTGATTTCTCCTTTGATGACAAAATCCCAAAGCTGGGCAGTTTCATTTTAGGTCCTTTAATTGTAAATTCTCCATCTTTGTCAGCTACCTCCTGGGTCCGGACCTCTTCCTTATCAGTTTTTAAGCCTACTTTAGGTAAGCTAAGTTTTGGCATCTGAAGGGTCACATCAGGAATTTCAAATGTGCCATCTATTTCAGGTTTTTCTGTCTTTACATCGCCCATCTGGCCTCTTGCAGCGTAAGCATCCTTAACTTTCATGCGTACCCTTGGAGGGCTGATTTTTGGCATTTTTAATGTAACATCTGGAATTTCTATTGGCTCCAGAGCAATGTCTTCCGTTTCCAGTGTAGGGACAGATACATCAACATCTACTTTGGGAACAGATATTTCAAGGGATGGCATTTTTATGGCACTTTTGTGTTGACCATCAGTACCATCATCTCCCGCCTTACCCTTAGGTAGAGAAATACCAATTTGTGGTGACTTTATAGAAGGCATTTTTAGCTTATCCTCTGTATCTTTTGTTGCTTTCAACCCAGATTCTGGGGTTTTGCTTGACATGCTAAATTTTGGCAGTTTAATCTGAAAGCCATGACTTGTGGTTTCAGGAGGTTCAACTTCAACAGCCCCTTCAACTTTTGGTAAACTGAAGTCGACATCCAGTTTAGGTGCTGCTATTTCGACAGACGGTAATTTTACTTCTGTTTTGGACCTTCCATCAATCTGAATAGCGATATCTGTCTCCTTGTCTTTATGAGGTGTACAAATTTCAACTTTTGGCAGTTGAGGAAGGCTGAGCCTAGCTTCTGGAGCTTCCAGTTCAACACCAGCTTTTGGCATCTTGATTTCAACATTTGGAATTTTAATAGCAGTGCTCAGTTCAGATAGTATACCCTTTTCAGGAATATCTGGTGTCTCTGTTTTCATAGCTGGAAGAGGTATGTCAAGTTCTAGTTGAGGTGTCTTGAAGATAGCTTCTTCGGTTGCAGCTTTTGCCAAAGATACGTCAATGTCTGGCTTTGATAGGCTCACATCTATTTTGCTTTTTTTCATTTTTGGAACAGAGATTCCAAATTTAGATCTTTCTTTCACTCCACCTTCAACTCCAGCTTTTGCTTTGGTTTCATCTACCTTTCCAGCTGTATCCTTGACACGAAAACGTGGGAATTTAATTTTTAGTCCTTTCTGTTCTTCAGCTGTATCTTTTGTGGAAACCTCAGTAGTCTTGGTGGTAGTTTCTCCTTCAGCACCTTTTGCTTTCAGAAGCTTGGAGAACCTGGGGAAGGAGAACTCAACATCTACTGGTGGAATATCCATACTGGCTGCAGATAGTTCAGAGCCTTTCACAGCCTCCAAGGAAACGTCAGAGTCTTTCATTTGACTTTCCACCTTCTTTTTTTTCTTCTTTACAGGTGTAAGGCTTTTAACAGACTGTAAAACATATACATATATAGATAAGCATACATTTAAGATTTTAGATATAATATATTGCAGCAGTTCATGTATCATGGAGATAACATGTGTTAGGCCTGTTTTTCCAACTTTCCAAAACCATTTTTGCCCTTAAGCCCCCCATACACCTTTAGGTCTCTCTTTTAGATATCCTTTAGATCTACCAACAACTATGAAGTATAGGGTCCTCTGCGATTGAACACAGGTAGACTTGATGGTTTAGAAAGTCCCTCATATTACATGGTTTTGGTAAAACAAAAGGCGATCTAAAGGAAATCAGACAGAAAAATCTAAAGGTGTATGGGGGCCCTTAGTCTTCCAGTACCTGTGCCTCCAGGGCCGTTTCTACCCTTTCGGGGGTCCTATGCAAGTTCTTGCTTGGGACCATCTGTCGACCGGGGGTGATGCTATTTGTTGTCAACGGGGGGGGGGGGGGCTATTCGCCGCTCCTCCTTCCTCTTCTCCTTCCCCCTCCAGCACTCACACCCCCTCCATCAACCCACCTCCAATACCAAAACCCCCACTCCCTACGGCAGCTCGCGCTGTTCAGGTCTGCATAGGGAAGGAGGGGGCTGGAGGTTCCTGGAGTGCACACATTTTTGCATAGTGGGAGAAAGGGTCCAGTGTACCTAGCCCTGTTTTTCCAACTTACCATTTTTGGCATCTTGGCCTTTGGACCTTTGACCTCCACAGTTGCAGTGCTTGGCGACAACGTGACATCACTAGACGGCACTGTTCTCTTGAGGCAATAGGAGACTTTGTAATGTTCTGCATACTGTAGGATTTTCAGTGCATCTTCATATTTTATGTTTTCAAAGTATACACGCGCACTGAGGATCTGGTCCCCTGTGACATTGGGAAGAAGGCAGAACAAGGAGTTAGCACACAATTGTTTTAAAGAAAACAGAATGCTAAAGTTCCCTTTTTTCTACAGTTTTAAACTTATTCAAAAGGAAGCAATACTGTGTTGTTAGTTTAGTACCATTCCCGTCCCAGATGAGACTTCAATGCCTTGTTTACCTTCTAGCAGAGGCAAATTTTTGGCAGCTGGGGAATCTTTGAGGACATCTGATATGTATAGTCCTTCCTTTCCTCCTCCAGAGATGTTGATGCCACTCATTCCAGCCTGGGCCTCTGTTTCTACAATCACCTCCACCATCTCTGAGGCTCTCAGCTTCTCCTGGTAGAAAACAAAATGGAAAATATTTGGTAAACAGATAAATCTGACCAAACACCATCCTAGGGCTGAAAATAAAAATCCTTAAAATACTCAGGGTAGCTAATTAAAAAAACCCAAGAACAATCATTTCCTTCCTATAGGAGCTTTATCAATTTCTCCAATGCATCATAATATCAGTATATTGTTATAAGGGAATTGTTTTTTTTTCTGGTCAACACTAATATTGGGCAAGCATGGAAGTCATCTTACAAAGCATGGTTGCCCATGTGCTATCCACTAGAGCAGTGATTGTGAACCTTTAAGTGAGTGGCCAAGATAAAACCCAAATCCAATGGCAATTAAACATAAATAACACAACTCATACACACACACAAAACATGTAAACACACAACTCTACTGTCTTATAAGATACAATAGAAGAGGGTATGGGGCACTGTGGGCAATCAGAAGAGAGAGAAAAATAACTGACAGCATTGAGAGCCAATAGGCAGCAGTTCTTTCCTCTGTGCTGGCTGACAGGTCATGTGCCCACAGAGAGGCCACCTCAGGCACGCGTGCCATAGGTTTGCCATCATTGCACTCGCTTATAAAGAGAGAGACCATAGTCTAGTCTCAATTGGTTGTTTTTGGACCAATACACAATACAACACCCAGGGATGGAGAGTGCAGTGTGTGTAGTCCATATGCACTCACATCTCTGTTTAAACAGTGTGTTTAGTCCGTGTGTGCCCCAATCTCTGAGGTACACACAGGGGGCACAGGCCGGGGGCATGCATGGGCTACAAATAAGCTGTACATGACCCAATAACCCCTGGCTGGGTCACTCCCTGTCCCACTTTGGCTGCCCCCAGACCCATCCAGGTACCCCTCTCCCTAGCTTTACCCACTCCACAGCCCACCAGGTGCACTCATCGCTCCTCCTTGGGAGTAGAAAATGGGATCCGTGTAGCAGGCCTGCGGCGATGGTGGATTTATCAGATTTGCCACATCTACCGCAAGCAAAAAAAATTTGGTCGGCAGGCCACCTATGCGCTAGCACATGTAGTTTTTGTAGCATATATTCAAATTCAATGAAAAAAAATGTTTCATGTCCAAATTTCAACTTAACTTTGAACTTAATTTATGCAGAAATGAAATGTGCTAGAGCAATGCTTTCTTGTTCAATTAACCACCAAATAAACTTGGCAAATTTTGCCTACCGTTTCTTGTAGTGACCTTATAAAAGTAAATTAGAATAGAAATAGACTGGCTGACGCCTAATTGGTGATTCAAACAAGCACTACATGAACATATTGCCTCTTACCTCTGTGATGGTAATCTTAGTCTCCATGGTGGATGCCTCTGCTGAGTCTCGTTGTCCTTTTAGTTGTAAAACTTTCTTTAGTTCCTCGTGTAGCTTCTCTTTCTGCGCCTAAAAACAAGATCAGAAACAATAGTTACGGCTAGCCATCATTCTTCAATAGTACTGAATGGAAGAGCATCATGGGATATGATTTAATCAAATGCGTACAGTTTAAGTTGTTTTGTTTTAGCTGAGATTTTAGCATTTTCTTTGGTCGTACGCTGTCAACAATGACTTTGCCACTCATAATAAAAGTAATATCGGGCAACTTGTAAAGAATAGGATGCTTTACCTGCCCCATGAATGGTCCCTTATCTTGACTTCTTCCAATGCCTCCACATATCACTACTATGTACAGTAACGACTTCAGTTCACACCTATCCATTTTAAAGCTAGCCATACATGTTCCGATTCCATGGCCGATCGATCACCCATCCGATCGATTCCGCGATGCCAGAGGGAATCGGATGTCCGATCGATCGCCCAATTAAGCCTGTCCCTACCACCTTGGGCCACCGATTCCTGGACGATTCCGTGCCCGATCGATCACTTCACAAATGGCAACTCCCCCTGATGTGTGCTGAATCGGTTCAGAAAGACCAACATGTTGGTTCTCTGGCAGATCCGATTCTGGGCCCCGATCGATCGGATGTGATTGATCGGGCAAGGTGGGCTTCACGCGATTCCGGGACAATCGATTAGCGTGCACACGCCCGGAATTGATCGTCCCGGAATCCCTTGGGAATCGGACCCGTGTATGGGGACCTTAACATGTGTTTTCCTTTATTCCTTTGTTATTAGATCAGAAAGTAAGATACATGTCTCCAATAGAATTTGTTTTAGATGTAGAGAAGGGTTGTGGGAACATTACAAGTCAAAATGACCTCTCTACAGCTCCAAATGTTGGTGATACCATGTTCAGTGGCTTTGAAATGAACTAAAAAAAAAAACTTAATGATGTGACCACCTCTATTATCCAATAAGGAGACTAGAAATATATGATACATTTAATTAAGGAAAGCGAGGAAGAGACAGATTTTTGTTGCTGCTTACATACCCATTTGGTGAATTTTCTCCATTGGGTCAGGAATGAGCAAAAAATTCCCTTCCCCCACTGTTCCATTTAAAGTCCCAAGGGGTACCCTCCTTTCTATCCTTAAAATTCCCTTGTAGGGACATTGCCAGCAACAAGAATATGTAGTGGGGTGCCGTGCTGTGATGCACAGCTGAAGTGCGGGAGGTGTCCACTAGGGGGAGCTCCAGGCTTGAACTGATAAAAGGTGAGCAGTCAGGAAGTGAGTGGCCTGTTTCTGGAGAGAAGCTACAGGGAGGCTCGCTCTCTGATGAGGGGAGTGTGAAACCCCGGCCCAGCGAGGAGGGAGACTGGAGCGTACAGGTGGCTCAAAACAACCTGTGTCCTGCCCTCATCCCCTGATTTGGGACCACCCGTGTGTTCTGGTTGCCCGCACGGTGACTGGTATTGTTTGGATCGGGCCGTGGTTCCTGGATACACCAGACTGGTCAACTCCACAACCCACAGAAGTGGAGGCTAAGCGGGCAGCCGAGTACAGAGTGTAAGACTCCCCACCAGAGACTATTACTGTTATTGAACCCCTACGGGTGTTTATCGTTCAACTGTTGTAAACAAGAAGTTAAGTAAAGTTTACATTTAAAGTTTAACACTGGTCTGTTTCTTCTGTTCACTACCCTGAGTCTGCTTCCTTTCAAATGCAAAACAAATTCTCAATGCCCCGTCACAATGTACCTCAGAAGAACACCGGTTCACCGGCTTTGGGCAATTTCTATTAACATAGGAACATATTAGGCCCATTGGATATAATGTAGACATCTGTATCTGTAAACACAGGGTCAAGATGCATCAACCTCCCTGGCGTTATGCCCAAACCTAGTACGTTCATAGTTTGTTCTTAAAACAAACTGTGCCCATGCCGGGATCTGGCAGGCATGCTCGTACATTCCTTCTGGCACAGCGTCTTTGCCATTATAGATGACCTCTGATTTTCCCTGCCCACTTCGTCAGTGTCTCGATGTACTCTGCTGCACCGTATGGTGAAATACTGCCATAATGCCAGGGAGGTTAAAATGGATAGGTATGTACCAGACCTTATGTAGAGGTGGAAGGTGATCTCTCTCATTATGGTCGTCAGAGCTGATCCTCAGCGCCCCCCATCTGGGAGTGATCTCTCGGGGGAGGGGGGATTTGGTTGCCAGGGCTCTCCTTTAGAACACCTCCAGTGATCTCTCGCAGTATGGTTGGCAGAGCTGTCCCTCAGCACCCCTCGGCCGGGAGTGATCTCTCTGGGGGGGGGGGGGGGGGGGGGGGGTTGGGGTCAGGAGTTTGGCTGCCAGGTCTCTCCTTCCCCGAGGAATCTCTCTCAGGGAAAGCAGGGGTGGAAGGGTGGCAGAGGGAGTGCTCGTCCAGGGCGACAATATCCCTAGGACTGCCCCTGATGGTAGGGACATTAGATTGCGTACTCCTCTGAGAGACAGTTAGTAATATGACTATATATGTTCTGTAAAGCGATGCGTAATATGTCGGCGCTATATAAATACAAGATAATATTAATGTCGGCATGTGCTTTTAAACAGAAGAATTTATTTAATAATAATATTTATTAATATATATTAATAATATATATTTTAATAATTAGTACTTTAAAAGTTTAATTAGTACTTTATGCCTGCCATACACACCCCGACGGGTGCAGACAGACCAGCTCCGATATGCACCGGAATGCAAACGTGATGACGTCATCACGTTTGCACCCTGGTGCATTATGGGGCCCCTTTGTGTGCCGGCCATTAGCTTCAATGAAGACGCCGGTCTTCATTAAAGCTAATGCCATCGGCTTCCATCGGCCAGAGATTATCGGACATGTCCGTTCTCTGGCCGGCCGAGCTGTGGGGCGACAGGGATCTGTCATCCCATGTGGGCACATGCCGATAAGCGGGCGATTTTTCCGCTGACCGACGGCGCTAGCGCGCACGCCCGTCGGTCAGGTGGAAAATCGGCCGCTTATTGGCATGTGTATGCCAGGCATTAGTTTAGAAGTTTAGAGGACTATGTTCAAAATATTTTTTTTTTTACATTAGCGGCAATTGCCTCGTAATTTTTTACCATTTAAGAATAAATATGTGAACAATACGACCCCTTTATTCATTAAATTCTTATATTAAATAATTGGATTAATTGAGCATCAGATACAAATCTTTTGAAGTACGTAGAAAACCCGTCAGATACTTGTACAATCGATGAAAATTTACAGACAGGACTAGATTGATTTTATGATGAACTTCGACCACATTTGTCAATCAAAACAATGAAAAGTCAATGGAAATAGTATTCGATTTCTGCCAGATCAACACTAACAATCGTTTTTTAAGACAAGCTGTAGGGAAAATCAAACCGCTTAAGGGCCTCCCTGATTGGATAGCTTAAAAAGGTCCTCATTTTATATAGTTTTGATAAAACTGAAATTGTTTGTACCAATAACCATACAACCAGCCTGAGAAGTGCATCACCCGGTAGACGACCAATTGGGAATAGGTCTATACAGGAGGTCAATACTGCAGTGAAAGCTATTTTTTTATTTTAAGAAGGCAATTTATTCATTTATGTTTCATATTTTATACTCTAAATTGGCTTCTTGTTCTTTCTGGGCCACTGATACAAGTATGCAGATGAACTGACTTTTGGTTTACTTGTATCTGGTAATAAACTTAAGCCCCCCATACACTTTTATATCTCTCTGTCAGATATCCTTTAGATCGACCAACAACTATGCAGTGCCGGGTCCTCTGCGATTGATCACAGGTACACTTGATGGTTTAGAAAGTCCCTCATATTACATGGTTTTGGTAAAACAAAAGGCGATCTAAACAAAATCTAACAGACAAATCTTAAGGTGTATGGGGGCCCTAAATACAGCCAACCATGTAGTATTCTAATGACGAAATGAGTAATGGAGGCGCCAGGATTTATCTCAGCACACTGAAGGAATGGAGAGGCTTTCCACTGCATCCAGACCGGATTTCCAAATTTAAAGCTCATTGCCAATGTGTTGATATTGGCGACGCTTCACTTTTTCCTATTCAGTGTGTCTTTACTTGTGTGGAAAGTGCATTTCACCTACAAACACGACACAGGATGTGAGCTGGAGGGATGACCCCAATCGCTGCTACTTCAGCCTAACATCCCTTTCCCCTCCTTGCAATGAATGAGAGGAAATTCTCACCGCTCGATCTGCGTCTTTGATTTCCTCTGGGGACAGGTGGGGGCGGCCTGCGGGGGGAGACCTCTGCTTCAGGGGGCTGAACTTCTCTTTTACATTTGCTTGCTGTAGAAATAAGAAAATAAAACTGTTAATAATGCAGGGGAAGGAAAATCGAATAAACTGGACTTCATACCAAGAGAAGAGCATTTGTTGGAGTGTGATTATATGGGGGTGCCAGTATTCCAGAGAACTCAATGAAGAGACATTAGGCTCATACATTCTCACACAGACACATAGATTACATACACTCTACCTTCTGGCTTCCTGTATTTTCCTTATCTTTCCTACTAGTCCGCTATGTTATACAATCTCTGCTGTCAATAATGCTTGCCATACACATGCCGATAAACGGCCGGATTTTAATCTGACCGACTGGCGTGCGCACTCTCGCCGTCCGTCAGGTTAAAATCCGGCCGTTTATCGGCATGTGCCCACATGGGGCGACAGATCCCTGTCGCCCCACTTCTCGGCCGGCCAGAGATCCGACATGTCGGAAAATCTCTGGCCGATATGAGCCGATGCCATAAGCAGCAATGAAGACGGCGTCTCCATCGCTGCTTATGGCCGGCACACAAAGGGTGCCTGGCCGATTGTGGGGCCCCAGAATGCAATGGGAGGCTAACGTGATGATGTCATCACGTTAGCCTCCCGGAGCGATATCGGAGGGCGATATCGCTCCAGCTCGGCATGTGTATGGCCGGCATAAGACATTGGTGTCTGTACCTAATGCTGGTCATACACTCTGAGATTAAAATTACGATCCATTAAAACCGACCAATGAAAGCATTTTATCGGCCTGAAATCTGCACATGTCCACATGGTACAACCTATAAAATACGATCGTAATTGTAATTTTTTACGGTCGTAATTTATTGGACATGTTGAAAAATTTTAATTGGTCTGGGAACATCGGGAAACTTCATACTGTTTTCATAGTGTTTACCGACCAATTACTGCAGAGGCTTCCCCTTTTAAAAAAAAAAATACATCACAATGGCCGATATAAACGGCGATTAATTTCGATGACATTCTAGTAAATAAAAAATAAAAAAATCCTAAATTGGATTTTCAATGTGGTAGCTTTTTTGCAGAATATTACGATCCAAACCAATACCGCCGTCAGGATACATTGGTCTGTTTAATGGATCGTAATTTTAATCTCGGAGTGTATGGCCAGCTTAAGTGTTAAGCCCCCCATGCACCTCTAGATCACTCCGTACAATTTCCTTTAAATCTACCAACAACTATGTAGTGCCAGGTCTCCCTGATAGAATACATAGTGATTGGAAGGTATATAT
>CM070040.1:71667661-71687671 GCA_036250615.1 Ptychadena robeensis | reverse complement strand
ACCCGGCTCTACATAGCAGTGATATATACCTTCCAATCACTATGTATTCTATCAGGGAGATTGCTCTGATTTAGTATACCAATTCATTCGGAATTGAGGCTCAGCCCTTTTCAGATCCACCTATAACTGAAATCTTCTTTTTCAGCTGGAGTACCCTTTAACCCAGCAAATAACTGATGACACTTAGTACTTAAAGAACCATTTCAGTGATGTTGTTTTTATAGATATACATACAGTATATTGTGTCTTATTTTTCTCATGTTCCTATTTTTATATAAATAGAAAGGTTAAGGGCTCTTTCACACTACAAGGCAGCTTATGTGCCAGCAACGAACGCATTATGTATTGTGCATTTCCCATACACACTGTATGCATTATTGGAAGGGCAAGTGTATTTAAACCACAAACATCAGCCGTTCCATAATGCATGCAGCAGTGCTTTGTAATGCATTGCGGTGTGTGTACCATTCCTAGTGCACTGTGTTGACAAACGCATGAAAAGGCTGTTTGCATGGTTTTCTGTACCACATATCAATGTGCATTAATGCATTGGGTACCATTGTCTCCGTAGGCACCCCAAAAGGCCCCTTTACAACACCATAGCAGTGGAGGCAGGGCTTTCTTGGTGTCATTTGGATGACAGCTCCAAGCCTGTGGTTGACCTTCTTTGTGTTGAGTTGGAGATGGTTCCATAAAGGTCCTATTGAGGGGCATTTGCTTTGCGTTCATAGAAGGTTAAAGGCTATGAATTTATAGAAATTTTAAGTTTAAAAGCATTTTGGGATTTGTGATCCCACAACTTGTGATATCTGATGTGCAGTAACTAAAGGTACCCATACACTAGATAGATGTCTGCTTCGAGCGTTGTGCACGTTTACAGCCATCTAGAGACCAGGGTCCCCATCCAAATGATTGACCAGGAAGCACCAACATTGTGACGTCACCATGCTGCACTCCAATGGGTCATCGATTGAGTGCCCATCGCGCGGTGTATAGTGTATAGGCACCTTAAGGGTTACTACTTGTGCCAGCTTAGAGCTGCAGTTGGTGAGATCATGGGGTGTAGGGTATTTTTCTCTCACCAGCTTGACTCTATGTGGCATCAGATATAACATATCTGTCAGATATCAGTGTTGCCTGCTTCATGTAACCTGACTCAAAGATGTGACAATTGATGGCCCGCTCTAACCCAATATAAACTTTCTAAACTTATCCGAAGCTTCATAACTAATCGCCCATCGGGTTTCATGAAGAGATCAGGGCTCGGGTGACATAAATAATACAGATCTGATAGGAGAGACATAGCTTACTGTATTATCTTGCGTGCTAATGGCTTGGACACAAGTTGACAAAGCCTAGCTATGCGTACACGTTCCGAACCTCTAGTCTTCTTTTATATGTCTTGTATTCAGCTCAGCCTTCTATTGTCAATATCTCTTATGATTGTCTGTTTGCTGGAAATATATATTTTTCAGCAACAGGTTCATCTCATTCTACTAAGTGACAAATATCTCACATAAAGCCAAGGAAACCTAAAGTCCTTATCCCACCATACAATTTCAAACACAATTTCCTTTACAACAAACTATGTAGTGCCTGGGTCCTCCCTGATAGAATACATAGTGATTGGAAGATATATAGTACTTTTATATAGTGCCGGGTCCTCCCTGATAGAATACATAGTGATTGGAAGGTATATATCACTGCTATGTAGTGCCGGGTCCTCCCTGATAGAATACATAGGGATTGGACGGTATATATCACTGCTATGTAGTGCCGGGTTCCCCCTGATAGAATACATAGTGATTGGAAGGTATATATCACTGCTATGTATTGCTAGGTCCTTCCTGATAGAATATATAGTGATTGGAAGGTATATATCACTGCTATGTAGTGCTGGGTCCTCCCTGATAGAATATATAGTGATCGGAAGGTATATATCACTGCTATGTAGTGCCAGGTCCTCCCTGATAGAATACATAGTGATTGGAAGGTATATATCACTGCTTTGTAGTGCCGGGTCCTCCCTGATAGAATACATAGTGATTGGAAGGTATATATCACTGCTATGTAGTGCCGGGTCCTCCCTGATAGAATACATAGTGATTGGAAGGTTTTTAAAGCTGCTCATATTACATGGTTTTGGAAAAGTTGATTGTACAGAAAATGTATGATACTGTAAGATTGTAAGATGTGTGGTGGCCTTTAGAGATAGGGGGGTTTAGCCCTTTTGAATTGAGCTTTAGTAAAGCACTTGTTCTTTAGGACACTACAACACATCCCAATAGTCTGTACTCAGTGGTTCATTTTGATGTCAATATTAGATCAGGTCTATTTTGGGCTTTTCGGAAGAGAGGATGAAATTGAAGGTAGTTATTGTTTGGAAGGAAGAACATGCTGATCCGGGTTCAAGGAACAACATACAAATGCTTCTCTGACATCCTCGGTCTTTGTGTACAAGCACTTAATGTTTTGGCTTTGGTCAAAATTTTGGTCAAGTCTTTGGTTGTAAGCTTTATTTTGGTTGTAACTTAAGTTGGTTTTAGGTCAAGCCTGTTGTAACCCACGGGTCTTCTGTAGTTTACATTATTATAATTATATTATTATAATTGTATAATATAAATGATATATTATTTTATAAAGCATTTGTAACTCTTGGGTTATGTGGATGGATATCTCCATTTTTGTTTGGCTTTCATCAACATTCTTTCAATTAGTTACAATTTTCTATGGAAAATATTGGATCTGAAATACTAAAAAATAATCTTGTTTACATCCACGATGTCCTTGAGAATGCTAGATGCCAGTCTTTGGAGTCAATACTTTATAAGACTCAAAACAAGGCTGCATGCCAGAAATGTCTTGGTAGAACCAGAGCTCCTGGTCTTCAGACTTGTTCCAGCCAATGATGGAAGCCTTTAGGCCCCCACACATGTACAGAGCAGGGGCCAACAGATGAGCGGAGGAGGGCAGCGTGATGACATAATTCTCAGAGTATCGGCGGGCACCCTTTGTATCGATTTTGCAGATGGCCGCAAGCTTGCACGCACATCGGGCAGCAGAAAAAACGGCCACGGCTCGCTACGTGTGTGGGGGCCTTTAGTATGGTTTTCTTTAAGATGATGGCCCAATAACACAAGCTTACTAAGGAGCCAGTCATCATAACTGTAAATTGTCACATCATTCATCTACATATTAATGTTAGACAGTTATATGTTCTATTTCAGTATTAAGTGGAAGGCAGTATATTGAATAACCCATCACATTACTTGCCATTGGCTAAATCAGTTATGTCAGTGATGTCAAATTAAATACAAGAAGGATAACATTTAGTTTTATTATCTTTAAGTAATATAGCACAGATTTGAGATGCAACACAAACTATAACACAGGTACAGGTTATGACACAGGAGAAGTTGAGGACCCTGCCCGATACGGCTTACAATCTCATAGGTTAGGGAACAAAGTATACAATAGAGGGAGGGGGGGTATAGGGACTGTACTTGTTACTTGTACTTGTAAGATGTACTTTTTCCATTGGGAATACCTTAGAGCTATGGGGTACACAATGATGGGATACAGATGGAATAAAAACCCAACAGAGTTTTTCATCACCAAGTAACCTGAGGAGATATTTTTTGCACATGGCTGACTTCCTGTGGGTAAACAACACCATAACTATATCATATATATATATAAAAAACCTTAATGAGTAAAAAAACTGATTACATGACAGGTTAACAAAGCTACAGGAAACGATGGAAAGTATTTAAAAATTGAACAGAGCCATCATCTAGACTTGTTTTGGCAATAGGTTGGAATCTCTTTTTTTATAATTTGGTGGCTTTTATTCAATGAGAAACAAATATCCAATTCAATATTTTTACTGATCTGACTACCATATTGCAAAACCTTATTGTTTGCTGTTGGCCACCCAACATCAGGCATCTTCATTCCACCACATAGTTGAATAAGCCGGAATGTCTTTGCAATGAATCATTGCGTTCCATGTCACTCATTGTGTCATTGTCTGGTATGGGCATTTAACATGACGAGCCCCGGAAGGATATGAGTTGATTATCTGCCTTGGAAATAGAATTTGAGGGCTTTGGCCTTCTCCCGGATGCTGAGACATGATGCAGTATAGTGGGAGAGGCAGGAGAAGACGCCCTGTAGACTGGCGCAGACCACGGATGACAGGAAGAGCCTTTTCCTTCCTCGTGGTAGGACGTCAGAAAAACGCAAGGGTGCTTTAAATATTCTGCTGCTCGGTTTGACGTGTTGGTTTTGTGTGAGAGGTACTTGGAAAACGACCCTTTCCTGGACTGTGGGGAAATTATAAAACTATCCTTGAAGGGTCACCCATACTGTAAGGGTTAAATTGCCATGAGTGTACATACAGCTGGTTCATCCACTTTTCTGCCAGGGACATGCACCCTAATGTCACCATGTACAAGGCAGGAGCAGCAGTCCATGTTGAGGGCCCATCCACATTCTGGGGCACTCAGAGGTAGGAGGAGATATACATATATACTGTTTTCATTTAGTAAGGCTTGACAATTACTGACAATTTCTCCCATATGATGGGCAACTGCCAGAAAACCGAATGTTGCCTTCCCCAAATGGCGAAGGTGTTTAGGCAAGTGGTCAGTGGAATCGATGCATTTCCTTCTAGCCCTGTGAATGATCCCTAAGGGCCCCCATACACCTTTAGATTTATCCGTCCTTTAGATCTCCTTTTGTTTTACTAAAACCATGTAATATGAGGGACTTTCTAAACCATCAAATCTGCCTGTGTTTAATCACAGAGGACCCTATAGTACATAGTTGTTAGTAGATCTCAAGGATATCTGACAGAGAGATCTAAAGGGGTATGGCCAGCTTAAGGAATTCTTCACTCTTTTTATCTGCTCTAGGTCTAGCTCCTTTGTCAAATTTAAGAACCAATTGTGGTCCTCGAGCCAAAAAGTTTGCCCCCCCCCCCCTGTGATGATTACCAAGCAGTAGTGTGGCAGCATTTCAAACATAGTTCCAATCCTTCTCCATGCTATCCAAAATTAAATGAAAACATTTTTGGAAAATATTTAGAAATATTTCTATACATTGCTGAATAATTTTCTCTGTGGCATTGCATGCTTTGTGGATTTCATGGCCCCCTTGCCTGTGACAGCGATAAAACTCATCTATGACAAGTATGAACGAACTCACATACCACACCGGATAGGCCGCATACACTACGAGCTTGTTTAGAACTCAGGGAACTCCATCTCATCTGACACAGTTCATGTCCTCACGCTAGTTACTGTGTTGTCACTGGCTGCGTGGGAGATTTGCTGTGTGTGACAGCAGGCAATACATCCAGACTATGGTCAGACCGCATCCAAAAATGGAGCAGCAGCTGCAGCCGTGATACCAGAGCACTGGGGTATGTGCTCATAATCCATGTGTTGTGATCATGAAGAGAGAACGGCGGCTTTATACACCCACAACCACTGGCACGCAGCAGATATCAGACTTCTACTTTTTATTATTTACTATTATCCTGTTTTCCCGAAAATAAGGCATCCTCCCAATATAAGGCACCCTTATATTGTTGCCTCATGCTGAAATATAAGGCATCCTCACGAAAATAAGGCATCCCCCGAAGATACGGTATCGTAACTCTGGACAAGAGGGATCAAGGGGGGCAATCATAATGACACAGGAGGATCAGAATGGGTTACTAAAATGGTAATTCCCCCTCTGAGTCTCCTGTGCCATTTGATTCCACCCTCTGATCCCCCCTGTGTCATTTTAAGTGATCCCACCACCCTGATACTCCAGTGCCGTATTCTTCTTCATGGAAAAATAAGACATCCCGGAAAATAAGACGTAGGGCATCTTTGGGAGCAAAAATAATGGCACTGTCTTATTTTTGGGGAAACACAGTACTAAGGACAGTGTTTAGAAAGAATCAGGGCGAGTCACAATGTAATATAGGGGAGTAACTAGAGTATTCGTTAGTATGCCGACATCCCAAACAAAACATAAAATCCAAGAGCAACAAGGGTTTCACCCAAACACAATCATGGGATTTTCCGCGGCGTTAACAGTCTTTTAATTCAAGCGTATAATGTTCAAAACAAAAAAAATTTCAGGCGAATATCCTGCGCTTCATCAGGAGTATGTTGCCAGTTATTGTGCGAGAGAAGACGTATATCGACTAACCATCTGGGGATTAGAAAGGGTTGTAACGTAAAGCCCTGATGATTCCAATTACAGAAGTGGTGGTAGAAAAGAGCTGTGTTGTATAAGGACAGTGTTTGTGAGATTGAGAGGTAAATAGTGGAGGAAGACGAGAGTTAAAAAGGCTCTAGATCAGGGGTCTTCAAACTTTTTAAACTGGGGGCCAGTTCATTGGCCCTCAAGACACTGGGGTGGGGGGGGGGCAAACAATAGTTTGAAAAAATAAATAACATGAACAAATTCCCATTGGCACTGCACGTATATAGTTTATATTGCAATAAATGTAAAGGAACAATGGGAAGTGTGATTTCTCTACCCTTGCATACCTATGCTTTTTTGACTTTAAACCCCAAGATCTCCAATAGAGTCCAATATTTTAGGGGGTTAGTAATTAACCACTAAGAATACTTACCCAAACACTTAATAGTTCCAGGCCTACAACATTAAAACAATTCCATTTAAGTCTATGGTGCGCTTTTGGTTACCTATAACCATGTCGCTTTGTACAGCAGTTATTGTGCCAATCATGGTAACCATATGGGCAAGCAATTGGTGGATGCACCTCGTCTTGGTGGTCGCGGTTCTTCATTATGACCGCATTTCACCTAATTGAACCTAATGGCAGCACAGGAATTGTATGGTCAATCAAATGCCACAATTTCAACATTACCATACAAAATGTCTGCGGGCTGAAACTGAGCCAATCACGTACAAGATTTCTGTATTTAATTGGCCCAGGTTCAGTCTGCATACAATTTGCATGCTAATGTTGACATTCCGGCATTTCATTGACCATCTCTGCTCTCTATACAGCAGCAGAACGTCTACTTCATCCAAATCTTTAATATGTTGTTGCTGGCATCGGGCTTTAAACACAAAATGTTTCCGCAAACCATAATGCTGATGATACAATATTTATCTACTGATGTGTGTTGCCTTCTGTGTACTGTTCCTGGAGTCGAGGGGTTAATAATTACAGCGCGGTGCCTTGTATTAAGGGAGCCATTGTTCACTTGTGTAAACCGTTTTCTTGGTATGTCTGTAATGCTTTTTGAGGGAGTCTGAATATGGTCGCCCATTGTGCTGAGAAGGTCCGGGAATTTCATCTATGAAGACTTGACCTTTCTCAGATGCAGCCAATGTGGGCAGCGCTCGGCCAGGCGTGGGATTCTGGAATGGCCATTTGGGGTTATGCAGCTGGTTCTTATCCCGTCAACAAATACACCACAGAGGAGCCGACACCACTTGACTTTGTTGTCAGATGGATGCAAACATAAACATTACAGTTTATTGAAGTTCATTTTGTTGTTTTTTTGATAATTGGGACTTGTCAGCTGACTCATTGTACTGTAAAGCTGGGAACACACACTATGGGCCAGATTGATGACTGCTTCAAGCGCCGTGCGTGCTCACTGCCATCTATCTGGCCCATCTAATGCGACCATCACTGTTTTCGAGCAGGACCAATCAATCCCGCTCGAAAACAGGGATATTGGACTTGATCGTAAATCATGGTTCGATTGCTTTGCATGGAGACTGAAGAAGGGATCTGAGATACAGTGGCTTGCAAAAGTATTCGGCGCCCTTGAACTTTTCCACATTTTGTCACATTACATGAGTCATCACGTTTAGCCTCCCGTGGAGCGATATCGGAGGGCGAATATCGCTCCAGCTCGGCATGTGTATGGCCGGCATAAGACATGGTGTCTGTACCTAATGCTGGTATACACTCTGACGGATTAAAATTACGATCCATTAAAACCGACCAATGAAATTGTGAGCATTTTATCGGCCGGGCCCTGAATCTGCACATGTCCACATGGTACAACCTATAAAATACGATCGTATGTAATTTTTTACCGGTCGTAATTTAATTGAGACTGTGAAAAATGTTTAATAAGTTTAATTGGTCTGAGGAAACAGTCGGGAACTTCATACTGTTTTCATAGTGGTACCGACCAATTACTGCAGAGGCTTCCCCTTTTAAAAAAAAAAAATACATCACAATGGCGATAAACGGTTTGGGTTGCGATAATTTCGATGACATTCTAGTAAATTAAAAAATAAAAAAATCCTAAAATTGGATTTTCAATGTGGTAGAGCTTTTGCAGATATTCGATCCAAACCAATACCGCCGTCAGGATACAGTTTTTTTTGGTCTGTTTGAATGGATCGTAATTTTAATCTCGGAGGTGTATGCCAGCTAAGTGTTAAGCCCACCATGCACCTCTAGATCACTCCGACCAATTTCCTTTAAATCTACCAAACAACTATGTAGTGCAGGTCTCCCTGATAGAATACTAGTGATTGAAGGTTAGATCACTGCTATGTAGTGCAGGGTCCTCCCTGTAGAAAACATAGTGATGGAAGGTATGGATCACTGCTATTAGTGCCGGGTCCTCCCTGATAGAATACATAAGTGATTGGAAGGTATATATCACTGCTATGTAGTGCCAGTCCTCCATGGATAGAAATACATAGTGATTGGAAAGGTATATACACTGCTATGTGTGCAGGGTCATCCTGATAGAATTATAGTGATTGAAGGTATATACACTGCGATGTAGTGCCGGGTCTCGCTGATAGAATACATAGTGATTGGAAGGTAAGATCATGCTATGTAGTGCTTGCTGGGCCCTCCCAGGATCGGAATACATAGTGATTGGAAGGTATATATCCACTTGCTATGTAGGCCGGGTCCTCCTGATAGAATTACATAGTGATTGGAAAGGTATAGATCACTGCAGTAGTGCTTGGGCCCTCCTGATAGAATATAGTGATTGGAACGGGTATATATCACTGTAGTAATAGTTCGGGGGGGGGGTCCTCCCTGATAGAATACATAGTGATTGGAAGGGATGAGATCATCTTGTAAGTGTGGGCCCTCCCTGATAGAAATACATAGTGATTGAAAGGTATATATCACTGGCTAGGTAGTTACGGGTCCTCCCTGCTAGAATTACATAGTGATTGGAAAGGTATATATCACTGCTATGTAGTGCCGCGGTCCTCACCTGATAGAAACATAGTGTGGGAAGGGTTAGAAACGGTCCTCATATTACATGGGTTTGTAGTAGATAGAGAAAGTTGAGTGTGAAAGTCTGTATGTGAGATTGTAAGGTTATGGGGGGGGCGCTTTAGTTTACCAGTACTCTGAAACCTCAATTTGTACCATTGTTGATGATAGTCTTGCATGCATGACCTAAAACAGGTTAGGACCATTACCTTGTTTTGCTGACCATGACAAAATTTATCATTCTAGGATGTTCAAGATGTTTAGATGTAATTATAAAGGGACACAACCAGACACACTCCAATTCAGCATGCATATGATGGAATACTCCCACAGAGGGTTCGACACTTGCTGCGCATGTCTCTGGATTCGTCTTCTCATAACCTGTAGGAAGAACAAAAAATTTCACCCATTAATCCCTACAATCATGACATTCTATAATAGAATCATTTTAGCACAGTATCTTGTTTTTTACAAAAAGGGATTCTTGCATTGGAAAAAAACCTATTTCTCCATACAAATAAGCTTTGTTTCATTTACGTATAGAATCTTAAACTTTTGTGTAAATGTAAAATTCTAATTATAAGAATAGTCATAGATGAGATGATTACTGGTTCTCAAAATTACATAAATGTTTTAACAGTAAGCAAACTGACATTCCAGACAATAAAAGCTGGCCATACCCTTTAAGGGGGGCTTTTACGGGCCATACACAGTCAGATTCCATGGCCCGATCGATCACCTATCGAATCGATTCGGCGATCTCAGCGGGAATCGGGAGCCGTTACGATCGATCGGCCATTAAGTGTGTCCGATCGCTACATACCACCTGGTCCCATGGATTCTGGACGATTCCGTGTCCGATCGCTTACTACACAAATGGGCAAATATCATACCTGATGTCGTGCAGAAGCGGATAAGAGCAACATTGTTGGTTCTTGTAGGATGCGATTCGGGGCCCCCGAACGAGCGGACCCGATAGGACGGAAAGGTGGGCTTCACGCGATTTCCCCCCCCCCCTGGACGATAGTTTCGCGTTGCAGCCGCACGGAATCGATCGTCCCGGGAATTCTGATGGGAACGGACCCGTGTATGGGGGCCTTCTTAGATCGCTCTGTCAGATATCCTTAATCTGTTACCAACAAACTACTGGTTAAAACAAAAGGTATCTAAAGAAAATCTGACAGAGAAATCTAATGGTGGTATGGGGTCCGTACTGGATATGGATTGGGACAGAAAGGTAAAAACAGTTACCGTATTTTAGGTTATTAAAGACCAACCACATGATAGGAGAAACGGTGGCTGCTCCCTGATGACCCCTTCTTTGTCAGCAGGAAAAGATAACAGGAGACAAAATCTGACACCACAGCGGAGGGGTTGTTAACCGCCTGTGTGTTTCAGCAACTATTAGGGCCAGTTTTCCACAGCGCCAGTGCTTGGCGGCGAGATCCCGACAGATCACATACACATTAAGCTGCCCGATGATGCTCTGTTCAACATCCGCCGATTGCAGGCTTAATTGTACTTCACTAGGTTACCCATTGCTCGGGTAACGCTTAGCGCCTGTTGAGAACAGAAATTCACCCTAGCTTAGCGTAGGGGGTCCTGACAGATGTGGAGAACAGCTTCTCAAGCTCTGCCTTCTGGACTCTTTGTGGTTCTTATTCCCTATGCAGAATATTGTGCATGTATAGGGCCTCCTTGCATTCCCTGCAGGCATATTGGCACCCTCTCTACACAGCCGCCTCCAGATTGAACAGGGACGGGGAGGTGTTGTGATTTTTTTGTTGCTGGTTTGTGTATATTGTGTAGAGGTGGAGGTGAAGAGGTAGGAGGTGCGGATACCAAACCATCCCCTCTGCAGTCACTTGGCCAAAAGTCATCACAACCACCCCCCTTTGTTAGGAAACGGCCCTGGCTGGTCTCACATCTATCTGGTCTGCTTAGCCATTTAGTATAAACAGAGAGATCCCCCCCCCCCACCCTTGATTTTGGTGTTATCTTATGAACGAAATTCCCTGAAACATTAATATTGGTATAGAATGTTGTGTTCTGTGGGTGGACGCCCATAGGACATAACTTGGAGTGGTTGTAAGTGATTGATTGCACCCCCTCCCTGCCCACAATGTGTGCGATTTGCGTGATGTTACACTCTTGATTCTGTGAGTTATTGCAAAGTTCCCAGAATTTTTGAAGGTTCTCCACTTTTAATTATACAAAAACGTAAGTTGCTAGACAATAGAATTTTTGTTGGGAGTGTGCCCACGCCTTTTCTACATTCAGCAATTTTGATGATGATATCCTGTTCAGGGGCTTTCAATTAACACACAAATTACTGTTACCAGTTACATTTTTGGGACAAAATCTTAGTAGCACATAGAGAAGTGATCGTTTCAGAAAAGGAACCAAGCTAATATGTGTTTAAGCTTAATGGTAGAATTTTAAATGTTTATAAATAGCAAAAAAACTATTTAAGTTTTTTCCTAGGTGCAAGCTGCGGCCTTTTAGGCGTTCTTCAATGGCACTCCTAAGTTCCTCACTTGCAGCCCCCAAAACATGTTATGCATAGGAACTCACCTGTCACCGATTACTTCTTGACATGTGCTCTCTGGGATCTTCTAGAGGGGAAGAGGAGGAATGAGTGACTCGCTCAGGCTCTAGCTAATCACTTCTGATGGTGTACGTAAGGTCAATCAGTGCCCAGTGAGTCACTCACTCCCTCTCCTTCATGCTCTAAGAAGATCCCTGGCGAAGACTGTTGGTGGGGAATTGACGGACAGGTGAGTGTCTATTCTCCCACATCCACTAACGAATTTTTTTATAGAATGATTGTTAGAATTTATATTGAAGCACATAACTCTGAATCAAAATTTGCATTCAATGTTACAGTCAGTATTAAATTGAAATGTGCGGCCCTTTAGTGTGCGAGGCCGCATTGTGCCCTCCTTCAAGTCCTTGCCCACACTGACTTGAGTAATATGACCCGGCACATATGTTGATCAGTGATTAATCAATTTAGAGTTCAGGATTCTGTTTTTTAATTGTTCTATAGCAGCCCGGACCTCCATTACCTTTTAATAGAGGTTTATTATTCCTTTTTCTGGTAGGCTACGGACATTGTTTACTTTAATTGCTATAAAAGTAGGATATTATTGGTGTTTTTATGTTTCACAAATTATGTTTTTTTATTACGAAAAGGGTCAGGTAAGTGGTTTTGGGAAGTCTGGAATGGTTATTAACACTGGCCATCACTTTAGATCTCTCTTCAGATTATTCCTTTAGATCTACAACAAGTATGTAGTTCGGGTCTCTTCGATTGAACACAGGTAGATTGATGGTTTAAGCCCCCCATTGGACCTTCAGATTCCTCCATACAACTTTCATGAGACCTACAAAAACTATGTAGTATAGGAGCTACCTCCTGATAGAATACAAGTGATTGGAAGGTGTAGAGAAAGGTCCTCCTATTACTAGTTTTGGTAGAAGAAAGTTGGTTGTACAGAAGTTGCATGGTAAGTTGTATGTGGTGTATGGGGGGCTTTAGAAAGAGTCCCTCATATTACATGGGTTGGGTAAAACAAAAGGAGATCTAAAGGAATCGGACAGAGAAATCTAAAAGCTGTATGGGGGCCTTTAGTTCGTAACAGATTAAGAAAAAGAAATATAGGTCCTCAGTCATTTACCATTAGCCACTCTCACAACGACAAAAAAACACAAACAAAACTTCTTGAGCTTTATGGTTGCCGCCATCAATTGTAGGATAAGTGTTACTTTTGTTTGATGATGATGACTTAAAACCTAATGTTTGTTATATATCACTCTGTAACTGATGATACTCAATAAAAACTTTAATGATAAAAAAAAAAAAAAGGATAACGCGGAAAGGAGTACTGGAGGGAAAACGGTCCCTTAATAAGCTTTTTTTTTTTTTATTTCCTCACCAACATAGAGATTAAATGAATTTTAATAATATTTATTATATTTACAATCGTCAACGTTCTAAATTAATGCACCCCCACCTCTTCTAGATATAAAACCAAAATAACGGCTTATCTAGCTGTCTCTCTATAAATTTAATTACGAATTGATTATTTACAAATAAAATGATGAAGACCCCATTCAATATAATCTTATTTTATATGATGTCGCTATTATGATTTGAGTATAGATTGCATAATATATTATGTGTGATCTATCTGATATCTCTGTTCTTATTATTAGATTTCTACCTTACTTGTTTTAACACTTTTTTATCAACATGTTATCACTTGACTTGTGATTATGAACAATTCCTTTTTGAATGTAACAGGTTGGATTTTATTACATTCAAATACATTTGTGGTATAATTAAAACATTGTTGATGTTTTCAAGTATAAATTTTACTCTTGTCTAACACAAGTTTATATGCAATAACTTGTCACTGCTTAAATTATCACATATGTGTTCCTATCTGGACTGCCAACATAAATGCTACACTCTGCAGCGCGGGACTTTCCTTCGGGCTTCAAGCGGGGGTTTGATCGGCTTGGGATCGTGCGCCGGGTGGCCCCAAAATGCGGGCGCCCGGACCCCAGTAGCTCGTTTACTTTCCACCTGACGGAGGACTTTATCCCCGCACGAGCAGGAGGATGCCGTGCTGTCTCTTCCAACTCACATTGAGGTTGAGAGACCGGCATTTGCACCTCCCAGGTCGCGCCGCATTGCTGTCCCATTATTGGAGGTAGGGGGGCGGGAATGGGGGGTGTGCGCCCTCAGGGCGAGGTACTAGTGTAGCGGGACCCTCCAATCGGAACCGAGACCGGCCGAGCTGGTACGCCCATCCTTGGGAGGGCTACCCGGTATATGGGCTTCTAAGCTCGGGCTTTGGGAGGAGTGGTATCTGCACAGGTCTTCTCCCCATCCGGCGGGTAACACGCCCCTCTCCCCGCCGAACGGCGTCCACGTGGGCCAGCCGGGCGGCTTATAGCCTCAGATTTTGGGGTATGGTGGAGAAGGAATGAGTGGTCGGGAGCACGTACAGGTCCTCCCCAAACCTCCTCGGATATAGTCCTGTTTAGCCTTTACGATACAGGAACTCAGGTATGCGCTTATTTGCTCATTTATACAAAGCTCTTAACTCCACGGTTTTGTGTCTCTTATGAGCTTAGAGCAGTTTTTAAGTTCCTAGTATATCGTGGTATGTGATGTATCGTTTAGAGTTCCCCTTTGTAATTTAAATCTAAAATAGATGTATATGTTTTCCCCCTATAGATCCTTACTATCCCTGTAGGGTTGGGTTTAAACGCGCAGAAGTAGTGACCCTCTCACGGACACCCTCGCCCATATCCGGGGTTCTTTGGAGCCGCCCTGTTGGGGCCACCGGTGCATTCTCCCTCCCTTCCAAGGGGGAATTCAGCTTTCCATTCCGCACGGAGCCTTGTGACCGTACCCTCGATTTGCCCATTCCCGTGCGACAAGATCAGGGGTGTGTCTTGACATGAGTTTTGAGGTCCAGAGTAGGAACAAAAAACACTTTATACATACAAGAGAATTGTTAAGTTTTATTGATACGACACACTTGTTTCATCAAACATATTATAGTTGTACTATCTTTAAACAGTGTTATTATCCCATATCCAAACATGTCCAAATATGTGTTATATGTTGTACTATCATTCTAAAAGTCTATTCCACACTGTATTCAGATTTGTTAATCCACACAGTCGGTCATATTAAAATTAATAAGATTTTAGAATATATATGTAATAGACACTCTGTCACACTAATACACGAATGGCTCTTGTTTGTTAATACGAATATATATTGTACTCATTATTGTCATATTCCCGATTTTTTAAAAGGCTTGTAAACAGTCCTGAGGAAGCCCAGTGTCTAAGGGCGAAACATGTTGACCTAAATTACAGCCCTACTTCGTGGAACCATGTAACTTGAGCAATTGTTTAAACAAACTGCACCCAAATTACTGCTGTCTGGGCAGTGTTTGTGTCGTGACTTGGCACTGTTTCTTACACTTATGTATTACCTTTAGTGTTTCTGTTTAAAAATACAAAAAAACTTTCAAACAAAAATAAGCCAAATCTATGTGGTCCACACATCTAAATCTATAAATTCAAATAAGGGAAGGTCTGCCACATTCAAAGTCCCCACTGAGGGTAAACCATTTCCCCCCTCTCCCCTATCCTTCCAACTATTAATATAAACTTGTGTTGAAGACAAGGCACGGATGGGTGTTACAGGTGAACCCCTTGGGGTGTCGGAGGATTGCAGATCTGGAGGTTACTGCAGATCCATCGCCAAGTTGTGTCGGTCCCATATATACCTGGCTTGGGGTCCCTCCGATCCCGGCTGGGCTGATCATCCGGCCACACTAGAGACACTCTCTTTGGGTATCACTCCAGGACATAACTCTCAGCCCAATATTAAACATTGACATGTTGTCTCTGTATTCCTGAGGAAAACCCCAGTGGAAAAGGGACGAAACGTGTCAAATTATGAGCACAGGAAGTTATGTTTTCCTGAACAAGCCTTCTGTGGGTCCAAAAAGAGAAGGTTTACACAGAAGAAAAAAAGCATTTATTGATGCATATTGGAGTATTAAAATTTTCAAAACATTTTGCTTTGACTTTATTGACTTTTAGTCCGTTTAGTCTCTACAACTTGCTCTGCACCATAAGGCCACATACAACGTAGCAAGTCCGTGGGCAAGGTATGTGCACGCTCGCATACTGTCGGTCAGCGGCAAAATCGCCGTGGGTCACAGGTGTCCACATGGAGGGACAGATCCCTGTCGCCCCAAAGCTCGTCGGCCAGAGAACGCGAATGTCCGTAAATCCAATGTCGGTGCCATTAGTTTGAATGGGAACGGCACAAAGGGTGCCCGCCGATAAGTCATTACGCTGCACTGCGGTTTGTGTCGTGGTCCCCACTCGCTACGTTGTATGGGGGCCTTAACACCAACTTGTGACTTGGACAGAAAAACGCAGACAAAAGATTGTGATGTCACCCTCTTCTCATTCCTCCTGTAACAAATTCACAGATACACTGTGCAAAAGACTATAACAACTGGTGGACCCACACTTGATGCTGTGTACAAGAGGCTGATGTAATCATCACAAGATCCACAATGATCACAAGAGCTGATGTAATCATCATCCAGGGAGTTTAACAAATTATCTAGTTGACTTCTTTAGGGCCAGGGGTTGTGTAGTCAGGGTGAGGGCCCTTTAAGGCCCTGGACCAGCAGCCCTGGGGTCCCAGAAGTGTTAAGAGGTGTCCCCGCCCTGGGACGGGGCCTTGGAGGAGAGCGAGGGGTAGAGACAGGTAGCACGTCTGCTGCTGTCTCAGTGGGGCCTCATAATCCAGTTCTGCTTTGACTGGCGTCCGTGCAGCGCAGGCAGAAGAATAGCCAAGTCCACCGTATGCCCAGGTTTCAACACCACGGTGCAATGCCAGCCGCCGTCTACAGTGCTGTCGCTCCAGTGGGTGGATGTCTGGGTCCCCCAGTGGGTCCCGCTGAACTACGCGACCCTACACGCTGGAGTAACCTGCAGCGCTCACCCTGCCTTGGGATCCCACCAGTGTCGCTGGCCGCTCCATTACTGCGCTGTCTGCGTCCCTTGCCTCCTCCTAGGGTAAGCGTACTGGCGTTCCCTGGACCACCCTTTCATTGAGACTGTGTTACCCGGTGCGTATCGTTTACCCGCCGCTGGACCGTGTGTGCTGTTGTATAGACTCGAGTACCCGCTCTGGGCCCGAGCGTCAAAAAGTTGAGCTTTGAAACATTACAGACACCTCTCGTCTGATTGATTCCTGTGTACCTTACAATTCTCAAATAAAACTGTGAATCATTACAGGATAGACCAGCTATTCTCGATGTACATATTAAACACATCAGCACATTGATGATGGTAAAGCATGCAATGTGATTTAGGTACCGGCCAAAACTATGCAAACATACAGAATGTCAATCAGACCAAACACAGCACCTCAAGAGGCTAATAAAACGTACAAATTCTCCAGGAAAGCCAAACTTATATTGATGGTTACTACTCTCATTGAGTTACTTCAGGTGATTTCCTAATAAATCATTCTGTACGCGTGGAGTACAATCCCTCTTTTTTTCTAAGGGGTTGATGTGGGCTCGACTATTTTAAGAACAAATTCTGGATGCCTGCGGAATAGGACACCTGCCCCCATCACTCTGGGGTTCCGGCACGAGATGAAGGGCTGGGTGGGGTATGACAGAGCAAAGAATCCTGTGCGAGATAGACTTAAGCCGGGTACACGCTTGAAGATATGGGCCAGATCGATGGCCGCTTTGAGTGCGTGCGCGCTCAGAATATATCATTGCGGCCAACCCACAATCTCGTATATTCACACATAGACAGTTGCCTTCAGATGGACCCCAAAGATAAAAGTCTTAAGGGGGTCAGATCGGGAGACCTTGGGGGCCATTAAAGGTGGCCCACGATGACCAATCCATTTCCAGGAAACGCATCAAGGAATGCTCAGACCTGACACCCATAAGTGGTGTGTGCACCATCTTGCTGGAAAAACTTGTGCCAGCTTCAGTGCATAAAAGGGAAACACATCATCATGTAGCAATTCAAGTTCTCCCGATCTGACCCCCTTAGACTTTTATCTTTGGGGTCATCTGAAGGCAATTGTCTATGCTGGTGAAGATACGAGATGTGCGCACCTGAACTATGGATACTGGAGCCTGTGCCAGCATTCTCCTGTGGTGTTGCTATCTGGTGTGGGAGAGAGGCGCGAAGAGGGTGCTATTGAAAATCAACACAATGGGCAGCACATGAACACATTTTAGAAGTGAACAGAAACTTGTAAATAACTCATGATGAAATAATAAAGTTACGTTAAAACCAAGCATGTTTTTCTTGTGAAATCCCAATAGTGTTTGATGTACACTGACCCTCTGCATTTGAAAAAAACAAAGTTGAGTTCAAAAATGGCCAACTTCAAAATGGCACACTGGTCACCACCTATATTTGAAAAGGTTCCCCCCTCACATTATACTTATGTTGCCACAAACAGGGAAGTTAATATCAACCAACCATTCCCATTTATAAGGAGTGAAATCATGACCTGGACTCTGGAACGGGATGGAAGGAACTGGGTGGGCCATGTGAGAGCTTTTACTTGAAAAAAAGGAAGAGCCTGTGTTGGACCGTTTGCAGCAGGGGACTGGATATGTCAGAAATTTTGTTTTATTGATTGACCCCTGAGAGAGGGTAACTTTTGGTTAGTATATAAATAAATAATGGCAGGTGCCCTAAGAGAATCTGTTGTGTGGTTTGAGTGAATGAGAGCCCCTGTTTGTAGGCTGAATCCCCACAATGCTAAACTCTAGTGATTGGTGGTGAGGAAGTGGGGTGGGCATAATTATTCAGCCCCCTTTGGTCTGAGGTTGTCAGTTGCCCATTGACATTGACCTGATGAGTGCAATGACTAAATAGAGTGCACCTGTTGTGTATCTAATGTCAGTACAAATCCAGCTGCCTGTGACGGCCTCAGAGGTTGTCTAAGAGAATATTGGGAGCAACAACACCATGAAGTCAAAGAACACACAGACAGGTCAGGGATAAGTATTGAGAAATGTAAGCAGGCTTAGGCTACAAAAAAGATTTCCAAGCCTTGAACATCCCATGGAGCACTGTTCAAGCGATCTCATCAGAAATGGAAGGAGTATGGCAAACTGCTAAACTACCAAGACAAGGCCGTCCTACCGTCCACCTCACAGGTACGAACAAGGAGAGCGATGATCAGAAGCAGTCAGAGGCCCATGGTGACTCTGGACGAGCTGCAGAGATCTACAGCTCAGGTGGGGGAATCTGTCCATAGGACAACTATTAGTGTTGCAGCACAAAGTTGGTCTTTATGGAAGAGAGTGGCAAGAAGAAAGCCATTTTACCAGAAAATAGAGAGTAAGAAGTCTCGTTTGCAGTTGCCAAAGCCATGTGGGTGGACACAGTCAACATGTGGGAAAGAAGGTGCTCAGGTCACATTGAGGACCAAAATGGAAACTTTTTCGACCGAAATGCAAAATGCTATGTGTGGCAGAAAACTAACACTGACACATCACTCTGAACACCCATCTCCCACTGTGAAATATGGTGGTGGCAGCTCAGCATCAGCTCTGGGGGTGCTCTTTCAGCAGGGACAGGGAGCTGGTCAGAGTTGTAGAAGTGATGTGAGATGGATGGAGCCCAAATACAGGGCAATCTTGAAAGAAAACCTCTTGGAGTCTGCAAAAAAAACTCTAGACTGGAGCGGAGGTTCACCTTCCAGCAGGGACAACGACCCTAAACATAAATTTAAGGACAACAATGGATGTTTTAAAACAAATTCATATCCATTTGTGTTTAGATGGCCCAGTCAAGTCCAATCTACTCCAATGAGAATCTGTGGCAAGATTCTGAAACTGCTTGTTTCACAAACGTGCCCATTAATGTTGACTGAGTGGAGCTGTTTTGCAAGATGATATGGTGCAAGATTTCAGTCTTAGATTTGCAAAATGGTGAGATTATCCCTAAAGACTGTAGTCTGGAATTGCGCAAAGGTTTGTTCTTACAAAGTATTGACTCATGGGGCTTGAATTATTATGCACACCCCACTTTGCAGTTATTTATTGTAAAAATTTTTGGAATAATGTATGATTTTCTCTCTCCAATTCTCACGTGTCACCACTTTGTATTCCGGTCTTTCACACGAAATTCCAATACAAATTGATTCATGTTTGTGGCTCTTGTTTGGT
>CM070040.1:71517455-71527812 GCA_036250615.1 Ptychadena robeensis | reverse complement strand
ATCTTGGGTGAGAGCTGCAGCTACCTCTGTCCACTCCCAGCAGGCTGGTTAGGCACGTGTATGCAACATAGATCCTAAGCTGTATGCCCCATCCCTACCATTTGGGTGATGGAGAATGCCTGTATATAATCTGCCCTGGTAGTAAACATTGTAAATATAAATATCCCCCATGTGGATGAGTGGACAATCGTTTATTGGGAGTGTATGAGGAATGAATTTTGTGTGAAGTCATATAGACAAGGGTACCTTGAGCATCGAAAGAACCTGGTCGTGGTAATGCATCCACTCACACTGCCCAATGTTACAGAAGTACCTGGATGTGCCTGGTATGCATTGTAAGGGATACTTCATCCTAACCTGAATCTGGGAGTAACCAGTACCAATTTGGAGCACACTCTACTAGACCAGACAAGTGAAACTACTGAAACAAAGACTGAAACAACAGAAAAATAATACCTTTGGGAGGGAAAAACATCTAAAAACCTTACCTAGGTCACTTCTTGTCCCCAGGACAATCACCACAGCATCTTGTCCCTCTACAGCTTTGTCAACGTCACTTTTATTCAGCACGTCCCCCACTACAATTCGGGTTGGTTTTTTATCAGCGGGAAGGCGAGCAGGGTCCCTCACCAGCACAGTCACATTATATCCTGTAAGGAAAAACATTTCATCAATGAAACTATAATATATATAATGTATCTAATATCTGTAAGTCACAAGGCATACCCGGTGTGTCCAAAGTCAGGCCCGGGGGTCAAATGCAGCCTGTGTTCAAGTTTCCACTGGCCCGCAGCTTCAGTTATAAAATCAAGGATATGCAGAGGTGATTGGCATTGGGGTGACACCACTTCACAACGTTTTTTTTTTTTTGCACATAATGACTTGCTTCAAGGTCAGCAAAACAACTCCCATATTTCTAAAGAACCGCAGCTGCAATGGTAGTGTGGCTTGAACCTCTCATCGTGAATGGTTCAGTCAGGGGTTAACACTGTGCTGTGCCTGTCTGTGTACGGCTGCTTCATCATGCAGATTATCCCTACATCAGGATGCAGCACTAAGGTGAGGAGTACCGCGGAATCTTCTCACTGGTTCTCCATATGTCATAGGGGAATGGTCAGGACTTCTGGGGTCAGATGAAATGTTGCTGGACAACTGGGAGAACTGCAAGTCCCAGCATACCTACTTGTTTATCAGTGTTATGGCAGTGAATGGCTAATGCTTTACAATAATAATGTCAAGTATGTGTAAAAGAATGGAGCTGTCCTATGGTATCATTCATTTGCATTTAATGTTATTTGTTCAAAGAAGGTCAGGCTGAATGCCTCCTCAGAAAACCTGGACCTCTTTGCAAAAAGTTTGGACACCCCAACATTATACCATATACACACACCTACAATATCTAAGATTGCCTGGACACCTATCGCCACTTGCCCCTCTTATATCAAAACAAGCCATAGCCACCTATTTATTATATAAATTCTCCAACTGCCAGTCTCTTTCCTATCTCCCCCCATTCTTCCTAAATGTCTACACTGTCTGGTAAATAAGAGAATGAGTGAAATTCCTCTCTGGCACACTGCTTGATCCTTTTTAATCTGGTCTCCGATCCTTGTACCCGCTCCATTACCCGCTCTCACTAAGGTATCTGATGTTATTTACAGAACCCAACGGTTAATGCAATGCCTCGCTAATAATACGTTTCCTGAAGTGTGATACAGCTTGTGACGAATAATCGATGTAAATCGCTGTACATATATATCTTGTCCGAAAGCCACATTACATCTTCCCAGACCCTTCATAGTTAAATTCAACCCCATTCTGTAGTAAAGAAATCATGGAAATGGCCCCAATGTCTGGTGGCCCACCTGTGTTGTAAAATTCTAGGGGTCGTTAATGCCAGAGAACACTACTTCAAAAGCATTGTGAAATTAACCCACTTTATTACCCCCCCAAATAAACAATCTAGTTCTGGTGGACAGGGAGGGGGGACCGAGGGAGTTAATTCAGGGGACACACAAAGTAAAGTGACCACCCCTGATTCCAACTAGATTAACGATGAAGAGAGAGGATTAAGAGAGTACCTGATAAAACCATATTTCCATGAATGGGGGGATACTGTAACTCGCAGAGGTGACTCTCCTAGGAAAACGGCATATTGTAAGCAAGGATGGAATGTGTGTGGCGTTCCTGGCTGAGATCTCCGATTGGCAAGTGCATAACATATTTATTCATGTTTGGACTCTTTAATTGGTAAACGTGCTTGAGAGTGAAATGTCCCCATATATGGTCACATGTTCTTGGCAAGTTATACTATTCATGTGGACATGCTGTCTGTCCTGTCTAAGGAGGGGGCTGTCTCATTAACCAGTGAGAGGTTTGGTCAAGCTCCGGTGTCAACTCCTCCCAGGGAGGAAGAAGGGGTTAAAGCATCCCATCTACTCAGTGATGTCTCTTATGTCTTGTCTTGGAATTTTGGTCTCAACTTTGATCTTTGTTTGTCCTGTCAGGATTGTCTGAAACCCGTCATTGCATCTCCAGGACCGCTGGATTACAATATTTGGACTCATTTCTAAGGACCCTTCACTGGTAAATTCTTGCTTCTCAGACAAGTTCCCTTTTTCAGTTTTTTCCCCGTTTATTTTTGCTATTGAAAATCTCTGTTCCTTGTTAGTTTTGTTACATTTTTCTTTAATATTTTTATGCACGATTTCAGTCTGCATCTGTTCTGAATGACCCACAAAGAATCTAAGCTACTGCAGAGACGCTACCTAGTGATAGATATTGTTATTTCTAGATTTTTATTTTGAATTAACTTTTTCTCCCCCAGGGATAGTTTAGTTAGGAGACGTCTGGCTCATTTTCCAGACTGGTGGCAGTGATACCGAGAGATATACATATACAATCACCGGGATTGCATGGAGATTGTATAGTGTATTGCATTCACACCCCCGCCAACCAATCGGTTCCCATTTTTGGCCTGTTCACAGTGAGGAAGGCAGACCGAGGGCTCCCAGTGGCTGGGACCGGGACTGCGACTGTGAAGAAGGGTCAAGGAGACTGATTGCTGCTGGTGGGGGTTGTGACACAGCTACTCAACAATGTTCTCAAACACTCTCTGAGATGATATGGAGTGTGGGATTAGGTTTGCTGCCTCTCCAGTCATTTAACCAGCTTTCCTCCTTCAGTCCACTTCTACCAGTGTACAAGGTGTCACAGCCAAGCAGGGTGGATAAAAATCAATGATTTTAAATAAAAAAAAAATCTGATTTAAATCAAATCGATTTTCTTTTAATTAAATGCTTTTTGAGCAAAATCTATCCCAAGGTTATGCCATGATAAATAAAGATTAGTTGTTTAATTATGTAGAATAAGGCTCTATATGTTTAATTTTTTGGTAAATAAATTCCATGAATCCATTCACAATGTCATGCTCTTCCAGAGGTGTTTGTAAGATTTTATAATCAATAAAACTCCACTCTCAGATGTATAGCGGCCAACATCCCAAAACAATAGACAGACGTTGATAATGGCATAAACACATCACCCCAAATTTCCCCTTCAATAGACAAGGGCGAGGGGACGTGCCACTCAATATGTAAAAGCAATATATTTATTATACACAGTGCAAAGAATGAAGTAATTACCATCTTATCAATCAAAAACTGCAAAATGTTGCGGATGTACATGTTCATAGTCCAAATCTACATGACACAAACAGCCAGCACAAGGGGATCAGTCATACTGAATAAACAAATCGACATAAAAGTGGACACAGACCCTCGGGGGTCACTCACTTTCATAGATCTATAAAGAGTGGAAAGACCTGATTTCTCAAGATGGTGTCCCCACCACGCCGACACCAGTGGGGAACGGAGAGACAGACAGACTTTAACTGCATAAATGCCGTGGTGATCTGCGTACAACAAGACCGATTTTAAATATGTTTACTTTGGTAAACATGATCAGTTGATGGGTTGGATCTTGTACGCAGATCACCAGTGGGGACACCATCTTGAGAAATCATGTCTTTCCCCCTATATGGATCTATGGACGTGTGTAACACCTGAGGGTCTGTGTCCACTTTTATGTCAATTTGGTTATTCAATATGACTGATCCCCTTGTGTTGGCTGTTTGTGTTATGTAGATTTGGCAGATTAAATGACATATCGTACCCCCTGAAGAAGTGTTCAACGAAATACGTGTTGGGGTGAAACTTGCGCCATTTGGACTATTTTAATTGTCTAAGCACGTGTCTCTACATGTGACATCCGCAGCATTGTGCATTGTTGTTGATTGATATGATGTAATTTCTTCATCTTCTGCACAGTGTATAATACATGTATTGCTGCTACATATTGAGCGGCCTGTCCCCTCACCCTTGTCTATTCAAGGGGAAATTTGGGGTGATGTGCGAATACCATCATCAACTTCTGTCTGTTTTTGTAAGATTATTGGGCAGTTTCTCTGCCTACAAGATATTATCACAGATGCTTGGTTTACTTTTGCAGTTCTCAAAATAAGTGAAACAGAAAAGTTGTCCAAATATGAATGATTAGCCTAAACTGGGGATAAAAAAAAAAAGAATATGAAAAGTTGTTATTCTAAAAATCTTCATCTAATTGCATTTTAAAGTTATACCGGCGAAAATGATTGATTTAAATCGGTTTGATTTAAATCAAATCCACCCTGCAGTCAAGGGAGGCAATCAATGGGAAAGTATGGAGATACTTTTGTATTTCTCTCAGTTTTCCTATAATGAAAGTGATTTTAATTATTATTTTTAGAATATTAAAACTTTATTGTATAGTGCCAACATGTTGCACAGTGCCATACATTAACCTCCTGGGTGTTCTGCCGAAATTAACTAGGGACCAACTCACCTGTCCACTGCTATCCCCCAAGGATTCTGTGTATCAGTGGACCTGCCGAGGCTTCTGTGTCTGCCTCGATGACATCAGATATGACATTGGAGGGGTAGGGGGTAGGCGGCACCATTGACCTCCATGTTAATGGAGGGGTGTCATTACTTTAGAGCAAACCTCAGGGCTTACAATCTTAAGCTAGCCATACACGCATTAACTTTTTCTAGCTCCATCTTAGATTTGGTTGGCTTATGCAATTGAAATATGGACTGTCAGGTGGGAACACATGGGTGGATTTTTTCGTTCGATAGCCGCTCTCATCTTTATAAGTGGGAGAGTTTACACAATTCATTAATCTAAAAGTACACAATGTTCAACACTGGGGCAGAGTCCCTGAACTTAATCCAACTCCGCTTTGATCTTCTCTAAATAAAAACGTTCCATTTTAAATACTGCGCAAAGTGTGTCTTCCTTTTTTATTGTTCACAGCAATTTTTAAAAGACAGACGTAACGAGCCGCTGACAATTTTGCCACCAACCTATGCCTATTCAAACTAATGACCAGGACAAAAAGAATTACTAAAGTACACTTACTGTTATTTAAACGTTTCTTTTTTTTTGGTCATGAGATTTTATTGCAAAAATGGTTATGATCAGCATTTTTGCCATCGGGGAAAAAGAAATGTTTCCTTATCAGTGGTAAACACATAGAGGAGCGTGACTCAGCATTCATTTCCATTGGGGATTGTATGTGCACGGTATACACATGTCACTGGGAATTGTATGTGCATCACACATGTTGTCACTGGGGTTGTATGTGCACGGTATACACATGTCACTGGGAATTGTATGTGCATCACACATGTTGTCACTGGGGTTGTATGTGCATGGTATACACATGTCACTGGGAATTGTATGTGCATCACACATGTTGTCACTGGGGTTGTATGTGCACGGTATAGACATGTCACTGGGAATTGTATGTGCATCACACATGTTGTCACTGGGATTGTACGTGCACAGTACACACAAATTGGACACAGCAGCAGAGAACTAGGTCACAGTGGATGCTGGAAGGTCTGCAGTGTGTACAAAGGGTTTGTGCTGAATGTAAATGAGCAGAGCTGTGTTCTTCAGTTATAGAATGGAGCTGTGCACAAAACATAGAGAATTGCACACAGGAGGCAGATACCAGCAGTGTTAATGTGCAAATAGCATGTGACATAGTGTAACCATTATCAGGTCACCATGTCTATGTATATAGGGTTTATCCTGTCTGTGATACATTGTATCATATAGTGCTACCCTGTTCCCCGGTAATAAGGCATCCCCCCCAAAAAATAGGCCACCCCCGAAGGTACAGTACTGTTACTCTGGACAGGAGGGGGGGGGGGTCAAAGGGGGCAATCAAAATGACCCAGGAGGATCAGAAGGGGTTACTTGGAATCCCCCCTCTGAGTCTCCTGTGCCATTTTGATTCCGCCTCTGATTCCCCCTGTGTCATTTTAAGTGACCCCCCCACCCTGATACTCCAGTGCTGTATTCTTCTTCATGGAAAAATAAGACATGCCCCGAAGATAAGACATAGGGCATCTTTGGGAGCAAAAATGAATATAAAAGACACTGTCTTAAGCTAGCCATACATGTGCCGATTCCATGGACGATCGATCACCCATCCGATCGATTCCGCGATGCCAGAGGGAATCGGATGTACGATCGATCGCCCAATTAAGCCTGTCCCTACCACTTTGGGCCACCGATTCCTGGACGATTCCGTGCCCAATCGATCACTTCACAAATGGCAACTCCCCCTGATGTGTGCTGAATCGGATCAGAAAGACCAGCATGTTGGTTCTCTGGCAGATCCGATTCAGGGGGCCATGTCGATCGGGCAGGGTCGATCGGGCAATTGCACTCAATTCTTAGCCGATCGACCGACCTGGAATCGGTTGGAAATCGGACCCATGTATGGCCACCTTTATATCCTATAGCCTCCTCCACGTCTCCTAATGTACTGGCCTGTCTCCTGGTAGCGCCTCCATGCTCTGGACACTACACTGACAGACACAGCAAACCTTTTTTTGCTTTAATCCAGGTGTGGGAGGAGATCCCTCAGGAGACCATCCGCCACCTCATCAGGAGCATGCTCAAGTGTTGTAGGGCGGTCATACAGGCAGGTGGAGGCCACGCACACTACTGAGCCTCATTCTGACTTGTTTTAAGGACGTTACATCAAAGTTGGATCAGCCTGTTGTGTTTTTTTCCACTTAATTTTTAGTGCAACTCCAAATCCAGACCTTCACAGGGTGATACATTTCTATTGATCATTTTTATGTGATTTTGTTGTCAGCACATGTAAAGAACAAAGTATTTTATAAAAAATATTTAATTCTCTCAGATCTAGGATGTCTTATTTCAGTGTTCCCTTGTTCCCTTTATTTTTGTGAGCAATGTATATAGGTCTTATCCTGTCTATAGTACAGTGCATTATATACCATAATATTGGCATGAATTACCCATGAGCAGCTATTTTCATATAACATATTTATATATTACATTACAGAGGAGGAGGGACAGGTCTGTGTCACAAACTTTATACTGCAATGCAGAATGTTAGTGTAAAAGCACAACTCATTCTATCAAAATCAACTCACTTAGACTGCTGTGAGCCGAGTCTTCTGCTGTAAATATGTACCGTATTTTTCGGCATATAAGACACACTTTTTCACCCCCAAAATTGGGGGCAAAAAAGTGCCTGCGCCTTATATGCAGAATGCGCGACCCCCGCGGCCACTCGGGCGCCGGTGGTCGCACCTTGGCTTCTAGCCAGCTCTCCCGGCACGGAGGAGCTGTCAGTTCAGATGGGAGAGCCGATGTCCGGCTCTCCCATCTGAACTGTATAATTGTCATTGCCAGCCCTGAACTGGCATGGGCAATGAAGACAGAGCTAGATGAACTGGCATCTACAGCTCTCCTGTCTGTGGGAACAGCAATCAGCTGCCCAACGGACACAGAATCAATGACACCGGGAGAGGAGAGAGAGAGAGAGAGAGCAGAACGCAGCCCAGTTCTCCTCTCCCCCCTCCCTCCTCCTCAGATCAGTGTAAGTATGACGTGTGTTCAGCTGAGAGTGTACTGCTGCTAGTGACACCTGCTGGCTGAATTGGATAGTGCATCCATTAAATTCATTGCATTATGCCAATTGATGTGAAAACGTATTAAATCTTTTTTTTTCTGGTTTTTCTGCCCTAAAAACTGGGTGCGTCTTATGTGCCAGTGCGTCTTATAAGGCAAAAAATACGGTAGATATGACTCCTCCTATATGTAAATAGCTGAGGGAATTGAGGCTGTTTCAATACCATGAGTGTATTTACATTCTGCATTGCAATAAAGAAAAAAAAAAAGTTATAAATATACATACTTTCTCCCATATGTCAATAGCAGCTCATGGGTAAGTGGCTGAATTTCCTACAACCCTTCCCCACATGTCAAATAATTGCGATCAACCCACAAATCACCTCATTGACATTTTGGGACCTTCTCCAATTACTAGTGAACAACCTGTTTGTTTAGATTAGGCGTTATCTTGTCTGTAGTACAACACATATACACGGCAGTACAGGGAGTATCAGTGATCAGCAGGTTTGTGTACATGTAGGTCTTATCTATGGTGCTGATTCTACCCATCTGAGCATCACACTTGGGAGGAGTGTTTGTACACTGTCATGCCTACCGAGCGTCGCACATAGATATGGTCGAATTTTTCGACTTGCTAACTTTGTGAGCTGATTGCAAAACCCCTGAACATGGTACCATCACCATTGGAGATGTAGAGAAGGGTTGTGAGAACATTTGAAAAAAAAAAGTGTTGCTCTAGCACATGTAGTTTTTGCACAAATGAAGTTACAACATAAAGTAAAAATTCAGGATTTTCGAAATTTTGACTTGACTTTGAACTTCATTTGTGCAGAAACTATTTGTGTTAGAGACATACTTTCTTTTTTTGGAGTATACCCCCAACCCTTCTCTACATCTACAGCAAGTTTGGTGTTGATACCATGTTCAGGGGCTTTGCAATTAAGTCGAAATCGTTGAAATGGTCGAATTTAAAAAAAAAATTCGGCCACCTCTAGTCGCACACTTGTGTATATTACAGATACGGTAACGGGTAGGACACTGCGAGGCACATACTGGCGCTAATGGTTTTAGGGGCATGTGTTATTATGGAGACTATAAAGTGGGCTTACCAAACCTTCATGTAATCCCCTTTACTACTAGTGATGAGCAGCACACGCAATATCCGTATTCACAAAATATCGCAAATATTCACAATAAATTTGTAATTTCGAGAATTTGTGATCTCCAGTCATTATGACCTTCATTGCGCAAATCGGCACTTGTACATGCGCATATTGCGCACACAATGTACAGGACTTTCCTCAGATAGCTTTCATTGTCCAATCCAGCTCTTGTACATTTGCATATTACGAACGCAATGTACGGTACTTCAGGATACGGATGAAAAGAACCTTGAATATTCCCGATTACGTAGATATAGCATTATATTTGAGATCTTTGTGAATTCTCAAAGTGCCGATATTCGCAATAAATTTGTGAAATTCTGGATTAATGTTTTATACCAGGTTTCCCCCGAAAATAAGACAGTGTCTTATTTAACTTTTTGCTCCCAAAGATGCCCGACGTCTTATTTTTGGGGGGATGTCTTATTTTTCCATGAAGATGAATACGGCACTGGGGTATCAGGGTAGGGGGGGGGGAATCACTTAAAATGACACAGGGGGATCAGAGGGGGGAATCTAAATGGCGCAGGAGACTCAGAGGGGGATTACCAATGTAGTAACCCCTTCTAATTCTCCTGTGTTATTGTGATCGCCCCCACTGATCCCCCTATCCAGAGTTACAGTACCATATCTTCGGGGGTGCCTTATTTTTGGGGGGGGGGGGGCCTTATATTTTAGCATGAGGCAAAAATTTAAGGGTGCCTTATTTTGGGGGAAACAGAATGATACATTTATTCTATGTTTCATCCTCTGTCTTCCTGTGCCAGTTCTTCCCCAAACTTCCTGCATGTGGAGCCCACCCTTCTGTCTATACAAGAGCCCCTTCCCTGAACTACATGTCCCAGAAGCTTTCATGCGAGTTACTTGCTTCACCTACACACACACACAAAACAGTAATTTAGGGATGTGCCCACACAGTGGTGACTACATTCAGGCTCCAATAGCGAAGGGAGTCACCCCAACACAGGAAGTGCCTGGTGCACACAGAATGGTGCTTTATAAATTAGAAAGATGCTACAAGTGCACAGACTCACGTGAAAGTCGTAAAGTGCAACTGTATGGACAGGGTCAAAGAGTTATTACACCCAATGCAAAGAGTTTATGTATTGCAGCTTGTGTTAGTCTATATGTAAATGATATGTCTCTGTATGATTGGTGTGTGTATATATGATGCATGTCTCTGTATGATTGGT
>CM070040.1:71483828-71505166 GCA_036250615.1 Ptychadena robeensis | reverse complement strand
GAGAAGAGCAGGAAGTCTCTGGGCTGCCTGCAAGCCATCTGGGTGCAGGTAACAGCAGCAGAGTTAACTCGGGCTAAACACCCAGAAGGTTAATAAAAGTTGATAAAAAAAAAATATATATATATACAGTTTAAAAAAAGAAAGATATTTTAAAAGATCTAAATATTGTGACAGACCGGTGGTCTGTCATGTGGAAGTGGTCCATGTGCGGCAGTGAAGGGGTCTGCTGGTGTGTATCCACCTAGATACACCTGCTGGACCCTAATGAGATGGCCGGGTGTGTCTCCACAAAAGGAGCTGGGACAGTGAGGGCTCCTTAGGGCTTGTTTCCACTTGTGCGGAAGCCGGCGGTTGTCCATGGCGCGGATACAACCGCGCCCATTCTGTTCAATAGGCTCATACCTGCCACGGTCAGGAGGTGGCTGAGGCGCGGTCCGCCGCTCAAAAACTTGGTTCACCGCGTTTTTGAGCGCAGTCCGCACTCTTCCGTGGCCGCCAACCCCTGACCGCGGCCATAGAGGTGAATGGCCGCCGCTAAAAACCGCATGAGATGCGGTTCTTAGCGGCGGCGGTTCTTAGCAGCGACATTCGTGCCGCCGGCTTCCGCACAAGTTGAAACAAGCCCTTAGAGAGGTTGGAGACAGTGCTGCTGGGTGCAGCAAACACAGGGCAGACAGGGAGTGTGTGGCCCCATGCTGATGGCTGCTAGGAGGCAGGCCATTAAGGGTTCCTAAAGGAAGCAACTGTTCTTTGATCTGTGCCAAGCCAGGAGGCTTGGCATTTTCAAGTAACTGTTTTATTTCGATGTCTATTAACCCCTGCGAGGGTAACCCTTTATTTGGACTGTGTGCTCAAATAAACATGGGCAGGAGCCCTTAAGAGGATAAAAACGTGTGGATTGATGCGGTGAGAGCACCGTTTGAGCTGATTCCCCACAATATATATTTCTCATCTAGATATTTTCTGAAACTTGGTAATTTTTCTAGCCCAGAAATTTATGTTGATTCCATTTTTTTAACTTCTTATTTATTCTACTACTTCAAAATGTCTAAATTTTTGGGGTACAATACTAACCTCTAGTTTAGTGTCTTGATACATTCAGAGGGTAGGTGGGAAATGGGTCAGAGGATGTAGAGGCTTTGATAAGGGGTTCCCCAATGTGTTGTTAATGAAAATTGGTGGTGAAGCTATAGAGTTATTAAGTTATTAAAAATAACGATTGCAAACTACAAGCAATGCGAAATAGATAAAGCTGGCCGTGCATGGGTCTAATCCTGTGTGATCCATAAATGACGCAAGTTCGGCAAATGCGCTCCACCTTTGGCAATCAAACCCTAGCCGATACCCTCAGTCCCCATCCAAAGTAATGACGATCGAACAGGGATTCACCAACATGTCTGATCCCTGTGTGATCAACATTTTCTTGGAGCCAGAACGATCGCTCCAAGTGGTCAGCGCTCGCTTCTCAAACAATTGACCTGTGTATGGCCAGCTTTAGAGGAATGAAGTCATTGGGAACGATGAAGTCATTGGGCTGAGCTCCTCGATTGCACAGATGTTGACCCATTTACGTGGGATGGAAGTGTACATGATTTTGTTTTCTAAGAGTTCAATAATCCTTTAACCCATACCCATCGGTTTCTTCTTGTTTTCTCTAGTTGTGATGGCAAACGTGAGCCCAGAGCTTGACAACATGGAGGTACAGACTCCCCCCAACAACAACAACCGCTGGGATCACGCTGAGCATTTATGGGATGAGCCTGCGGCCTCTGGAAAGCTGTTTGAGTGTTCCCGTATTAAAGCTTTGGCAGGTAGGTGTTTGTGCTGTATGACGGGTCGGGTCCACATTTTGTTACTTGTTTCTGGACATGAAATTGAAACGGCAATATGAAATCAAGCGAGAAGAGTAGAAAGTGATAGGTTTGTATCTGGGTTGTACAACTCTTATCTCATCCTTTACCCGTTGTTATCCCATTAATTATTAATACTGACTTTACAGAATCAGATGAGAGCTCGTTCTGTGTCATTGTTAAGTGTACCAGGCAGAAGTCTGTATCTTTTTTTTGCTTGGCTATGCACAATCACAGTAAAAAAAATCCTATGTTTTAAAGACGCTGTGTTACTTTTGGCAGTCTCACTAAGCTAAATAGATCACCTACCTCCAACTCATTAATACTGTTTTTGCCCCACTATTGGGACCGCACCCGTGGTCCTCATCCAAAGCAATGGACATCGACCATGATTTACTGTCATGTTACTGTTTACTGTCAACCTTGTTTTCAAGGGAGATTGATTGATCCCGCTCAAAGGAAGGCATACACAGGTAGATTTCTTAATAGATTAGAGCACAATTGAGCTCCATGAGTCCACACAGCGCTCGATTGTACTCGAATCTATTTAGAAATGCCCAGCTTTACTTCCATCTTTTCTTGCACAATTAGGTCAATCTAGTCCTAGATTCAACCACTCTTATGCAAATGATGTGCAGGATGGAAAGTTAAGAGCGACAGTTATGCCCCCACCCTCCTAAGTTAGGCATTACTCACCCTCCTAACTTTCCACCCCACTTGTGGGCATCAGCACTGCTGTTTTGATTCTTTTAGTGAACAAGGGGACCCCTATGAAATGGTCATTTATTCAATCGCTTCTCGGCCTTTTGGCTAAGATCAAGTGTAGTAACTGTTCTGATCAGGTCCCTGGGGAGTGCTTCGGTACTACTTTACGGTGATAGGGACACTCTGGGGTGACTCAGACTTTCTTTGATCAGGCATGGCCTGTGGTACGGGGTGGCGCCGATCGGTCTTTCGGGCCGCTGGCTGACTGCTGCCCTGTGGGGTAATTGGTAGACGGCATTTGGAAACCGTGTTCTTGAACCGGGGGATGCGTGTCAGTACCGGACTCCTGAGACGAACAGCTCTGTTGCATCTTGAGTTTGGTTGAGCCTCGGTGATACGTGCCTCTGGTAGGGACCCCGAGGTGCCATAAAATCACTGGCGGAGGGACCACCTTTTATGGCACGTTTGACACGTCTCACTTAAGCACAACTTTCATAGCAACCACCTCCTGGGGGCGGCCTTTTGGCCTCGACCGGAGGAATTTTTATATCCACCCTCCCGGGGGTACCGGTCCTTTAGCTCCTTTTGGAGCAGGGACATCACAGGCAATCCCTGCTTGCTTGGAGTGTTTTCACTTTTTCTGCACTCACTTTTTAGTTTGCACTGGTTGTACAAAGAGTTTTCGTTTGGGTGCTTGCATTCACCGATGGCTCAATAAACAAAAAAATGTTCAAACCCCTCAGGTTGAGAACTGCTGGTATAAGATATTGGGTTGGCATCTAAAACTGATTAAATAGCAGTGGAGAATTCCAGGAGAGTGTAGGTGTATGAATCCTGTGTCCCTCAATGGGACTTCAAGTAAGACTAATCCCAAAAAAATCTAATTGATCATTTTAAAAGTATATATTTTTATTGCAAACATAAAATTTCATATAACATTTCCCTCACAGATGAGCGTGATGCTGTTCAGAAGAAAACTTTCACCAAGTGGATGAATTCTCACCTCTCAAAAGTACCATGTCGTGTGAATGACCTCTACAGTGATCTTAGGGATGGATATGTGATCACTAAACTTCTGGAAGTGCTGTCTGGAGAGCAGCTGGTAAGGGCATAGCACTGGGTACACTGGATGTATGCTGACATTAATGAGACTGTGCATGTCTTGTGTGTGGAACAGGGTACATATTCACATACAAATACCTGTGTACAGCCAGCATGTAAGAATGATCGCTTCCCCAAATGATTTTAGTTGGATCAGGTGATGATTGTCATATCTACGGCTACTATCCTCAGCTGATCATTACTGGGTAGCATAGACTATTGGGGTTCCCTTTGTTACATAGAAGTACATGTTTGGCCTGTACAAGCATGCATGTCTTTTCAAAAAAGAGAGAAATAAAATATTCAGAATTGCCTGCATGTCCAATTCCCCTTTATTTTTTTTCTGAAGTCAGATCAAAATTTTTGTCTTATCACATTAAGCGTGTATCTGGCACAGATCCTATGTTGAGCTTGGTAACCTGATATCAGGTTCTGAATATTCTCTGACATGCCTGCAGCCTTATCCTCATTATAGTAAATAATAGTATTGGGTTCAAAGACCGGGGGAAATAAGACCTCTTTATACAGTGACATCTAGTATCTATCTCCAGCCTAAACCTACCCGGGGCCGGATGAGAATTCACTCTCTGGAGAATGTGGACAAAGCTCTCCAGTTTCTCAAGGAGCAGCGGGTCCATCTAGAGAACGTGGGCTCACATGATATCGTAGACGGCAATCACCGGCTTACCCTGGGCCTTATCTGGACTATTATCCTCCGCTTCCAGGTATTATATGCCTTCCACAGTCACATGCCAGCTTTAAGACATTGCTCTAAACATCAATATTAATTTTATTCCACCGCTGTATTTGAAAAAACAAAAAACTGAATGTATGTTAAGTCTAGTTCCACAGATGTTCAGTGTTGGACGGATGTATGCTCTGTATTCTCCTTTTATCATTGGCTGGTTTTGGGCCTCTCATCTGCTTCTCTATGTGTCACCTCTCAGGTGAAGCTGACATAAGGAAGCATAAACCTATCCATGTTGACCTGTTTGTCTTCTATAAAAGTCAGCAGTGCTGACATTGTTTAGTCCAGTGGTTCCCAAACTTTCCTCTTAAATTTTAATATTGTACCAAAAACAGCAAAAATCCCACATCCATGTGTGTCTGCTGTGTACTTAAACACATACTTAGCCAATAGTGCATGAACATTTTATATCCATATGCACATTTACCATGCAACATTACACAGACTGTTTCTTGAGGATACATTGGCTACGAAATTAGGGATGTAAAAGCAGAAGTCTAGGCTAACAAATGGACACACAGATTCAACTCATGATTTCTGTGTAAGGCTATGTTTCCACATCGTCTATGAGTCTACCAAAGTCCCTCTGTCTAAGGCTAGGGCTCCACTCTGCGTTGGCTTCCGCTGATGTCAGCACAAGCCTCCGTCCGTTCTTGTGGATGTGGATGGCTGCGTCGACATCAACGTGATGGAGGCTTGGACTAACGGATCAGGAGTTCTGACGGGCTGTGGAGACAGTCCAGTCCTAGCCCCATTGCTGTCACTGCGCTTTTAGTGCATTTGGTGCCCTAGCCTTACTATGATGCTTTAGGACATCCGTGAACATCCTGTAAGGTATGCATTACAGACGGAGGGACTTTTCTGCTCCTTCGCAGGCCCGGAAGTGATGATTGCGAAAGACAAGAAGATACTTGCGCTGGGCTCCGTTGTGTTATAATCGACGTAGCAAGCTACGTCAATGTAACGCAATGAGGGTCAATGCATGTGAAAACATAGCCTTACCTGCAGTTCTGCCTATCCTGCTATACACAAAGCTATGAATAGCCAGCCAGCTAAGGCTAGCTCTGCAGACACCCCCTGCATTCCCCTACGGGAATTGACCCGTGTCAGGCGTCACGTAGAGTCACATAAACAAAGGGCATTTTATGTGACGTGAGTTTACCACTTCTGATGCATTTTCCAGAGGAATTATAGGGTGTGGTATTCGCCATATCGGCAACCCTAAACTGAAACAGCGTAGAACAGTGGGCAAACCGCCAATGGGCGCTATGGACACATCACGCACGGGGTTTTTGGGACTGCCAGCCTAAAAATGCAGCTTTCTGTATGAACTTTCCATCACAACCTGAATAGTGAATCAGCATTGAGTGATATTCCTGGCTGTACAACATGACAACTATTTGTTAATCATAAGACCGTGTGCACAGGCTTTGCCAAAGTGCAGATAACGTGTATTTCACCTGTGTAGTAGATGTTAGTACATGCACATCATCTGTAAGCTTCTCTACCTCATTATTACATATATTCTAATGGGCCTGCCTATAACCAGGAAGAATATGACAGCTTTTTACATCTCATCTTGATCTGACATTTGCTTTTTCCTAGCGGGAGTAATGTGGCACCAGGCTGATCAGGTAAACAGAAAGCTTGAATCAAGCCAATGATTCAGCTTCTCTTGGTATTCCAACGCATTTCAAGGGCACCTGGGGAATATAATCACTTCAGCATGTTGTGGGGTTAAACCCTGGGCCCCCTCATTTAAATGTCATACTATTGGCTACCCTTGTTTACTACATGAATACATAGTGCTATACTATGGTCATGGGAAAGGGTGGGGATTACCATCTTTTTTCATCTCATATTGATCTGATATCTGCTATTCCTAATGAGAGGAATGTGGTATCAAAGTGAATCGGTAAACCAAAAAATTCATAGTCTGTTACTTTTCCAGTAGGTGGTTTGGGCAGCTGGGAGATGTACTCACTCCAGCCTGGTCTGTAATAGAACCCTTTAAACCCCTCACCATTCAAATGTGTCTGTAACAGCTGCTCTGGTAGAAAGATACCCCTACCACCTCCGTTGTCCCTTTAAATTTTTTCCTACTTCGAGACCTGATGAATTTCTCTCACCAATTTTCAGATCCAAGTTATCAAGATAGAAACCGAAGACAATCGTGAGACAAGGTCAGCAAAGGACGCCCTCCTCCTTTGGTGCCAGATGAAGACTGCGGGGTGAGTTATGGGCAGGGTGGATAAAAATCAATGATTTTTTGGATTTGATATGAATTTTTTAAAAATAAAATGCTTTATGAGGAAAATATATTACCATCCCAAGGTTATTCCATGATGAAATAAAGATTCGTTTTTAATTGTGTAGAATAAGGCTGTATATGTTTAATTTTTTGGTAAATACATTCCATGAATCCATTCACAATGCCATGTTCTTCCAGAGGAATTTGCAAGATTTTATAATCAATAAAACTACACTCTCAAATGTATAGCGGCCAACATCCCAAAAACAACAGACAGAAGTTGATGATGGCATAAACACATCACTCAAAATTTCCCCTGGAATAGACAAGGGAGAGGGGACACAAGAGCAATACATTTATTATACACAGAGCAAAAGATGAAGTAATGGTCATCATATCAATCAGACACAATGCACAATGTTGCGGTTGTACACTTAAATAGACCATTAAAATAGTCCAAATGGCGCAAATTTCACCCCAACGCGCGTTTCTTTGAAGACGTCTTCAGGGGGTACGATATGTAATTTCATCGGCCAAATCTACATAAAACAAACAGCGGACACAAGGAGATCAGTCATATTGAATAACCAAATCAACATAAAAGTGGACACACCCTCAGGGGTTACTTACGTCCATAGATCAATATAGGGGGAAAGACTGATACCCTTGTGTTGGCTGTTTGTGTTATGTAGATTTGGCCGATGAAATTACATATCGTACCCCCTGAAGAAGTCTTTAACGAAACGAGCGTTGGGGTGAAATTTGCGCTATTTGGACTATTTTAATTGTCTAAGCACGTGTACAGATGTGTACATCCGCAACATTGCGCATTGTTTTTTAATGATATGATGTCATTACTTCATTTTTTGCACTGTGTGCAATGTATTGCTTTTGTGTCCCTTCAACCATGTCTATTCCAGGGGAAATTTGGGTGATGTACTTATACCATCATCAACTTCTGTCTGTTTCTGTAAGATTATTGGGCAGTTTTTCTGCATACAAGATATTATCACAGATGCTTGGTTTACTTTTGCAGTTCTCAAAACTAAGTACAACAGAAAAGTTGTCCAAATATGAATCATTAACCTAAACTAGGGATGAAAAAAAACTAATATGAAAAGTTGTTATTCTAAAAATCTTCACCTACTTGAATTTTAAAGTTATACCGGCAAGAATGATTGATTCAAATCAGTTTGATTTAAATCAAGCCTAAAGGTGCCCCTACACCTTTAGATCTCTCTGTCAGATATCCTTTATATCTATCAACAACTATGTAGTATAGGGTCCTCTGTGATTGAACACAGGTAGACTTGATGGTTTAAATGTCCCTCATATTAGATCGTTTTGGTAAAACAAAAGGGAAACTTAAGGATACCTGACAGAGAAATCTAAAGGTGTATGGGCACCCTTACTGACTAGTGACTTAAATCGTGATTTAAATCATGATTTAAATCAAATCCACCCTGGTTATGGGCATACATTTACCCTGTGAAGTGAGCCAACAAATGACTTTATAATAAAATAACTTTCTTGTGTCTGTGTGCAGCTATCCTGAAGTTAGTATACAGAACTTTACTACAAGCTGGAGAGACGGGTTGGCTTTCAGTGCTCTGATCCACCGACACAGGTATTGGAGGTGTTTACAATTTACTATTCTTTTTCAAAAAGGTATTTTTAAATCAAATGTAATATTACAGTGTGTACATCCGACAATATAATTTGTGTCCAAATGGGACATGATGTTGCAGATTGTAATATTATTCTGTGTACGCTACATTCATTTATTGATCCATTCTTTGATTTGTTTCCACAGACCGGATATAATTGATTTCAGCAAGTTAACAAAATCAAACGCAACCCACAACCTCCAGTATGCATTTAACACAGCTGAGCAGCAGCTTGGTCTGATCAAACTTTTAGACCCAGAGGGTAAGTGCATGTAAATACTGAACTGCTTTTTATATATTTATTAATATTAGTAATCATTGCTATGTGGGGGCTGTTTAGGAAATTAGTTTGAAGATTGAAATAACTAGAGTTTTAACCTTCTTGGCAGGTTCAGGCAGAGTTGTAAACAAAACAAAGTCTGCCCTAGCTGGGATCGGGCACACTCGCCTGTATTCTGCAGGCCCGATGATCATGTCTGGCACAGCGTCATCTGCGTCAACGGTGATGCCGAAGAGGTGGGGGGGGGGGGGGGGGGTGACATAGACCTCCTTTATAATGGAGGGGTGTCGCTTTCCCTGCCTACATCAGCTACATCATTGATGACACCGGCGATGTGTAGCGGGGAATCGCGGCAGTACCTCTATAAACTGTTTTTACTTCCTGTATCTCCACCTCCACACTAAGGGGGCATTCACATGAGCGTCTGGAAACATTTTGTTAGATTTCTCCCTGTAGCTTATCGAGCCTCTGTCCTATATAATTAACATGGGAGCTTCCTTAGTGTCTGCACATTATGGGGAGGGGGGGGGGGTGTTCCAGTGGTAAGTGTATGTGTGAATGTAAATAAAAAGAAAGAAAAAAAAAAGCTTTTTTGCTTAAGGATGGGTTGTTTGGATATAAGTGATCTATCATAGCTCAGAAAGCATGATTCTAAAAAAATCCTGTGCGATATGATAGATAAGGTGAAAGGTTGGGCTGGGTAATTTGTAGTTGTTTACCTAAAATTGTGTAAATGGATAAACAACTTCTCAGTTTCCAGCCTCTTAGTCAACCAGTGAATACTAATTTGTGTTTTTGTGGTTTTAAACCACCCGTATAAACTTACCAGATCAGCAACCATTTTGGCAAACCAAAAACGTTTTTAACCTTTTATTTTTTGTTCCTTCCACTGTCTTCCTCTGTCAGTGCCAAACTTCCATGTTGCGTAGTGCATCCTTGTGTCTATACAGGCTCCTTCTGGTGGACTACATGTCACAACAGCACTTGGCAACGGTACCTGCATACAGGGCTCCATAGAGTCCAAATAGTTGAGGAAGTCACTGCAAAACAGACAGTACCTGGTGCACATATTAATATATGAATTCTGTACAAAGAAGCTCATGAAAGCACTACAAGTGTAAGCCCCCAGGCTCCAGTATGTGCAGGCATCCACTGATGTCAGCACAAGCCTCCATCATGTTACTGTGGATGCAGATGGGCTGTGTCAACATTAGCCTGATGGAGGCTGGGACCAGCGGATCCGGGGCTCTGACATGTTGTGGAGACAGCCCTGTCAAAGCCTCCATTGACGTCAATGTGCGGCATGTGCACTCCCTTTAAATCCCTGCGTTCAACGCACAGGTTTTAACTGGGAGTTGAGCCTAGGTGTATCTGTAGGTGTAAGTGTATCTTTAGTTGAAATTTCACAACCATTTTTACTTGTGAATGTGCTGGTGGTAGATCTCACAAGATCACTACAGTACAAATACATTTAAAACTGCAAGTGTTCATATGGCCTAACCTATTAATATGAAAAATTTTGCTTGTATTTTCTTTCTAGATGTTAACACAGAGAATCCAGATGAGAAATCCATCATAACATATGTCGTGTCATTTTATCACTACTTCTCTAAGATGAAGGCTTTAGCTGTTGAAGGCAAGCGTATTGGAAAGGTAACCTTTGCCCAAGTGCCAAAATCTTTAGCTGTCAACCAAAAGTAACTTTAAATTTTTACAATAAATTGTATGAAAACTGATGTTTATGGGCACCGCTTTACTGATGTGATTTCTGCTGTGTTCAGAAACCTGAACATTAACCTCCTGGGCGAGATGGCCATATTGTGCCGTTGAAAACACTGTATTGTGCTAGAATTGCCCGCCTTCCACCCTCTGCTCTACACGTCAATGACGCTGGCGATGTGGGCTAGGAAAGCAAAACACGCACGCCTCTTCAGCATGAGCAAAGACGCAGTGCCGGAGCCGATCTGTGGGCCTGCAGCGATGCAGAATAACTGTGGGCTTGCAGAGAACAGGCGAGTCTGCCTGATCCCGGCTACGGCAGACTGCCCAGGAGGTCAATATATATGTAAACATAATTATTACAATCTCTGTAAATCTCATCTTGTAAATGTGTAAACACATTTATTGAGATTTCAGTAACTGTGTCCTTGATGCAGTGGACAGGTTTTTTAAATGTTTGTGTCTACTGATCATTTTTCCAAAGCTTTAGGGCCCTTTCACACTAACCTACTGCAGTTGTGGTTTCTGCCAATAATGCTACCACGGCCCATAACTGCATCCCTTGCTGGACAAAAAAACACATTTTGCTGTGCACTGCACTTGCATATGAGTGTATGGGAGTGTATGGCAGTGCACGTTACCAGAAATGCAAACACAGTGGGAAAGGTACACAGGTGTGCTCTATTGACCCTAGCTGCCCTGCGCTGTGGTACTATACCGCACAGCATCTGCAATGCAGCTAGTGTGAACAAGCCGTTAAAACTGCGCTAGAAAACAGAAAACAGAGAATCACAAAACACATCAACAATGCCCATGGATTGTCTTGCCGCTCGTGAAAACATTAGGGTTCCTGTGTCCTTCTTGTTTCCTAATTACAACCCTGAATTACTTGAACTAAGCATATGATGTCACAATTCATGTCAGAGTGTCAGAGTTTGATTGAAATTTTTATATCAATCCTAAATTCATCAAATTAGTTACTTCGCAGATCCCAAGCTTCAGGTTCCTGATGAGTGAGACTGAGGCAAAATAATATTGGCTAATATAGTGATTTCCTTGACTAACTTCAATCCTTGTTTATGCTTTTTCTTGTGCTTTCTAACACACAGCTATCATTTAAAAGTTGTTCTCAAATTAAAATTTTGGAAGGCCAGTTGTCCACTTTTGTTCTCTTGCCTTTCATTGTTTATTGTATGCAGGTGCTGGACCAGGCCATTGCCACTGAGAAGGACATCCATAGATATGAAGACTTGGCATCAGAACTTTTAGAATGGATTGAGAGAACCATATCTATCATCACAAACCAGAAATTTGCCAACTCCTTGCTGGGTGTCCAGCAACAGCTTCAGGCATTCACCACGTATTGCACTACAGAGAAACCCTGCAAGTGAGACTTCATGGATTGTGTAAATTAGACATGAGCCCTACATACACTAAGATAATAGTCCTCTGAGATGATCTACCATGGTCTTCTGGACGAATATCTTAGATGTGGAACGCTTTTGGGCTTTGTAGTTTAATCTGTTAAAATTTTAGCAAATGGTCTTGCCCGATGGTCGTTTTTCGTCTTTTTTGAGGGAGGATGCATTGGGTGCCACTTATTGTTCCTTCCTTCTCTATAGAACAGAACAAGCAATGTGTACCGCACTCATTAATTTTCTGGTTGTTGGGAAGGATTACAAACAGATCACAGTGTTTTCTTCTGTCAAGAGGAATCTCTGGGATTAAAGAAAGAGCAGAGTAAATAAAAATAAATAGCAAGAAATATTTTCTGTCAATTAAATCCTGGGCCTTATGCCTGAAGCCAGTATCTTTGATCTTGGATCAAACTGCGCCATGCTGGGATCAGGCACAATCGCCGGCTCTTCGTAAGCTTGCAGCATTTCTACTTTGCTGCAGGCTCACAGAGTTGTTCCGGCCCGGGGCGGCTCAATAGACCTCCATGTTAAGGGAGGGGGCATCACTTTTCCCCTGCACACACTGCCGGCGTCTAATTGACACCGGCAGTGTAAAGAGAGGGGGGAACCACGGAGTAGTACTGTGTAGGGAGCAGGGAGGTTAAGAAGACTCTGGCCTAAACTCCACTCACCACATGCAAGACTCTGCCCATAGTATTATATGCAAGACTCTGCCCATAGTATTATATGGGCTGTGACATGCCTGTATACACAGGCCTGTCATAGCTAGAGCCCTGTGTTGTCATTTATGCAATTCAATGCATTGCGTGTATGACATGGGCTGCATCCATTAAAAATCAACAACCATACATTTTAATTGGGCGTGTTATTGGCAGGTTATTGAACACCAAGTGGATTCTTGTTCGAAAAGAATAAAAGAGATATACAAAAATAAACATTCTTAACCTTCTGAGCGTTCTCCCCGAGTTAACTCGGGCTGAGTTTCATGTTGCATGAAACTCATCCCCAGTTAACGAGAGGCACGCTCGAGGTCTCGCCGTCTTCTTACGACGGTCGGGAGCATCGGCATGTATGCCGATGCTTCCGGGTCCGTCCCCGATCGCGTCACCGGTGACGCGAAGTGGGCGGGGGTAGGCGGCGCCATAGACCTCCGTCAAACTGGAGGGGCGTCGCCTTTCTTCAGCATAAGTCCGGCGTCTCCAGTGACGCCGGGCTTATGTGTAGGTCCTCCAGCTGAGCAGGAAATCAAACCTGTTATCAGCTTTGCCACTTGTGTTTTTATTGAAAGTGTTAGATACCATATCCACTTCGTAGAAACCTATCATTGGTATGTTACATAGAAATGGCTAAATACTAACAGGTAAACGTCAAACAAAAACAGTATTCCAGACTTACATATATGTCTGCATGTCCAGTACGCTCTTAAATCTTGGTAGATCAAAGAAGTTAGTGTTTCTTGTGAGCTTTTTTAAAAACAGTGTCCAATACTGTGACCACCGGTGGTATTTACATTTGCCTAGGTTCCAGGAAAAAGGAAATTTGGAGGTTCTTCTCTTCACCATTCAGAGCAAGATGAGGGAGGAGAAGTGCAAAGTGTATGTTCCATCTGAAGGAAAAAACATATCTGATATTAACAAAGTGAGTACTAGCTATATATCTTTTCTTTTTAACGGGCCACAATATCCTCCATAAATTGTCATGGTTGCAGGATCTTGAAATTTCTACTTCAGCTTATGTTTAACAATCACCAGGAATGTCAATGAGCATTCATTAATTTATTCCTAAACATGTGCTTGATATAACTTTTTTTTTAATCAACTTTTATTAAACAATATTGAATATACAATACAAAAGTAAGAAAAATATATCCATTGCTGGATATTCTAGAAATCAGTAGAGCAGTAGGTTAGACAATACTGTCACATACAGAAGGCAAACAGCCCCCCCCCCCCCCCCAAGTGACAATGGAAATAAAGAAAACGTACAATACTTTTAGACCTGATATGAATACACAGTGCTTCTCCCCAGGAACCTCAGACTTTTAGTATTTAGTTATAGCAGTCCTGTGGGTATATTTGATTTTTCCATTTTAATAGTTGAAATTGCATTATAAATCCAAGCTTGCACATGGGGAAAGCACAGAGCAAATCACCTTCCAATGGAAGTTTAAAAAGAAATAGAACATGGTGATAGCTGCTGTAATATGAACATTCTCTGATCGCGGGCAAACAATACCCAAAATACAGATTACCAGGTCGCAAGGGATGGTGAGTTGAGTCATTGATGATACAGACCTCAGTCCAATATTTATGGAACTTTTGGGGATTGCCACAATAGGTGAAGATCTGTGATCCCTGGAACATTTAGGTCACACTGGAATAGACAATAACCCATAGCGAATAAGTGTACATTGTACAGTTGCAAAAAGCAGTGGACGACATTAACAGACACTTTGAATACTTGCTCAAGAACCTCTTCTTATTGGGAAACCTATAATGGAAGAGCAGAATTTGAAGAGTCCTAGTTGCTTTCTGTGCCCATTTTTTGCTTTTGATTGTGTTCTATTCCAAATTTGGATTATTGTTCACTAAATAGCCTGGAAGTGAACTTGCTAAAGTGAGTAAAAGCTCACATGGGCTCATTAAAGTTAGATTAGTCAGATATATGCCAATTTAATGTGCCTTTAATGATTAACATATACAAATTGCATTGTGTATTAGGCTTGGACGCGGTTAGAGAAAGCTGAACATGAGAGGGAAGTCTCCCTGCGCAATGAGCTTATTCGCCAAGAGAAGCTGGAGCTGTTGTCTCAGAGATTTGATCAGAAGGCTGCCATGAGAGAGGCTTGGCTTAGTGAGAACCAGCGTCTTGTGTCCCAGGTATGTGTCTCATATGCCAGATCAGTCTAACAAGCTCCTTGTGTCCCTCGTTATACGGTGGGAAGAGTTGCTGCAGCAAAATAGTATATATTTTTCTTTACTGCTCCTTAACCTTCTGAGCGTTTCGCCCATGGCATGTTTTTTTTATAACCGTGCCACGGGCAATCGCGGCGGACCACAATATGCTCCGCCACGATTGCCTGCCTAGCTCAAGGTTGTAAACATAAGTCTGGCGTCACTGGAGACGCCGGACTTATGCTGGAAAAGGCGACGTCCCTCCAGTTACACGGAGGTCTATGGCGCCGCCTACCCCCGCCACCTTCGCGTCACCGGTGAATACGGCGGTACCTAGAGGCTCGAGTTAATTCGGGCTAAATGCTCAGAAAGTTAAAGGATAACAAGAGCTATGGAATTTAATATTTTTGTTTCTTTAGGATAATTTCGGGTATGACTTTTCTGCAGTGGAGGCTGCTATGAAAAAACATGAGGCCATTGAGGCGGATATTTCCTCCTATGAAGAGCGGATCCAGGTGGTGGCAGACCTGGCCCAAGAGATGGAGTCAGAGGCATATTATGACATCTGTAGAATAGTGGCGCAGAAGGACAACATTCTGAGACAATGGAACCTCCTGAAAGACCTGCTGACTTCCAGAAGAAAGAGGCTAGAACGTAACCTGGCACTGCAGAAAATATTCCAGGAAATGGTCTACATGATTGACTGGATGGAAGAGATGCAGGTAACTCTCCAGTGATGGCTGCACCTACAAAATGACCATTCAAGAGAAGATTTCTAGTTTAGATAGAGCAAGGAAAGGTTGGCTTATTTGGGTTTCACTGCAAATTAACTTGTCTTTTCAGAAGTTAGATTGAAGGACCTTCCTACAGCTAAGCGTATATTCAGATATGATTATTTGAATTTTTGTTGAACTGCTATAGGTGCCTTTATTTGACTTCCCATACATAGAAAAATAAAAACATTCTTAATATATTGGCAATAAAATAAATTGAAGCCTTAGCACTGTTTGTCACATTTCCACATAATTAAGCATGATTGTGTTTTACAGGTTCCATTGTCATCCAAAGATTTTGGAAAGCATCTTTTGGAAGTAGAAGATTTGCTGCAGAAACACAGCTTGTTAGAGGCTGATATTGCTGCCCAAACCGAAAGAGTCCATTCCTTGAACCAGGCAGCTCTAAAGTTCACTGAATTTGCAGGTAAAAGGAGCAAATGTAAGTCAATTCTTTGGGGTTACTTTACATAGAAAATGTTACCTGTAAAGCTGGGAATAGACGGTACGATTTACCGTCTATTCCTTATGCGATTCTTTGCACTAGGAGCAGCGTGATGACGTCATCACGCCCGCCCGTTAGTGCCTAGAATCAGACTGCACTCTTTATGTGCAGCACATTACTAATGGAATCGGGTTAAAATTTACTGTCCTGTCGAATAACTGTGCGATCCCACAAGACGGCTGATTTTAGCCCAATCCTCGTCAGTTGCTGCATCCAATTCCTGCACGACCCGATCCCTAAGGGATGCGGGAGCGCGCACGACATCGGATCGTGGATCGGAACGTGCTGGTATTGAAACGCGTATGCCCAGCTTTATACTGCATGTCATTGTGTGGTCTAAGAGCAGACATTACAAGCAGAGGCTAAGGATTTACCATATTTTTCAGCCCATAAGGCAATCCAGCTGATAAGATGTACCATCAACTAGAGTCTGGGGCCCAAAATAATTTTAAAAATAAAGGAGGTGGGGAAGCTGTAAGCTGTGCAGAGTTCTACGCAGCATTGAACCATCTATGTAGAGACTTTTCCAGCTGACTGTTCCAGCTGACTGTCCCAGCTGAGCGGATTTCTGTCCTGCTTAGCCGGAACAAACACACAATCCTGCGCCACACGAAGCTACTAGCCATCTGCTGAGAGTAGGGGGAGAATTAGAAGGAATTGAGGGCTGAGAGCTTCCCCGTCTGTGCCATCGGCATAGAACCAGCCGCGGACAAATAGTCTTTCAGGTCCGGGTGGTTGCACGTTCGCCTCAAGTATGGGGGTGGAGTATGTCTTATGAGGCAGAAACACTGTACTAAGATCTTGATGTCCCTGAAGTAACTTAACCCCAAAGTGGCTAGTAAAGTTAAGCCAGCCATAGACGTGTTGATTCCTGAGCGATAGATGGACGATCCGATCGATTCCGGTGAAGTCACAGGCGTCGATCGACCATACAAGTCTGTGCCTACCACCTTAGGCCACCGATTCCTGGACGATTCTGTTACCAGTTGATCGATTCACAAATGTCAGTTGATCGGAAATGATCCTGATGATCAATCCGTGGGCCTCCACCAACGTCCCTCGATGTGTGCCCGATCGACCAAAAAACACAGACAGGTTGGTTCCCTGGCCGATCCGATTTGGGGGCCATATCGATCGGTCAGGGTCGATCTGTCAAGGTGGGCTGCACTCGATTCCTCGCCGATCGATCGCCGTGTACGCGCCTGGTGATCGATCAGCCTGGAATCGAGTGTGAAATCGACCTGTGTATGGCTACCTTTACTTTCATTGGAAAGAAGAATGGTTCACAGGTGAGATTCAGATGTATTGAATTAAGTTAATTTTTGTGACATCATTTGTCTAATCATATGCAAGCAAAAATAATTATTTTCTTTAGTCCTTTCCTGTGATTTATCTTTGCAAACATTTTTTAACATGTTTACTAAAATAGGCGAAAAATACATTGCAAAGTAATAAAATTTTCTAGGTAACAGCCTAAGCACTTTAACAAAATCAACCCTTTCAGATAGAAGTTCATAGTGGTCATAGTTGATCTGTCAGTGCCCAGCTTCATTTGCCTGGCACACATTTTAGTAGCACATGTCCTTTCAAGCAGTGAAATTTGCCTGTTATATCCAATATTGTAATCAGTTTGATTTAATGTAACACAGATTACCAGCCATGTGACCCTCAGATCATATGCAACCGAGTGGAGCATGTCAAGAGCTGTCTGGAGGGGTTACGCAAACTGGCAGAAAAACGTCGGGGAGAGCTGGAAGAATCCAAGCAGCTTTGGTGCTTCCTGCAGGAGGTAGAGGAGGCAGAGAGCTGGATTCGAGAGAAAGAACAGATTCTGTCAGCCCATCAAAGCTACGGGAAGGATCTGAGCAGCGTCCTACGACTTTTAAGCAAACATAAGATTTTTGTGGGGGAACTTGGAGGGAGGAACGCCATGCTGCAGCAGACCCTTCAAAAAGGGGAGCAGGTGAGCCACAGTCAAACGATAAACAATCAGGACAAGGCATTTGTAAATGTATCTGACCCTCAAGAATGACCATATTTAAAATATTTGTGTGTATATATGTTGATAAAAAGGTTATCTTTTTTCCCTGTATTGTCCAATTGACATAAACACAGTTGTAACTAAAATCAAAAAAGTAGAAGATACCCTTTCTCTGTTGTCAACAGGAACTGGTGTCATTTGAAAGTTTTGCACCGGTGTTCTGAGATATTTTCCTACCCTTACAACTGCGCATGCACAGAAAGCCCTAGTTTTTCAAAATAATAGGGTCCACCTTAGGGTTTTTGGGTGTCAAGGTTAGGGGTTTGGTGGGGGGGTTAACCCCTGCATTGGCAGATCTGCTCAACACCATGTGAACATAAGATCCACTGGGCAAGTAGCCGGGCTTAACACAGGGGGTCCCAATGGATCACACAACACAGTGGAGACACACCCTAAGGAATTACGTTTTGGGGGGTCAAAATTTATCTAACCTCCCCAATCCCCTACCCTTAACCCTGGGGAACGCCCTAACCCTTATTGTTACCCCTGTCAGTGACTTATAAACAGCAGTTCACAAGTCTTTAGGAACTATCAATTAAACGGTTAAGCTCAAAAGGTTTGATTGTTCCTGAGATGAGACAAATAACACCTCGCGAGTAATTTGATCGGTATAATGGTTATATTGTGCAGACAATAAAACAGGGCAAGCAATTATGCAAAATATATATGTTTATTTAAAACACACGGAATAATAAAACACTAAAAATCTAAAGAAACTAAATGGATACAATAATGACACGTATGAAACCAGAAAACCACCACGAGGTGTCTCCAACACACAGAGCACAGAAATATAACACTCAGTAATTTGTGCTATGCAAATGGAAACAGATACGCTGGCTATACAGGCTACACACAAACAGAATGATGATGGCTGATACTTCTACAAAACTACGCCAAGACTCTTAGATAGGAAATAAGTCTCTCCAAACACAAAGTGACGTGATACCAATAAGGGGGAAATGTCCCTACAGAGACTTTACTCTGAACTCATAGATAACACAATCAATTGACAAGGTGCACTGTCATCAAACAATTCGATATCATGAGTTAAACTAGCTCTAAGCTCTGCAAAGAGGCAGACTTCATCAGGTATCACCTCAGTATTTGGTTTGGAGAATAAGAGATTCCTTACCAAGACCTGGGATGGCTTTGTAGAAGAAAAGCTGGTGATGTGAATGGGGGAAGGGATTTCGTCCTTCATCCTGTCTTTTTTTCTTTGTTCTCTCCTTTTTTTCTCTCCTGCCTCGTGCATCACTTTAAGTAATCATTTCTTATCTCAAAGACATACTCTCCAAATTCACCAATTAACTCAGAGTAAAAAGGCGTATCCTAGATAAGAAATGGGCAGACTTTCAGACATACGTCACTTTTAACCCCTTTGTGAATTTAAATAGACCGTGTGCCATGTGGCGTTTTCGTGAATACCTACAAAATGTGATATAACTTCTGACCTTTATCTCATAAATAGGGGCGAACTTGACATGTTTATGGTCAGAAACCAGATTCCAAAATGAGCTCATAAGACAATTTACTCAAGGATGACTTCATACCTCATAGTATAACAATGGATATCCTGTAGAATCCATAATTTATGTGACTGTGGCTGTGCGAGGCATGGATGAGATCATGAAAGGGGCCTCATGCTTGTACCATACTTGTTTTCACTATGAAAACCCATGACAAAATCCCCCTTATTATAATATAAGACATTCCCCCAAATAGGCTTATATTGGAATGGCAAGAAGGGCTTTTCATACAGACTCAAAAGTGGGGTGTCCACATCAAGTTCAAAATGCTCAAGCCAGAGCTTGGCCAAAACTCTTCTGAAAAACTGTTCCCGACGTCGTATCTCTTCGTGGCGGAAACCAGTATATGTTCTTTCAGGAATATAAAAGAGCTTCCTCTTAAGTTATTCGTCACCTCCATGTAGGTGTATCGAATGGTTCAATAACTTTGCATGAAGATTGGTAATAACGACAATGTGTTTTCAATGACAGAAAATAGATCTGACAAATGTATAGATGGATATGAGATTTCCTTTAAGCGAACCCATCTCAAATTCCAACGTTTTGATAGAAATGGAGATGGCAGCCGAAACACCAGTAACACCGACAGTGTCTACCGTGCCAAAGATTATTGCAGCTACAATTGCAGAAATGAATCTTTTCGGCCTTGGACTTGCGGAAAATTGTTCCTTGGTCAGCTTCTTCCTCGTCTGCTCCAGGATTTGCACGATCCGTTCTTGGGGATAACCAATGTACATCCGATGCCACATCTGGATCGCCGAAGACTGCATCTCGGAAACGTTGAACCGTCTGTCCACAAAGATGCGCGGATCCAAACTGACGTAGATCTTCTGGGATAAGATCCTCTTGTTCGTCAAGATGAAACCCGAGGTATCCTGCAGCATGATCCCGGACGAAGGGCCTGGTACAACGGTCGGTTCCGCATGGTACTCCTTCCCCAAGATTAGGACAGGGTAGATCACCACAAGAATCCTGGACGGCACTTTGCGCCGATCCTAGACTCCTGTCTTTAGATGGAACCTCGGCATCTCTCCGTCACTCGTCACCTGGTGAACCTTCAATTTCACAGAGTTGTGACCTAGGATGACAAGCACTTAATTGATTAATATGCACCCATTTTTCTACAATTTCATCCCCCTTTGGAATTTTGATTTTGTAGACCACAGGTGAAAGTTTCTCAACAACAGTATATGGTCCTTTCCAGGAAGGTAAGAACTTCTTTTTCTTTACCTGATCCCGGCCAAAGTTGTTCACCTGTGAGGGAATAAACAAATCACTTACCTCCTCAATCACTGTTTAAGGGTGCTTGGTTAGTTCCGCAGCTTCAAAATTCCTCATGAAGTCTCCAAGGGAACTCAGCATCACCAGAAGGTAAATGACTATGATCAACCGATCATGAGGAAGGCCCACAATAAGTGTGGGATGTCTAATAACTTTCTTGCCGATTTTAAACGTTAACCATGTTGTACCCTTTACCTGTAAAGCGTCTCCACCTACGCTTATCAAGGAGCCGTCAAATGGTTTCAGCCTCTGTTTCTTTGCTGTTTCTCTCATCACCTGTTGAAAATAACCATATGACAACAGAGTGGCTTGTGATCCTGTATCCAGTAAACCCTGAATCGGCCCGATTGATTCATCCTGAAAACAAGTGTTAACGAAGTATTGGCCCTCGGTTTGGATCAGATCACATAAAAAAAAAAATCTGAGCATCCCCCTCACAGAGAGCAGCAGCCCCCACCCTTGGGGAACACTGAGCATCACAGCTGACAGGCATCTCACAGCGTGAGGCGGCAGTAACACTCACAGTGGTACACAAATCCACATGGCTGGACTGTAAAACAGACAAAGCATTAGACA
>CM070040.1:71437824-71455145 GCA_036250615.1 Ptychadena robeensis | reverse complement strand
GGGGCTTTACCCATAAGAAGTTAGGTCATTGACTTACAGCGTAGTGGAGTTAGACAATTGGCCATTCTGTTAACATGACAGTACGGCCTGTGAATAGAGAATGACAGTCTCGTGCTGCTTTGGGTGAAGGGACTGGTGGCAAAGTATCTTTAAAGGTCCCAAGCAAAATGCTGCTGTTAATTTAAAACTATTGTATTTACATTTTCACATAACTGTTTGTTTTTTGTTGCTTTTCAGAGTGATAAAATGTAAATGTATTTTTAATTTTCTTATGGGATCCGGATTGAGAGTTAAATACAGAGAGCTGATTGTGCTCAGCAGTCAGGAAGGAGAGGGAAGGGTGAGGGGGGGAGATGACGCATCACAGCCTGGATCCTCCTTCCTCCATCCATTCACTGCAGTGGGATCATTCCACCATCCCACCTTGACTGTGCACCGAAAGGGACCTGCTGCCAGCGTGCATGTGTCAGGATAGCTGGGGCCCCATGCTCAGTGCCGGGGCCAGCTGAAGTGTCTGCTCTTGGGGATCAGGCAGCCCACCCCTCATAGGGACAGCAAATCTCACTGCACCAAACGGCATCGCAGGACACCACGCACTGACACCAGCTTCTTCTGCAGGCAGCACCGTCTCTTGCAGTCTCCTGTTTATTTCTTTCCACTCGACTGCTTTCCTTTTACCCCTTACCTTCTCTCACCTGTCTGTCATTCATCCTATTCGGATCACTCTTACCATCACTACGTTTAACCCTTCATCTTTTCTGCTGTTTATTTATGTGCATTTTTCTCATTTTAGTTTATTTTCTCTGATACCTGTCTGTCTCTTCTCCTTGATTCCTCTCTCCTTCCTTCTTACCTTGTCTTTTATATCACTAAATAAGCTTCATCTGTCCTGGGTTTTTTTGATGTAATCACCTGCCTCTGTTAACTACCTGTCTTTCTCCTCATCTCTCGTACCTGTCTGCCTCTCTCCTTATCTATCTTACCTGTCTGCCTCTCATCTCTCTGTACTATCAGCCTCTCTTCATCTCTCTGTACTATCAGCCTCTCTCCTCATCTCTCTGTACTATCAGCCTCTCTCCTCATCTATCTTACCTGTCAGCCTCCCTCCTCATCTCTCTACCTGTCTCCTCATCTCTCACCTCCCTGTCTCTGTTACCTGCCTTTCTCCTGATCTGTCATACCTGTCAGCCTCTCTACTCATCTTTCTGACTTGTCTTGTCTCTTTTTCCTGTCTGTCTTGTCTCCACATTTCTCATACCTGTCAGCCTCTCTCCTCATCTCTCTTACCTGCCTGTCTCCTCATCTCTTCTACCTGTCTGCCTGTGTCCTCATCTCTCTTACCTGCCTGTCTCCTCTTCTCTGTTACCTGTCTGTGTCTCCTCATCTCTCTTACCTGTCTGTGTGTCTTCTCATCTCTCTTACCCGTCTGTCTCTCTCCTCGTCTGTCTTACCTGCCTTTCTCTCTCCTCATTGCTCTTACCTGTCTTCCTGTCTCTCTCCCCATCTCTCTTACCTGCCTGTCTCTCTCCTCATCTCTGTTACCTGTCTGTCTGTGTCTCTCCTCGTCTTTCTCACCTGTCTGTCTCCTCTCTTACCTGCCTACCTCTCCCCTCATTGCTCTTACCTGTCTGCCGGTCTCTCTCCTCATTTCTCTTACCTGCCGGTCTCTTTCCTCATTTCTCTTACCTGCCGGTCTCTCTCCTCATTTCTCTTACCTGCCTGTCTCTCTTCTCTATACCTGTCTGCATTTCTCTGACTATCTTTTTCTAATGCACCTCCTATCCTCATCTACTGTGTGCTAACAAGACATGCCATCTCCCTCATTTGATGACAGTATTATCTATATGTTTCTGTACTCCACCTGTCTCATTATGAAATCCTGACATCACCTTTATCACCTTCTCTGTAGCCCACAAAACATGCAATTAGCTGTCTCTCATTGTCATTTGTTAATTTCTCTCCCCTAATGCTTGCTATAACTTTCTCTTATGACTGTTGGTAAGACTCTTCCACTTTCATTCTGCAGTCTTCCAGTCTCTTACCCCTCTCATTCTCCCAGCCTCCATAGTCCATACTCACATTTCGTACTTTTTGTTGTTTTACTTTTATTGGTCCTTCCCAGAATCCGTCCTCTTCTATCCGATCATTACTCTGATCTTGTGCGTCTTTCATGGTGTTTTTTCGGCTCTTACCTATATAAAGACCCTTGGAGATAGTGGGACGTGGCTTCCCACTGCGTCCGCTGTCCACGCTGACACTAAACTATGCAGCTGGGGCAACTGAAGTGCCCATACAGTTCACCAAACATGGGCTCCTCCACTCTCACCCTCGTCTCTGTTCTCCGCAGCTGGATGCCTGGATCGGTGAGAAGACACTAATGGCTCGGGATAACTCACGGGACGTGACACAGAAACTTCACAAAAAATGGCTCAAGCACCAGGCGTTTATGGCTGAACTCACTCAGAACAAGGGCTGGCTGGACAAGATTGAAAAGGTAAGGACACTTGTTTTTTGTCAATGCTTTTTCATACCTATACCCCTAAAACAAATATAAAGTATCTTGGTCCTAAAGTAACAATGTGTGTGGTAAGCCAGTTCAACCCGCCCATTTCTTTTACCCATACAGGGTGATCAGAGCAATTCAAACTGTCCCATTTGCTGCTTTCAAGTACTGGCTTTTGCAATTATTGGTATTTATTGGTATTTTAAACTAGCCCAGCCAAAGCCGTGATTTCACTCTCATACTCTCAGACCGATGTAGATGTGATCTTCCAGGAATTACCCGCCCGTGGATGTGATCTTCCAGGGATTACCCACCTATGGCTGGGATTCCACATGATTCCTGGCAGCTTTATATCTATTTAACATAAGAGTGAGAATTCCCAGGATATTTAAGAAATTAATGATTTAATCACAAATAAATGTGGTTCCCAAACTTTCCCTGCAGAGCCCCCTTTTCTACAAAGGAACATCATCAAGCCCCTCATTCAAACTACAAAGTTTCAGATTGAGGGCCATTTCACACTAGCCGTGTTTGTTTTTGCAGTATTGTGTACTTGTACTAGTGGGAAATGGCCCTCAAACTTTATTTGAAATACAACTTGTACAACTTTATTTGGGTTTCACCCCAATTATGCAAAGACATGTATCATATACACACACCAATTATACAGAGACATATAACATATATACACACACCAATCATACAGAGACATGTATCATATATACACACAACAATCATACAGAGACATGTATCATATATACACCCACCAATCATACAGAGACATGTATCATATATACACACACCAATCATACAGAGGCATGTATCATATATACACACACACCAATCATGTAGAGACATTTATCAAATATATACACACACCAATCATAGAGAGACATGCATTATATATACACACACCAATCATACAGAGACATGTATCATATATACACACACCAATCATATAGAGACATGTATCATATATACACACACCAATCATACAGAGACATGCATTATATACACACACCAATCATACAGAGACATGTATCTTATATACACACACACCAATCATATAGAGACATGTATCATATATACACACACCAATCATACAGAGACATGTATCATATATACACACACCAATCATACAGAGACATGTATCATATATACACACACATCAATCATACAGATACATGTATAATATATATACACACACCAATCATACAGAGACATGCATCATATATACACACACCAATCATACAGAGACATGGATCATATATACACACACCAATCATACAGAGACATGGATCATTTACATAGACACACACACACACTACACCCATGCAGAGACATCAGTCATTGTCATAGAGACACACACACACATTACATGCACTCTACTTTAAGCCTGTACCTCCATGATTGGCTTCCTGCATGTCCCGTCGCTTTTCCCCCAGCCCTCTAATTGTGAACCACCGGGTTAATAAAAAGTGTTGTAGACATCTCACTTCTCATAAGTTTGAGTGGCAGGATGATTCTACAGTCCACCTTGACCTGCAGTTATTCCCAAATTAGCCTGTTTGGATCCGGTTTAGTCACTTACTTGTTATCGTATCCTTTGTCCAAACTGATTCTACAAAAAGTTTTTAGGGTTCCATACAGAACCTATTTCACAATAGTACATACATACATTACATAAACATCTTCCTATTTTTCCTTGACCTCTGGAGATCACAGTCCATTCAGGAAAAGACAGTTTAAGGTGGCCATACACTGGTCCATTTTTGAATTTATTACCGTGCGTGTTCGCAGTGATAGATTGTTCTCAACTCGATTGTACCCAGCTTAATTGAACGGGGAACCAACATGTTGGTAAACCCTATTCAATTGCCATTGCACATTGATTCTCCATTCAAAAGACAAAGCTCGAGGTGGTGGCGTCATCACTTGTGTACCCATCCATTATAAACCGCACTTGTATGCCAGCACACTACTTCTGTAATAGCTGGATTGTGGATATTGATGGGCCACAAAGATGCCAACTTCTGCCATGTGCATGCTGTGGGTTCTGTCCAATCATTATCAATACAAGAATGGCAAATTGAGCCATCGATACAGGATATCTCATGTATGTGTGTTCCATTGAGAATACTAGATTTATATTCCCCTTAATAACTGATTTTTCTCTAATGTCCTGTGAATGTCATTGCTTTATTGTATATCACTAATGCTTTCTCTGCCAGCAATGATACCTCAATGTGTATTATCAGCTGCATGTGTGACCTGGTGGTAACCAGATACGCATTTCCTGTCTGCGGACCGCATTGTAGATTTGGTTACATCTGCAGTACACACGGTGCCTGTGTTGAAGTGCCGTTCGATCACTTTAGTCCCTTGTTGCCTTTTGACATCAATGTGCTTGTTGGGTTAACACGGACTCGGCCCAGCACGGCATTCGGTGCCAGCTGTGCAGCAACCTAAAGACGCAGAACGCTCTGAACGACTGTTGTAGTTAGGGGAGGGGGGGGGGTACCTGCATTACAAATTGAGGGGGAAGCAGACTTACTTGTTCTGCAGACGTTTGTGCATTTGTTGGGTAGAAGCAATGTTCATGTATATACATGCAGATATAGATTTATACATATTTGACATTTTGTCCAATTCGTTCCAGTCACTTTGCTGCAGTGTAAGTATAATATTGCTATGAGGCTTGCAGGCAGTTTACCTTTTCCAAGATAGCTCCTCCCTATGATTTAAGAATAATCTGATCAAATCTGTACAATTTTTCAAAACTGATCTGAGTGGATGCAAAACTTGAATGAATTACATTTACTCTAATTAGTATACATCGTGGAATATGTTTTCATATAGGCTGATAAAGGGGGGTTCTAAGCGCCTCGGTGTCAGGGGGAATATGGCCACCTTTGCTTGTTATATAACCTGGTTGCCTTGTCCTTCATGTATTCATGAGTTACATAGAACCCATACAGATGCTTATATATAAGAATGGTTTACTGATAACATAGAGATGACAAAGCAATGGACATTACACAAAGTTAAGGTGGCCATACACGGGTCGATTTCCCACACGATTCCTGGCCGATCGATCACCAGGCTCGTGCACGCAGATCGATCGGTGAGGAATCAAGTGCAGCCCACCTTGACCGATTGGCCCCCGACCGATCGACATGGCCCCCAAATCAGATCGGCCAGGGAACCAACCTGTTGATGATCGATTGGCCACACACCAAGGGGCGTTGACATTTGTGAATCGACAGACTTGTATGGTCAATCGATCGATGCCTGTGACTTCACCGGAATCAATCGTATTGTCGATCGATCGCTCGGGAATCGACACGTGTATGGCTAGCTTTACAGACACTACTAATAACACAATATATAACAACACTACTAATAACACAATACATAGAATACAGCACACCCAGCAGCCTCGATTCCTGCACCCCGGATGCTAAACAATATGGCTTATAAGGTGTATGTATTGTGGGGGATCACACTCAAACGGTGTCTCCAAAAGCATCAATCCATGCGATTGTAATTGTTTTTGGGCTCCTGCCCACGTTTATTTGCACACAAACAAATAATGTACTCTCGAAGGGGTTAATTTTACTCCAAAATAAAAAGTCCTTGAAAATACCAAGCCACCTGGCTTTGCACTGTCCAATATAAATCAGTGTCCTACACTCGGCTTCTCTTCTTCTCAGCAGCAACAGGCCTGGGCCCCACACTTCCTGTGTGCCCCCCTGTACCAACTGCTTCAGCAAGCCTGGGCCCCACACTCCTTGTGTGCCCCGTCTCCAACTTTCATGAGGAGCCCTAATACACTGGACTGAATCATTCCCCGGACTCCTTCCAGGCCACCACCGAACGATATATTCACACAGTGACCACCAATCTGCCACAGTATATACAGTATATCCAGACGTTACCATGTATAATGTATACAGGATTAACACTTCTACCCAAACCTGACCATTAGTAAATGTACATATAAAGACTTATGCATAAACAGCATATATTTTCTACTGGTCTATTAACAGGTATACAAAAGCTGACTACAAATATCTATATGTACACATATATAGTCTGCTAGGATATTATATTGCTCTTGCCATTCACCGGGGGTCCAGGAAGGAGAGAGGCAGCTCCCAGGTTTGTCTTAGAATATATATCCTGTCTCCAGCCCCCATTCACTCAAATGTCTTCCCCTATCGCTGAATGTTGTCTAACCTGCCTTTGATATGCTAAACGAGGGACACACTGATTACTGGCCATATCATATTTGAGTCTGGGACTGAGATATATATTTCCCTGTAACATAGGCCTTCTGCAATCTTCTTAAGCCTGACCAGAAATGTGACCACTGCCTTACATACTTCCACATACGTAATGCCTTACACACTACTTTTCGTGTCAAGGAGAGCAGAATGCTGACCTTGGTGGGGCGATTCTCCTTGTTCGCTCAGGAAACAAGACATAAAGTAGTGCCTGAGCTATATGCAGCAGAAATGTTGTTATTATTTTTTTTTTTTACCAAGATTTTGTGTCAAGATGCTTTGGCTCCCCTCCTCTTGTACCCTGCAATAAGTGGAGATAATGCCTAGATAATTGTTATGGTTTCCTTCTAGGGGCCGTAGTTTGGAGGACCAGTCGGCCCTTACAGGTTCTTTGTCCGGCCGTTCTGTCAACTTTAAAAATGCATTGTGGCCCATGAATCAAAAAGTTTGCTCACTCTTAAGCCCCCCCATACACCTTACAATCTTACCATACAATTTCTGTACAATCAACTTGTCTTTCACCAAAACCATGTAATATGAGGAGCTTTCTGACCCTTCCAATCACTGTATTCTATCAGGGAGGACCCGGCACTACATAGCAGTGATATATACCTTCCAATCACTATGTATTCTATCAGGGAGGACCGGCACTACATAGCAGTGATTTATACCTTCCAATCACTATGTATTCTATCCGGGAGGACCCGGCACTACATAGCAGTGATATATACCTTCCAATCACTATGTATTCTATCAGGGAGGACCCGGCACTACATAGCAGTGATTTATACCTTCCAATCACTATGTATTCTATCAGGGAGGACCGGGCACTACATAGCAGTGATTTATACCTTCCAATCACTATGTATTCTATCAGGGAGGACCCGGCACTACATAGCAGTGATGTATACCTTCCAATCACTGTATTCTATCAGGGACGACCCGGCACTACATAGTTGGTAGATCTAATGGAAATTGTATGGAGTGATCTAAAGGTGTATGGGGGGGCTTTAGTCTAAACACTAGCAGTTCCCATTATCCAACTAATGAAGAGACACATTTTACAACTAACACTAACATGAGCACCTATTTCCAGTCTTTGTTTAATAGTTTTTTATTGCAATGCAGAATTTTAACATAAATACAGAACTCATGCTACCTAAATCGCCTAAATTTATGTAGCTGGTTGGTCAGTGTGTGCAGAGAATGGGTACTGTTAGGCTATGTCTCCACATTGTTTTGTGATCTGTCAGGACCCCTATATTAAGCGCAGTGCTTGGCGAGGTTCCCGACGGATCCGACACTTTACCTGGCCGGCGGATGTCTGAACAGAGCATCCACCGAGTAGGTAAAGTGTATGTGATCCGTCAGGACCCTGCCAAGCACTGCGATTAACGTAGGGGTCCAGACAGATCACACAACGCTGTGGAAACATACCCTTAGTACTTATACAGCTACATTCTCTGTTGGCAGTGGCCTTTTTTTTTGTGAATTGTACAAATTCCAGCCTCTTGGGACACAAAGCTGTTGCTTCCAGGATATTTTGGACTTAAAAATAAATAATGGTGTGTCTTTTAGTCTGAAAATTACAGTAATTCATGTGGCTGCGCTGTGTGGTCCGAGGGCTTGGATAACCAGGCTTGCCAAGCAGAACATCCCATGTTCTAGCAGGAGAGACAGTCTCCTCCATGCTTCAGCACTGAGATACTTCCACCCGTGTCTCCTGGGATGCAAAGCTGCTCTTGCAGCTAAATTGTGACCTTGCTGTACCTATTAGATATTAAATACAGATTACGCTATGTAAAATATCACCAGAGAAGTATCTGACCCCCCTACCTGTTAGAAAAGGACGACTCACTCTCTGGTGACAGAGAACAGAGCTGGAGATTCAAACTGGCACAACCTGCAGCTGGCATTATTTAAAGATAAGAAAGATGATGGGTAGGTTGCGCACAACCTTCAGCAGTGATTACACAGCTATAGTGATATCAGTGGCCAGAAAGGCCCTCAGTGGGTGTATGGGGCCTGAGCAAGGATCACAGAGTAAAATGGAGTCAGTATGAGGGATGGGTGTATAAGTTGTGTGTAAGTGTGCAGCTCTCAAAATGAAGGAGTGTGGCCCCCAGTAACAGACAAATAAGAACAAGGACAGAGGGGCACAACCTAGTACAATGAATGGTCAAACAATGTGGAATAGGATAAGATAAAACAAATTGAAACAAAATGAGAGAAAACAACAGACAAGATACTCACATTGAGAGAGGTTTACAAGGGTGGATCTCTCAGGGCCATGTGCTTTCCAGGAGGACATCACTTCCTGGTTGGGGATGAGATTGCTTCCTGCTTACAGATACTGGGGGGCTCAATAAATGTTGTTTTGTCTCATTTTGTTTCAATTTGTTTGATCTTATCCTATTCCACATTGTTTGACCATTCGTTGTGCTAGGTTGTGCGCCTTTGTCCTTGTTCTTATTTGTCTGTTACAGGGGGCCACACTCCTCCATTTTGAGAGCTGCACACTTACACACAACTTATACACCCATCCCTCATACGGACTCCATTTTTATTTAAAGATATGCAATGCTTGGTTAAAGAACCCCATACACGTCTAGATTTTACTTTCAATCAACTTTAAAAGATACATTTTTTGGTCAGGGAAACCTGTGATTGACAGGTAATGATATATAAATCTAGAGTAATCAGAACAGTGTATAGGACAGAGGGGATGCAAAGATCTTAAGGTGGCCATACACATAAAGATTAGATTTGATTCAATTAGATTAGATTTTTCTATCGAAAATCAATTTGTTGAACCTCGATCTTTTTATAAATGTACAACACGATGAGAAATCGATCTCTGTTATCGTATTCATTCATTATCATCCAATTCGAGTGGAAGTGCTGTAGTGGTCGGCATGCCTTGAATGCTTCCTCGATCGGTTGTTAAAATTCATGTCTTGATTACAGTGCAATCGATTAAAATTTACGAACATGTACGATACAGTTCTGATCGAGATTCAATCCGATATTGATTACTTTCACCTCGTTCAAACAAATTACAAACATTCGATAAAGGTCTTTTTTTTGTCGATCTTAAAAAAAACACGTGTATGGGCACCTTTAAGGAAGTCAACTCCACACACTCCAATCTCTTTGTACAGTTTCTACCAACAGCTATGTATTGCAGGGTCCTCCATGAATGGATACAGATAGATTGGGGGCTGCAATGACTACTTGATTCTGGGATTGCAATGGGTTTTTATTCAGGTCAGACCAAGAGCAAACGTGCATGTTGCACATTATACACAGCAAGCGTTGGCAGACACACTGTGTAAGCGCTTCCTATACAAGTGTATGTGGTGCAAACATAGACCACACTGGCCAGATAAATATAGTTAACAGGCCGGATGAGGCTCGTGGGCCACGGGACTGGCCTAGCCCCAAGTTTGCCTCACTCTGTCCTCTCTCAGGTCTGCTTCTGCATGCTGTGAATACTGTGAATAAAACCCCCTACTATTGGCGAACAGGTTCACCGCAAATTGGAATTTGTGACGCGGTCAAGATGTAAGGCGCAGTCAGCAACTTCTCTCGCATCCTCCCTCACAGTAATCAGCAGAAAGGAGAGACGGTACAAAGAACTAAAGGGAGATTAATGGCACTGTTTAAAGAATCCCATAACGGATAATAAAAGCAGAGTAGATGCCTTAGCCTCTGCGGAAATATCAATACTTGGGTGAACTCATCCTATGAATATGTCAGGTGCATGTCTAACAATAATCACTTTGACATACATACTTTTTCAAACAAACCGTACCATTTATCATTAATTACCAAATATACTCAGGTATAAGCTGAGTTTTTCAGCACTAAAAATGACTTATACTAGAGTCAGGGTCCCACTGGTCTCCCTGCAGACACCGGCAGTCTCTGTGGGTGATTGGATAACTGATATTTCTTCTATATTCGATATTCTAACTACGGCATTCCCAAGCTGGGCTCCATTAGTGAAATGTACAGGAACTTGGGTGGCAGCGCCATCTTTTGGACATTTCGTAAATTTTTACAGTAGATGGTGGAATTTCATTTTGAAAACTCCACTAATGCTAGGCATACACATACCGACCTACTCCGATATCTTCCTCCGATATCTTTCCGGGAGGCTAACGTGATGACATCATCACGTTAGCCTCCCGTTGCATTCTGGGGCCCCTTCAATCGGCTGGGCACCCTTTGTGTGCCGGCCATAAGCTGCGATGAAGACGCCGCTTCATTGCAGCTTATGGCATCGGCTTTCATCGGCTCCCATCGGCCAGAGAAGATCGGACATGTCCGTTCTCTGGCCGGCCGAGAAGTGGGGCGACAGGGATCTGTCGCCCCATGTGGGCACATGCCGATTAGCGGCCGATTTTTAACCTTACCGACGGCGAGAGCGCGCACGCCCGTCGGTCAGATTAAAAATCGGCCGCTTATCGGCATGTGTATGCCTAGCATAAAGCTGGCCATGCACCTTTAAGGTGGGTTTACATGTGCAGATTTTTTCGTTCAATCAATGAAGAACGAACAAACAAAAAATTTTATGTTACATTCGATAAATGGACAAACAATGCTCGACAAAAAAATATATCAAAAAATAGAAACGGCAGTTGATCGAACAAGAAATCTACACCTTTAGATCTCTGTCAGATATCCTTTAGATCTACCAACAACTATGTAGTGCTGGGTCCTCTGTGATTGAACACAGGTAGACTTGATGGTTTAGAAAATCCCTCATATTGCATGGTTTTGGTAAAACAAAAGAACCTAAAGGAAATCTGACGGAAAAATCTAAAGGTTTATGGGGGCCCTAATAGTGTAGCAGTCTTGGATCCATGTTGGATGGATTGGCTTAGGAGGGCCCCTGGGACAAGGCCAGGTCAAACATGTGGACATAGCTGGTCTGACAGCTCCAGAGATGTCCTGATCAATGAACTGGTTAACACCACGTTCTAACAAATATCTGTAATTACTGTCGCACTGTACGGAAGTGGCGGCATGACCCAGATATCAGGAATTCTGATGTGTCTCACGCGTGTGACATATTACAGGCTTCCAGGCATTTTATGGAGCTGCTTATCTCAGCTTCTGCAGCCAGACACCAATTTGCATTAAATCCGATTATTTCGCCCCCTTCCTCTGAAGGAAAATAACAAGATCAAATATGGGCAGAACGGAGGAAAATAACAGATTTAAATCCCTTGTGCCGGGCAGAATAAGAATCTGTCAGCAACCCACATGCAGCATGGGGACAGCGTGAGGAACTGGCCCGACATGGCCTGCTTCACTGCTAACCTAGAGAGGGTACATAGAGAGACATATGACATGGGGTTCCCTGCCTCTTTATTAACAGAAATGGGAATACTTACATGTCATGACCTATTGATGCTTTTGTCACTATTCACCAACATTTTAATTACTGACACAGAGCTTCTGTATTTCTTGTTACTGACACATAGCAGTCCTCTATCCTTACTGACATGATGGAAATCAGTGACTCCCTAGTATTCCTCTTCATCAGATATGTTCATAACTTTCATTTAATTTTCAATTTTTGAGATGCGCGACCCAGAAAGTGACGCCTGGAAGTGTCACTCCTGGTATTTGGAATAGTGATGAGCGACTAGGCAATATTCGAATTCGCGTAATTTCGCGAATATCCGCCATAATATTAGATTCCATATTCGTAATCTCGAATATCCGCACTTACGACATGAATTGCGATCTCACAATCGCAATTGCGACCCAATATGCGCAATGCATGCAAGTCAATGGAGAATGGCGGAATCCGAAATCGCGATTATCCGAAAAAGCACAATGCGACCACATATGCGCAATACATTGAAGTCAATGGAGAATGGCGAAATCCGAATTTGCGATTACCAGAGAAAGCGCAATGTGACCAAATATGCGCAATGCATGCAAGTCAATGGAGCTCGGATATTCGACTGGGAGAATATCCGTCATTTCCGTTTTAAACAATCGCATTGCGATTATATAATCGCGATCCCATTCATTGCAATGGATCGCGATTATAAAAGCGCAATAAATCGCGATCGCGACGGATATCCGATGATATATTCGCGAATATTCGCGAAATGGCAAAATAGCGATATTCGAGCTAAATATTCGAAAATCGAATATTCGAGCTCAACACTAATTTGGAACACGGAAGTGTCACTTAGCAGTGTCACTTCTGACATGATCAGGTAAATCTATTGTCCCCTCCCTCCTTTTTCCCGACCTTATGCAAATGAAGTGCAGGGTGGAAAGTTAGGAGGGAGGGGGCGCTTACACTCCCCACCCCACTTTCAGATGCTTTCAGGGAATGCAGAGACCCTTGTGAAATGGTCGTTCGTCCCCCGAGGGGGCCACAACCCCCAGGTTGAGAACAACTGACATAAAGGCTTCATCATTATTACATAACTTGCACTACTCATGTAAATATATTTGGCAGCCCATAATCTTGTTGGCTAAATGTTGTCCCAGACTCTAGTATGGCTTACAAATCCTACACTTTCCTGCTGTTATATATTGTTTAATGTAAAACTATTTCTTCCTTGCTTATAACACCATCAAAGCTTTACTTTACTTATTCAACTAATCCTAATCAACTTTGTAGCTTTTGGAATTAAGTTGGAGTTGTCCTTCTATTGTATTGAACCTACTTGTGATGTATCCTACTTAATTTGTCTGTTTTATTTGAAGTTGTCATACTTTACCTAAATCGTCTCTGTTCATAATACAGCTACAAACTAGATAGTTAGCATGAACTTAAGGCTTTAAGATTTTTAGAAATAATTATGTTCTATCACTTCTAGGAAGGTCAACAGTTGATTCAGGAGAAGCCGGAGCTGGCTGGAGTCGTAAAGAAGAAGATCGAAGAGATCCGTCAGTGTTGGGTAGAACTTGAGTCCACCACTCAGGCCAAAGCACAGCAGCTCTTTCAGTCCAGTAAAGCTGACCTGGTGGTACAAAACTATTCTGACCTGGGCAAGAGACTGGTCAAGCTAGAAGAGCAACTCCAACCATTGGAACCTTTACCAGACCTTTGCACAGTCACCACACATATTAAGAAGCTGGAGGTAAGTCCTCTCTCCTTTATGAGTCTGACATCCTTATTGGTTAGATATGCACATGGCCTAAGTAAAACCCTATCCTTCAATATTTCTAATCTTGGTCTGGGCTGTATCTGGAAGGTCCTATCTCCTTGTGTCTGCGTGGGTTTCCTCTAGGCACTCGCATTTCCTCCCAAACACCAAACAAATACTCATAGGTAAATGAACTTTCCTTAGAATGTGTAAAGCTGGCCATACATGTGTTGATTCCTGTGTGATCGCAACATCGTGACGCAAGTAATTGTCAAAAGTTCGCTCAGCGATTGTTTGACAAATAGATGAGCACCACCTTTGCCAATCGATCCCTGGCCGATACTTAACCTCCCTAGCGTTATGGCCTTTTCGCGCCATTTTTATGTACAGTGTACTCCACCGCAATTGCAGAGAAACGGCTTTTCGTGATCGTCGGCTCTACACACCGTGGGCGGTGTGTGGGGAGAAAAGCAACACCCCCCCCCCCTTTCAGCATCACCGATGACGAAGAAGACACAGGGCCAGAAAGGCTCTGTGTGCCTGCAGCTCTGTAGAAATGCTGCAGGCACACGGAGAGCCAGCGGTTGCGCCCAATCCCGGGGCAGGCGCAGTTTGATTCACGATCAAACTGCGCCCATACTGGCTTTGGGCGTAACGCTAGGGAGGTTAAGTACTGGGATCGAAGAGGGATTAATCAACATGTCGAATTCCTGTTCGACTGGCATTTTCTTTTAATGGGATCACTCGCTCTAGGTGGCAGTGTTTAATTCCAAAACAGCGCAAACACAGTGATTGTTCGGGAATCAAGTGCTAAATCACCCTGTGTATGGGCAGCTTAAGCGACATCAGATTGGGGACTCTTCTGAGAAATACTTACTGCATGCGTACGCATAGGCGCATGGGCAGTGCATCCCATTGGTTCAAAATCAGGCCAGAGCACCACTTTGAAACTGACGCAGAGTGATCCAACGTGAGTATGGTAACGTTTATGTGTTTGGTGGCCCGTTTAACAACGCATTTAAGCATTCCACCGTGGCCCTCGCGTTTCTTGAATGAGGTAATGATATAACTTAAATATCACTAAGGCTATGTCTCTGACACACAGCTGAGACATAACCTTAGTGATATTTACTTTGTTAATTGCTGCTTAAAATATTTACTTGTTATGTAAAATTGATGCCGAATAATGAAAAGCAACAGAAGTCCATTCAAATTATCCTTTTCCAATTTTTGGGAGTTTATTTGACCGATAGATATATATATATACTATATGCCACAAAGGTCCTGGGAACCGAGTCGTCTTCCAGTGTGTAGTTCCTCTGTTCGCACACACTTTACGTTTTACTTGTACAGTGGAATATAAACAATGATTGGTACCACATGTTTTGGTAGGAAGCTAACCACCTCGTGTTAGGCAACCAAACGTATATACAATCATGTGATGTGATGGTGTTCTATATGTTTTTTTTCCCCGTACCTCCAGTTATAATTTTCCTTGCACTCTCCCGAAGAAGCAACATTTCGTTGCGAAACGCGTCGAGACAAGTGCAAGGCAATTGATGAATTTCAATATTGTAGACTCTGACACGTGATTTATGCTAATCTGTACCAATAAATTATGTTTCTTTTTTTTTACAGTAAACATATTTAAGCGTGGTAGTGCACGGTATTGCCAATAAAATCCCCTTTGGTGAATCGGGTGGTATCACCTGGTTATAGGGTACAACCTCTGCTGAAAAATAATAGTTTCCTGTTAGCAAGGAAAGTGTGATGTATACAAACAGATTGCGCCCATAGAAAATGAATGTCCCCTATTTACTGGGGACTCAATATTTGACCGCGTCCATTTATTTTCTATAGGCACGATTTTTCGCTAGGGGACCCAATCGGGCACGGTCCGTTGTTAAAAACGCGGTAGGGTGGCGTTCAATATCGTCCCCTAAATTGCATCCACGCCCATCCGCGAGATAAATGGAAATTGCCTAATAAGTTTCAATGGGAGCGATCGGGCGCGGATTCCGCAAAGCGTTTAAAACGCGTCCATCCGCGGCCAATCGCTCTAGTGGAAACAAGCCCTAAAGCTGCTCTGTAACCCCCTTAGCGTTTGAGCCAAACCTAGCACGTCCAGAGTGTGTTTACAAAACAAAGTCTGGCCAAGCTGGGATAATCTAAACTTAGATATCCCCGGTGAGTCTGTGCCTGTTCTCTATTGTGGAGCACCCACCAATCGGTTCAGGCACTGCCCCTTCTGCATCATCGGTGATGCCAAGGGGAGCTCGCCACAGACCACCGTTATAATTGAGGGTTGTCGATTTCCCAGCCCACATCTCCAGGATCATCGATGACGCCAACAATGTGTAGAGCGGAGGAGGAAGGATGGGAAAAACAATTATGTACTCTTTTGTGAACACCCGTACCGGCGTATGAACACAGAACACAGCGCTAGGGAAATTGAAGAACAATGCCGTGCGAGTGGTAACACTTGGGGTATAGTGCTTTATAGATGTATCTAATATGAGACATTTTTAATGTTAGTAATTATAACAATTAAATTTTATAATGAAGATGTAATTTATATGCCACCTAGAATGAAATATGCACATAGCTAACTACGGTATACTATTATCATATATCAAGTCAGTTGCATTGAAAACATGTTGAACAAGATTGTTGAACATTTTTACAAAAAAAACAGAGACATTTTTACTATGCAGTTTAAATTTATCAAGGGAGCGAATACAGAGCCTGTACAATAAGGTCCAATTCACACCCGTCCAGTACAGTCTGTTGCTTTTTTTTACGATAATGTGCATTTCTAAGCCCAACAATGCACTACAGGTTACAGTACTTTCCACAAGCAGTGTTTTACAACGCAGTCCAGTTAGTACTCAAATACATTGTGAGTTGAAGAACGGGGTACTCTATAAGCGTGTGGGAGCGCTGGGGCTGCCTTACACCCCAAATTTCGGGGATTTAGCGTGACTAGCAGAGACCTGACCACCGTGGGAAAAACCAACAGACCGTTTATGAAAAATGTATACTTTATTGTTAATCCATATCAAAAAATCAGCCTACCAAGTTACCAGACCCAAAGCAATAGGTCGATAGCTACAAAGCCAGAACATCAACAAAATTACCTCCATACACAGGAGGAGGCAATTGGCGAGTAGACATACAATGTAAAAACCATCACATAATACAGTCAAATGGTAAAACCAGTTCTTATCATTGTGAGTTGGCATGTTAATTTAACAGATAAAGTTTTACATTTACTTTCTAATGCAGGCCATACACTCTGAGATTAAAATTACGATCCATTAAAACCGACCAATGAAAGCATTTTGTCGGAATCCGCACATGTCCACATGGTACAACTGATAAAATACGATCGTAATTGCCGTTTTTTTA